>JAODLM010000689.1:0-600000 GCA_036937905.1 Salvia rosmarinus
AAGATGAGAAAAGTGGTGTCATCTCTGCTAAGAAAACTTTCTCTTTTAGGGTTTGATGAAGAGGCAACATAGTTATAGGTATTATGTTTTGCGTAAATAGTATAAAGCTTAATTATATAAAGTGCCAACACGTATAACTTCGTTTCATTTCATGATAGAAACACCACTATCAAAAAATAACGTAATATCCATGAGTAACACTTTCAAACGTAAACAAGGTTCCACGAAAATCCGCACATATAAAACGCCTTTCAAAACTAAAACTGCTTTCAAACATAAAGTAACATCTCCAACTGCAACGGCCTCGACTTCACTGCTGTCTATGGAGATCGTTATCTCGCCATCAAACAACTCCTTGTCCGTTAGAACCCCCAGTGTAACAAACATGACTGTTGCATACCAGATCTACTACCCAAGAACGGGTAGAACAAGTCGCTAAACATGTTTCACATTAAAGCAAATGGCGCACTGAGCCTCGAGCATAGGGCACTGGCCTTCCAATGCCCGCCTTACCGCACCAAGCACTTGCCTTCCTCCTCGCTTCTTCCTGCTCCGTGCAAACCACGCCTGTTCTATTACTCCCACCTGCTTGCCTCGCTTCTTCCACCTTGGTACCCTTTTCTTTTCCATTTTGCAACGAAAATTTCAGCCCTTAGATGTGCTAGCAAGAGCATGTGCTCTTTTTCCATAACTCCTTCGCAGAACGAGATCATTACAACCGACTAAGTGTAACCTCGGTCTTGCTCATGATCGCATTCACGAAAGTTCTCAAAAGACTTCAGTGTATTGAGGATGTATATCGACCTCGCTTCACCGCCAATACCTCCTCCCAACCCGATCAAGACTATCCATGAGACGAGTCATGGGAGACATGTTCATGGACCTAACTTCCTTCTTCCATCTTACACGCCAAGATTTCTCATCATTGTGGAAGTCGATCGTCCGATCCGACCGCCCAAACTTACCTCGAGACTCGACCAAATATCGTCAAGGCCTACCATCGATCGATGTCGCACTGCAAAGCTCGACATAGTAGTCATCATATAAAGATTTAGCCATATTGTTCGACTTATTCCAAAGTCTCATGATTCATTGCTCATTAGTCACGCCGCCGCAGTGGCATCTAAGTTTAGGAGTAGTGAGAACAAACATGTGTTCTTCAATGATAAGAACATATTCCATGTTTCGCTTCCACTCGATAAAATTTGGACCGGATAATGGATTTTGTGCGAGCATATTGATAATCGGAGTAAGAGACATATCCGAAAAAGATAATGTAGACACAAGCATACCATCGATATAATTCGTGAATAATAATATTGTAACCTTGATAAAACAATATTAATCGAAACCTCCAATCGCCCAAGGAATCACACATGCAAGCCACGCTGTGGATCGCCATACATGAACCCCCACTGCACTAAAATATACCTTTAGTCATTTAATTTCAATCCATGTCAACTTAACCTTATGACAAATGAAATTAACGATTGACCTTACTAGACCACATCACTATCGCAAGAAGGACTTCATGGAAGTTGTACTCGAGGTGATGTCAAGCATTGACCACAATTTTAACAGCAGAGAATGAATTTTAGAATCGCATACTCACCGGACCATACCGCCCAATTCAAATTTTCGTTATCTCATTTTATATCTATCCCTAGAGAACTTATGATAATCGCATTACGCAAGTTAATGCGTGTGGAAGTTTACACATGAAACTCCCACTTCAATAGATTTTAAATGTTTTATTTAGAAATCTCATCTAACAAACTTATGATAAACAAGGCAAGCAAGCACAGGTGATCGCCATCACAAAGCGCCTCACTTTGTTTAGAGATCAAAAGTGGAGGTCTCGACATTTTAATTAAAAATTACTATGTCGAGTTACTTGCTTAGTCTTTTATTCAAAAGGTTTGTCCATGCATCACGAATCCTAGCATGCTTTTCTATAGAACTCAACATGCAAAACATGCTCGCAGTAATTCTAAAATATGCTCGATAAACGTGATAAACCTAGCATGCTTACTTATGCGCATCCAATTACGAAAACACATAATGGTTTGATAACGTAATTTAAACATACATAGCATGCTATCGCATAATTTAAACATCCACGACATGCAATGAACGATAAAATAAAATAAACGCTCATCGGGCTCACTCGTGAAACCCGCACTTTCAAGTCTAATCAATTACATAGAAAAGCAAAGTACGTAAAATCTCGGAACGCCTCGCGTACCCGCACGGACCGGATTCACAAACCGGATTCGCCGGATCGGGTGGAACGGGCCGGATCGGGCCTCGCAACTGAATCGAGCCGGAAAACGGGTCCGGCCCGAAAATCGGTCCGGGCCGGTTTGGGCCGGTCGTCGAATGGCTGGCCGCTAGGCATGTACTTACGCAAGACGCCACCAGCCCATCCGCCGCCTATCTTGCGCCGCCGCCGCTGGCGAGTTTCTCGCGGCGGCTACCGGCGCGCCTGATCACAAGACGCACTGCCGAGCGCCACCGGACGCTCGCGAAAGTCGCCGCCCCTGCCGCCTGTAGCCGCCGAACACGCCGCGTGCCCCGCCGCATGTCTCGCCGCACGCTGCCTCGCGATCGCCGCGGGTCGCAGCGCGATCGCAACCCGCCGCGGTGCGTGACACGCCGAGCTCGCCGCCTCGCCGCCGACGCCGCGACCCGCCGCCGAGTGGTCTCGCCACTGAGGTTCCTCGCACCCCTTGCCGAGACCGCTGAGCGCGACAGATGCTACCGAGGTTTCCGTGATAAACGCGCGCGCCCGCATCGCTCGCCGCCGACCGCGCTACTCGCCGCGACGCTCTCGGCGCCGCCGAAAGCCGCCACGCCCGCCAAGGCCCGCCGCCACGCCGCCTCGCTCGCCCGCGCCGCGATCTTCCACACGACCGCGAGGCTCGGTCGCTAGAAATCGCCCAGTGGACACCCGCCGGCTCGTTTTTCCCCGCCGTCGCCTTTCGTGTTGCTCGTTTTTTTTGCTGATGAGATTTAGGTAAAAATAAATCTAATCTAACCAATGGATTTTCTCGTGGTGAAAACAAAACCCAACAAAAACAAAACGAGCCACAATGAACAAAAATCCACAATTAATTAAGCGCATTTAATAATCAAACGTGAATTAATCCAACGGAGCCAAGATTCTGATCCTGTGCTCGATACCAATCGTAGGACGACATGTGTCTCACCGCCTTAGGATCTATCTTCGATATTTAATTCACCATACATTGATTATAAACCTAGTACGCGCTATTTAATGAATTGCAACACGTAGGGTTTTCTCGTGTTTACCTTTAGATCCGCTTCAGGTCGATCGAATCCGGGATGAACGGATCGAACGGAACGGACTGGTGCTTTCACCTTCGGACTCAGATCCCGTTGCCCAATCTCCAACGTCGAGTGAGGACGATCTAGCTCTCTAAAATTCTCACAAGAAAGGCTTGTAATTTCTAAAATAGTGTAGGATTAATGAGCATCGACCTGTGACTTTATCTCTTACCATATATTTATAATGCATTACCATAATCCCATAAGGAAAGGATCCATGCATATCCCATAAATATAATAATATCCTTATAGGATAAAGAGAATAAAATCTTGCTATAGAGAGCAACATGGGACCGATTTTTTCAAGCTAAGGGCCCTGACGGCCAAAATTTGATCAAATGCAAGGAATAAAGATGGGCCTCAAATAAATTAATTATCTTATGTTCACCTGTAATATAAATTAATTTATAAACATTTATTCATGCCACTAGAGAATAAATGTCGACTTACCCCTTTATTGCCATGCAGTCAGTTTCAGACTTAGACATTACGGATTCCCAGATTTAAGATATCGAACGTCCATTAATTATTTATAGTATTCTGATCGCTTAAAATAATTAATAGCTTTAATTCCTTAAGTAGTACCATTCAACCTTATTATTGTACTTGAGCTAACTCAACCGCAGGTTTAGTACAATAAACCTTTGAGTCCTTATGGATCGCCATCATCCTAAACGGATACTTGACTGACACAGATAACTAGCGTGACATACAAGCATCGCCACCACCCAAGATGCGGAGAATCTCGGTTAGAACATATAACCTCACCCATAACAAGTCAAAGTGATGGTCAAGAACTCATACTCACCTAATACCTTATCGAGGTTTAGATCATCGAAGTCACCGAGATCTCGGTTTTTCACGACTCACCGATAGAAGAACACATCTCACCGGATCCTTCAATACGCCGAGACGTATCAAAGATAGACAAGCAACCAAGTCAAGTCACTTCTTATCTATATCTGCAGCCTCATACCCGACAACTCGTCCTCAAGTTGTCTCACCAGTGAAACTTTTATATCTCATTGCTTTCACCAATCATACGCACTTCGTGATCTTCTACACATAATCGATGATCTAACTTATATATGAGATAAGGGGACACAGAGATATGCAATCAAGTATTCAATTCAGATAGAGATTGTAATAGGGTAATGAAACATCAGATACAAGCTCAACCAAACTCGCTTTCAAGATACAACCAACAAGATCAACGTTGTCGTAGTTTCAATCCTCATTCACATTAACATTTCTACTGCTTTTCTCACCTCACACGTCCCACATATTCTATCGAGAAACTCATATCTATAGTACACAATCAATAAGTGGTTTTCTATAAATCAATCGCCTCCTAACAAGCTGCTTCTATAAATTAAAGTTTATTAAATAATATTTTCGCAAGCATCTACTGACATAATCAACTCATTACTTAATTAAATCCCTAATTTAATTAAGTAAATCCATAATTAAATATTAATTAATTGGATCAATTTAAAAGTTCAATAATATTTGATTAATCAATCAAATTAATTTAATCCATCTTAGATATCCACTAATTAGGATTTATTTCCAATCACACCTTTGTAACAATGACATAAAGTCCATCTCATACGTAATAAATCACTAAAAAAAGAATACCTCAATTATCCTTTAACATAATTAATTAATTATGTTATTCATTTTCTAAAATTAGAATTTATTTAATCTAATGGATTTAATTAATTCACTCTAAATAATTGATATTTAGATTATTGTTTAATTAATTAAAATAAAACTCAAATTTAATTACCTAAATTAAATCTCATATTTAATAGTATATATAATTTATTTAATCTTTAATTTAATTTAATGGATTCTGAAGTAATTAATTCAAGTCCATTATCCATTTATATACTTAGCCCAACATTTAAAATAAGTCTAAGCCCATCATTAATTTAATTAAATGTCCACTTAATTAATTCAAGAGCCCATATCATTTTACTTAAAAGCCCATAGCTTATTCTATTATTTTGGTCCATTTATCATGTATTCCAGAGGCCCATCCTTTTTTCTTTTCTCGGCCCAACAACATTAGGCCCAAACCATTTAATATTTTCTGCCCATGAAAATAAGCCCAAATTTTCGGCTCATATGTATTCTGTTCAATTTAACAAATAAGAGCCCAAACTAATTAATATTTTGCCCATGGAAATAAGACCCAACACAATTAAATGTAAAAACCTTACTATCCTAACCAGCCCCCTCCCTTCTCACCACTCTCTCGTCTCTCTCCCTCACGCGGCGCACACACACGAGACACACCGCCGTCGCCTCCTCCCGGCCGCCACGCCGTCACGACGAGCAGCGCCACCATCGCGCCTTCACTCTCTCTTCTCGCTGACGGATACGCACGACGCATGTGTTGCTCCCGCTTTCTCCTACTGGTCACGTTGTCGCCGACGAGCCGCACCGCCACGACCACCTTCCTTCTTATCTTTCTCGCCTTTTTCTTTCTCGCACGCTTCACGCACGCATCGCAGATCTCATCTCTCTCGTGTTTCCACCACACACACCGCACACAAGCATGCTCTGCCGACGCCTTGCCGCCGGATCGTCCTCGCGCCATCGGATCCACACACGCACACACGCAATTTGTGGATCTTCCCTTTTCCTAATTTTGTTTGTACATAATTTATTTCTAACGCTCTTCTTCCACACTTTGCGTGGTCTGCCGCTCCATCCCGTCAACGGTGATAAGCGCCGCTTGTTGTCGCTTTGGCTGATTTGCCGACGCTATTCCTCACCGCCCAGCCACCTTGTCGCTGACCACGGCAGATTTTTTCGACAAATGAGCCTTAATGGCTCGGTCCAAACACTATAGTTCTATGTTCGATAGCATTTATGCATTTGAAAATTATTGGAAACTAATATTTGTTTATGCATTTCTTTCTTAGATTATGTAATAGAATGAATAAAATTGTAGTAGAGAGAAACCCAGATTGCTTTGTTGTTCGATATTGTAAGAAGATGAAAGATGAGAGAAACAAGTTCTTACATTTTGGTTGGTTCTTCTACACGTGGGTGGATCAAAGTGGAGAAATGTGGTTTGATTTGTAAAACATGAGATAAGTAGTGTAGAAAATCAGTTGTTGTCAGTCTGGTCTTCATAGGATCCCTTTAGGTGAAATGATGAGTATTTAAGGAAAAGGTAGAGTAAAGTACGGTAAAGTGGAATATTTGGGGAATAAAATGATGTGGTTTGACTAGATAATTTATCCAAGATAAAATATTTGGTTCGACTTATAATCAGATTCGTTTTGATATCGCTTAAATTTTCTTTTCAAATAAAATGAAACGTCGACAATTATAAAATTTAATAGTGTTTAAATTTAAATTGATTTAGCTAAAGAAATTAATAATCAAGTTTTAAATTTCTGGTATTACAATATAGCTTAGAACTCGTTTTAGTCATAAATGTATTTAGACTGTGTAATCAAGTGTATATCTTCCCAATAAAGAGGTGTAAATTGCACGAGATCCGATTTGGACGCCGTTTGCATGTAGATGTTCAAATTAATGAGTAATCAGATGCCTGCATGTAGATGTTCAAATTAATGAGTAACTGTGTGCTGCTTGTTTGTCGAGAAATATCGATAGAATGGTCCCCTGATCCGATTTGGACGTCCGTTGCACGTAGATGTTTCAAATTAACGAGTAATCAGATGTGCGGGGTGGTCTCGCTACGCTTAGTTGAATACCCCACTTGTAGGTTTGTCATCTTCGCAGTGGCGCCCTTTGAAGGTAAGGCGAGCCACCCGAGGTGAAAACGATTACATAGATATAAGATAGGACGGTAATCCACCATAATAAAAAAGATATTTTATCGATAAGTAAATGACATCGTGCCTCGAAAAATAAAAGAGGGCTAACATAATGCCGACGTGAAATAAAAGCTATGTGAAGACTCCTCGTGAGTATATGCCGTGTCTGGGGATAAGTGTACGGATAGGGCGAGCGAGCTTATAGCCCCTTTGTCGAGGTCCTCGTGGACGGGGTATAGGCCTTCCCATGTTGGATCCAACTTATTAAGGCGCCGGCTTTACTAGCTTCATTGTTCCGTAGGACGAGGTTGCACACGCGGTGTGGAAGCTTTCACCCTCTTGTTGTAGTACTTTGCTACTGGCATTTGTACTTAGCTTCATTGATGAAAGCGAGTTCACGCCTTCCTCCGAGAGCATCGAGATTGGCTCGAGGTTCCTCGCTGCCATGCTCGTAAAATTAAGAGTTCTCGGCCCTGGGCACCGATCTCAATCGGTATAACAAACTGTACCATAGACCAGTCAAGGGTGTTTCTCCGTGGAAGTCCGAGGTGTCGCTCAGATGACCGTGAGGACTTGAGGGAGATTTTCAACCCAATCCCTTTATCTCGATCTAGCCTTTTTTTCAATCCTCGACGATCGCATTTATCGTCACTCGTCCCGACTGCTCGCCAAAGTGCAACCGAGGTGAACTGCTGTTTGATCCGGAGCTCTTCACACCATTCTTTGAAATTTTGTCGATGAACCGGGTGCCGTTGTCCGAGATCAAGACATGTGGTATGTCAAGCGAAAACTATATTCTTCCAAACAAAGTTCAACTTTTGCTTGTGAGGTTTGAAAGAGGCTCGCCCAACCACTGGGCGAAGTAATCTATGGCTACAACCAAATACCAAGTCGTCCCCGGTGCTCGGTCAAGGGACCAACGATGTCGATTCCCCACCGCATAAAAGGCCATGGACTTTGTAGGTCCGAGGTCGGCTTGAGGTAGCTGACCAGAAGCGTGAAGTCGCACTGGACATTTCTTGACGAGCTCTGGACGAATCCAGACGAGGGTGGCTAATAATATCCCGACCTCAACGCTTTCTGAGAGAGCTCGTGATCCGATGTGGCTTCCACAAGACCCTATGTGAATTTCTTTAAGCACATAGTCCACCTCTTCCGCCCAAGGCATCTCGTGAGTGGTTTGAGGTGGATTTCATGAGTGTTCCTTCATGAATAAGGTATCTCCGACTCGACCATTATTTTTCGCTTGAGCCGATCCTGGTAGCACGCCTTCTGTAAGCTCAGATAGAGTCATCCAGCTCGTTCGGCCTCGTGATGACATCGACGGGGCTCTTCGATACTCGATCAACTTCCTCCACCGGTGGATTTGTTGATGATGAGGCTAATTTGTCGAGGACGCCACCGCTATTCTCACCGCTGGATTCGGTGAATTGTGAACACCAAACAGTCAAGATTTCTTTGCTTTCTTCAAGGTATTGCTCATTCTATCCTCTTGGCCTCAGATTTCTCAAGACCGATTTACCACCACCGGAATCTCCAAAGATCCGGATTTTTTCCACTTTCAACTCTTTTGCGAGACTAAACTCGAGATTAGTGCTCATATTCCACCTCGTTGTTTGTGGTCGGAATGAGAACCAAGTGCATAGGTTACTTGTTTTTCCGGCCGAGAAGCAAGACGCCCGCCTCACACTGCTTTTGTATGAGGTCTGCCCACGCACATTTGCCAAACACCATTAGGCAAGTTGAGGCGTGTCCTCCGCTGGGGGCGGAGGCCGGAGGACCTCACGGTGTGGTCGACTCGCAAACTCGCTTCTACCAGAAATCGCCGTAGCTGCCCTTTATGGCCGGTCCGGGGAGTATAAGATATCATGCTCGCCGAGCTCCAGGCCCACTTAGCGATATGCCCGACGACTCAGTTTTGACAAGACTGCCTCTGGGTAAGTCGCTTAGTACCGGACGGAACGGGCTTGAAAATAAGGCCTGAGACGCCGCCATGCTCACCAGCCAACGCTATTTTTCAAGTCGTGTACCTAGTCTCCCATCCTTTCGAGAGCTCTACCATGAAGTAATATGAAGTTGTCGTCCGAGCTCATCTCGCACCAAGATCACAATGATGGCCTCATCCGAGGCGGTTAGATATAAGGAAAGGAGTTCGCTTCCTTCATGGCGACAATGTGGGCAGGTGTCAGGCAGGTACCTTTAGTTGTGTAAAGGCGCAGGTGCTCTTTCTCCCGTGCGAAGTCCGAGGCTCTCCTCAAGATTTTGAAGAAAGGGAGTTGTTTCTGCAGCCAAGATAGGAACCTACCGAGGCTGCTAAGCATCCGACGAGTTTGTGGATTTCACGAATTGTTTTTCGCACTCAGATGTCAAGTTTCGCTTCCACCTTGGTGGATTAGCTTTCAACCCTTCGAGAAACCCAAAGATCCCAAGAATTTCTCCGCTTCACCATGAACGCACTTTTGAGGGTCGAGCTTGAGGTTGACCGACCCGAGGAACCTGGAGGATAGTTCGAGATTCTCGCACAACTTTCCATATTTTTGCTTGACCACGATGTCGCCAACGTAGACCACCCATCATTCTTATGTGGTCTTTGAAAATTACGCCCATCATTCGCTGGTAGGTAGTCTCTGCTTTTCAATCCAAAGGTATTTTTCGATGCAAAGACACCGGTCGCTGATGAATGCCGCTGAGCATCTTCCTCGCTCATCAAGACTTGGTGGTATCTCTTATATATATCCAGAAATCAAGATCTCATGGCCCACCAATGCCTCTACCTTTATCAATATCGTGGCGGGTAAATTCTTGGGCATTGTTTATTCAGTCGGTCATAGTCGACACACGCGCCACCCTCCCGGCTTTCGAACTATGACGGATTAGCCATCCGTGTCGGGTACTGACCTCTATCAGATCTCGGCTTTCTGAGTCAATCACTGCCTCTTATCACCCGTCAGCTCAAGAAATGCCTTTTCTTTTGCCGACCGGTTTGGTAGCCAAATCGATGTCGAGTTGACGAGTGATGAGCCGGGTGACACTCTTGTCATGTCAAGTGGTGACCACGCCGAACACGTCCCTATATTCCCTCGTGTCAGATAACATGATGTCGAATGTCACTGGGACCTCGGTGCCGACCTCGACGATCTTGGAGGATCGTCGCCATATAATTGGAGGTCGTCACCGATCATCCCGGGTGACAACTTCGAGGAGGGTTCTGAATTTCTAGCCCGAGGTAAGGCCTCATCTGGCCGAGATCCTCAGCATTCTTTCGCCGCTGATCACCCTGACACTCAATACCCACCGGCATGGTATCTTGATGGTGAGTTGGTACCGACCAGCAGACGGCCTTGGTGGTATAGAGCCAATCTCTTCCGAGGATGATGTTATACTGGAGAGGAGCTCGACTGTGAAGAATCATGGCTTTGGTAACCGACCGGGAGACGCCCCACGGACCGAAAGGGTGATGATGCTCTTCGTCAGACGCCTCCCGAGTGAAGCTCCGTAGTTTAGATGGTGCCGATGAATTTGAATCCCCGACCTCGAGTTTGTCTAGCAACTCGGAAGATGATGCCGACAGAGGCACCGGCGTCGATGTAGACCCCGGACGCTTTTATCGCCCACCACCGCCAGATGGTAATAAGATTCACGGGTCATGATCTCGGTACCGAGTCGTCGTTGAAAACACGATGCCTCATCGCTCCAAGTCGCTGTTTTTAGCTCCTCGTGGATCGGTCTCCGAGCTTCGGTTTTAATGACGCACCTCATCGCACTCCATAGGTAGTCCGCGATGGCGTAGACTTGCTCCATCGCTGGGGACCATCGCCGGGTGCTTCGCCTTCGAGGTCGGCCCACAATTGTTGCCACCTCCGCTCTTTCCTCCAAGCTCTTGTTTCCCACCGCTCGTGGGCGGTCGAGGTACTTTTAGTGCCCTTTTTAACGAGCTCGCTCATTTCAAGCCCAAACTGCAGCCCCGGATCAGACCATTCCCCGTGGTAGTCGCAATACATGTCCTTCGACTTTTTCGATCCTCCCTTCATAGAGGTGGTTTTGGGAAGAGCTCAGTGGAGCTCGAATATCTCCGCCTCGACTTGAGCAGATTATTGTCGATTTGGCCGAGGTCCCAACTGACCCATTGGGTCTTTTGATTCTATCGAATGCACTTCGCGATCGGAGCCCCTTCCTCGATCATCCGCCTTCTTCCTGGGCCGCCGTCCCATGTCTCTCTTTTACGATCCGACTGCCTCCTTCGACGTAGTTATCCACCAAGGTCTAGAGGCTACCGCCGCCTTGGTTTTTCCCGGTGATTTCTTTGTTTAGCGCCGTGTCGGATCCCATTCGAACGCTAATGATGTGAGGTCGTTGCCTTCATCAATTTTGAGGGATTCCTTGACGAACCTCGAGACGGTAAGTCGACATCGCCCGCCTCGCCCTCGCGGATGGTGAGCGTGTCGGATGATGGTTGTCGAGGTGGCATCTTTGATAGAAGCGCCACTGAACTCGATCCATGAGATCTCCTCAAGTCAGTATGCTATTCGACGGCGAGGTGAACCAACCGCGGTGTCGAGACCAAGACTCTGGAAGATCTTGCACATGTGAAAATCTTCCATTTCGATTTGCCATGTTGGTAGTATAGCAAAAGGAAACTGAGGATCTCCGAGACCGCTATAGGCGGCGATGTTGCGCCCGATATCGCAAGGCGGCAGGTGTATCCAGATTTCCCCGGAGAAAGGAGAGATGATTCGTCCATGCCGGCCAAATCCTCGATAGCTCGCCGCCATCTTTCTCGTGAGGGCGGGAGACCGATAGCGACGCCTCATCGCCTCTTCGGCGAGGAGATCGACCGCTTTTCTCTTCTCGTCCCGCTCAGCCACGGATGTTGTGTCGAGGCGAACGACTTCGGCAACAGACCGAGGTGATCGATCCGCGGTGGCGCCGGTGAATGATTATGGATGCACCCGTCGAGGCGATCGACTTGCACAACGTGTCGAGGTGATCGCTCGCCATCTCGCCGAGGCGAGCCCTGGTTATTTCTGAGAGGCGAGCGACCCCGGCACTCGCGACTTCCATCCCGCGCTCTCGAGGTTCCCGTCCTGCTCATTCCCGCTGGCTCGTAAAGTTTTGAAATTAGCAGATGTCGCTTGAGGAATTCAGACACGGCTCTCCGAGACCTCGTGAGATTGGTGAATTGCTTGTTCACCCAGATTGAGGTCGGCATCTCCCTATTCTAGTAGGGGCGGTCCCGAGGGTGTATAGGTAGATCCTCTATGTAACCCTCGTGCATGTTGTTGCATCGGCACCGCGATCTCTTTTCCCCACAAGACAACACTTGTTCGTGGTCTTCGTGATCATCTTGTCAAGACCACAAGTCGCTGCTTAACATTTGCACGAGTCCTCGCCATCGATTTTGTGTAGAAAACGAAGCTTTTGTAGGAGTTTCCACGACGGCGCCAATGATAAATCTGTGTATGAGTTTGAAACGATAAAGAACACAAGAGGCTTTATGTGGTTCGATCATGAAAAGATCTACGTCCACCTTATGATTCCTCAATACTTTCACTATATGCGATTACAATGAATGATCTAAAACCTAGTATTCAATAAGAGCTAACCCTTCTACCTTCAATCTAACCTCTATTTATACATGTTGCGATCACTACAGACTATGTGATCCGATCTCAAGATAGATTCGATCCTCGATATCTCCTCAATATCTCCTTCCATATCTCGATGAATATGGTTGATCTCGACAGTTTGCTAGTGTCGCCGTAACGAACCGCCAGAAACGCCGAATTTCCGTGCCGGGCTCAATACGGGCCTCGCTATCGGCTGAAATGGCTTTACCATATCCCATCACGCATCATAATATTTACAAAATAATTTAATTATGTATGAATTTTCTTTATAATATTAATTTCTGTAACAAAAATTAGATCGTATTTTTACAATCAAATTTTTTACTTTATATTAGATACAACAATAAGTGTCAATACAACATTAACTTACATAATAACTAATAAATTACTTCATTAAAGGTGATGATCTGACACATATTTAACATAAATGGTTATCTTTATGCATTTTTCATGTCTAAATATTTTATTAGATGTTGGAGAAAACCAAAAATACATTCTATTAGTATCAAAATATTGTTATCAAATAAAAGAAAAAGGTAATAAAATTTGACAAAGTAGTAAGAATTTTTTTGATTAACCAAGCCAACTCACTTAATTTTCTGGCTAACCCTATCAGGCTATTTTCATATCGATCAATTAGACCAAATTTTTTTAGAACTCGAAATTTTTGACCATAATTATACTTCTTTTATTCACGGTCTAATCGAGCCAATTCATCGATTTCTGATTAAATTGATATTTTCAACCTCAATCACTAGATTTCTATGTTAAGATATAGCCAGGTCTCAGAGTTCAATCATTATTCACTACTAGTTCAATGCTTTAATGATTTTAGGTGCGTTAGGTAAGGACCAGGTATGAATTGTCTGATCTATTACTATATATACTTATATAAATAACATATTATAATTGGGTTGAATAAGTTTCGTTTATTCATGGTATTATCTTGTTTCTCGATAAAAAGCTCGCTCGAAATTGTTTAATGTTTCGTTACTAAACAAACCAAGTTTGAGCATGATAGTATTCTCATTGTTAGCTCGTGAACAAGTTCGTTAATCGATTTACTTTGGAAATATAAAATTATTAACTAGATATAATTATTTTATTTCTATAATTAGTAATTATTGTATTAAATCTCTAACTATTTTTATTTGTTATAAGAAATCAATAAATATATTGTGTAATTATGGATAAAATAATTTATTTTTAAAATAAAATAATCAATATTCTAAACATATATCTAAATTTAGAAAGTTTATTTAGCTCAATTAAAGTTCTAATGTTTCGTGAAATTAAATATTCGATAAATAAAACTCGAGACTGACTGATACTAAATAAACCAAGCTTGAACACGATAGTGTTCTACTCGACTTTTGCCTCGATTACACCCCTAATTATAATCATGAAAGGTTAAAACTAGTGACTAATATATTTCTTTTATAAAAATTCTTTAAAAATTATCCGCATCACCGTCCAAGACATGACGGATAAAGTTTTATTTATATCAAGAAAATATTATTTGTTTTTCATAATCGTAATTGAAAAGATAATTTATATCAATAAAATATCATTTATATTAAAAACATCATTGCTCACGATACAGACATTTGCACAGAAGACCACCTCTATTTCTTTAAGTTAAACTTAGCACGATTTAATTGTTGTAGTCATCATCAAATTAATTGATTTGACATCCTCAAGAAGCAGGAACAAGAAACTCATAATTTAAAAGGATAACCGGTTCACAACTTCTTCTGACAATGCATTTGGCATCAAATATTTCTAGGAAAATATATTGAAATAACTTATCATTAACGATAATCAGTAATCTAATGAATTATATTTTATGATCATTAGTAATGATAATAACAAAATATCCACATATTATTTTCTTAACAAATCTATCTTCCAACAAAATTCCGATGACTAAAATCTGATTAAACTGGTTAGAGTCCCACATTGGAACATTTTTTCAAAATTAAAGAAAGTGATACCTTTGCCATGTGAAAAACGTCTCTCTCTCCTCCTTGGCAGAACTATTTCTTGCATGATGACTCAACATTTATCAAGATGGGAAAAGAAAAGTGTGACCTAATGATTTTCTTGTTAGTAATGATATAATAAGATGTTTAGGTTGGTAAAAAATTCTTAAATGTCATAAATCACAAAAATATTGAACTTACGAGAGTCCAACCAACTCCTGCACCAATTACTGAAACAGTAGAGTGAGTTTCTGGCAAGTTAGATATGAATAGTAGGACCTGAGTTCGCCATGTCTATGTTAAACAATAACATAAATATTTATATTTCAAAATCTCTACAAAATTTTGTTCACTTTCACAACGAAAATTGAGCTAAAGCCCTTACTCCTCTCAAATTTAGACATTCAAAAGCAGCATTTTGTTCTAACAAAAAGAATCAAGTAAATACCTGCAGTTTAGAGATATCTCTAGTGAGGGAATTCAACCACCCTACCATCTCCATATCGAAACTGCATGTCTAACATTCTGTTAATCCGTTATGAGCATCAACTCCAGACTGCGCTTGTCCCCTGCCTCAGGCTTGCGCTACTTCTGCATCACGCATCTCCCAAGAGTGAAACGGGCAAACCGCCTGACCTTTATGTTCTCCCGAGTGCAGCAACAGTTTGCTTCACCAAGTCCTTCACCAGCATCGTGTCGCTTTTTGATGTAGGGTTGCTCCAGAAGAGCCAATTCACCGAGCCTCTTGTGATTCTTCCCACAATCTTCTCTCTTATGTTCTCGGCTTCACTGAAGATCCTCCTCTGCATCTCCAGCTCCTTCTCTTCCTAACAACATCTTCTGGGACATCCTCGATTGACACATACTGCACTCATGGGAGGCCACGACTTGCATGGCCAGATCATCGACCACCCTTTGAAGTTTTCACTCCTACCCACAAAGTCCGCTTCACAGTTAAGTTCAATTAGAACTCCAATGCGGGAATCATGAATGTAGGATCCGATTCTGCCTTCAGCAGCAAGTCGGCTTGATTTTTGTCGGCTGCTGCAAGCCCTTCTTCCTCAGGTACTGTGTGCCTTTTCAAGGTCTCCCCAGTTTCTGAGAGTACTTTCTTGCAGTCCATCATTCCAGCTCCGGTTTCCTCACGAATTGTTTGACCAACACATGAAACTACAGCTTTGGAGGCCTAAAAGCAGCCATCAAACAGTTAGTGCACGAGAGAAAATTATGCTTATAGAAGATGATAACAGAAGATAAACACGTTGCAAGATTTCTTTGGAATTGAAATGCAGGCAAAAGTAACATGATTTAGAACTAATTAGTGAAATTAGGGCTAAAATTTGAATCTGCTCTTCCCTTCTTTACCGAAAACTATTCTTAATCTCATATACCACTGCAGCTAGAAATTCATAAACAATATGGTTAATCCAAAACTTATGTACATCCGGATGTACGTGCATCCACCCCAATTAGGGTTCACCAATCCCCGATTAGGGTTTATTAATCCCCCACTAGGAGTTTATTAATCAGAATTAGGATTTTAGTTCGGGCAGATGTACCGCTCATCCGGATGTACCGGAGTGTGCCTCATCCAGTGATCTTATTCATGAATCATGATTACTTGTTATCAATATACGACATGTAAGATCGAATACTTACTCCTGTACAGTTTCTTTGGTCTCAGTAGCAGCAGACTCTTGGTTTGTAGATGTCGAAACTGGTTTACCCGTAGTCTGGGCAGCAACTTCTGCAGCAAAGTCTTGGCTCTTCTTTTCTAAACCTTCTCCTAGGTTGTAGCGTACAAACCTCTTCACTTTTATATTCTCTCCAATAGATGCGATGGTCTGCTTCACCCAGTCCTTTACCACTACCTTATCATCCTTGATAAATGGCTGCTCCAGTAAGGCAAGCTCTTCCAACCTCTTCCTTATGCGCCCTCAACAATCTTGGACCTAATCTGCTCCGCTTTGAAAGTAGATCTTCCTTCTGCATTTCTATTTGCTTCTCTTTATCGACAAACTCTTGTGAAACATCTTCGGGCTAAGATACTGCACTTGAGGGCATGCAGCCACTTGCATGGCCAAGT
Source organism: Salvia rosmarinus (assembly GCA_036937905.1). NCBI lineage: Eukaryota > Viridiplantae > Streptophyta > Magnoliopsida > Lamiales > Lamiaceae > Salvia > Salvia rosmarinus. The sequence continues at coordinate 16,844 of JAODLM010000689.1, forward strand.
CTTCCACCAGTTCACTGAAAATGTCGCCTCGAGCAACAAAATCTGTCTCACAGTTCACCTCGATTAGGACACCGATCCTGCTATCGTGGATATATGATGCGATTCTTCCTTCAGCTGTGGCCCTGCTAGCTTTCTTATCCGCGCTAGCTAAACCTTTCTTGCGGAGGTATGCATAAGCTTTTTCCATGTCTCCTTCAGTCTCGGATAGAGCTCTTTTACAGTCCATCATTCCTGCCCCTGTTTCCTCTCGCAACTGCTTCACAAGAGCTGGTGATACAGATGCTGCATGCCAGCATAACAATATGAATTAAAACAACGAACTCATAAAAAATTCATTGAAAGACAATAATGATATTTAGATGACATTCACCTTCGAGAAATTTAAAACAAAAAAAAGGTTATGGTGTTTAAAGTACTTTGGTCATCATTCAATAAATATTTTACCTATATCCTTATAATTAAATTAAAATGTGCACATATCGTAGTTCTAATGAAAATGTACAAGATGATGAAAGCATGATGGATACACACCTCCACTATTCTACAAATACCATTTATTTATACTGACCAAGAAGATCCTGAGGTTCAAATTAGTTCAGTTTTCTCACCTCAGAATATTAAAAAAAGCTAATAAAGCTGTTGCTTCATGCATTGATTTACCATTAACAGAGACGAAAGAACTACAGTTGATATTGACAGGAAAAAAAATGATTCTGCAACATGTTTACACGTACAAGAATAAACTAGCAAAGGAAGAAACCCCGACCTCTTACGGCAGTTTCTTTAGGCAAATCATTACTACTTTGTCCATTTGAATTGGAGGCATCTCCATTTGGCTGAGAATCAGTAGAAGTTTGGTTTTCTACACCATTCATAGCTCTATCGACTCCAAGATTGTCACTGATGGTGACAACACTTTCTGCATGAAGGAAATAATCATTTAAACTTATAATTGAGATGGAACCAATCCATTGTTCTGAACTATGTAGGGAGTTGACTACAAACCTGCAGGTTTGGCTTCAAGATCCCCAGAGTCAGTTTCTGCGCTTGAGCTATCGCTGCTGTCACTTTCCACAGGATCGATGACCACAGTAACTTCATTATCTTGTATGACTGAAGAGCTGTCTGTTTCTTCACTTTTCTTTAACTTTGTCATTACATCATTAGCTGTTTTAGGTGTTTCTTCGTCAGTAACATCAGGTGTGGTCTGATTAGTTATTTCTTCAGATAATCGCTGTTCCATATCATTTTCACTTGCATCAATAGATACAGGATCTCCAGATGATTCGTCCTTCATAGTTGCATCATCAACCACATCCTCTTTAGAGTCTTCAACAATCTGGGAAGAAATGTCAGCTACTTCTCCAGATACCTCATCATCATTGTTCTCTTTAGCTTCAGTTAGAGAAGGCTCCTTAGTTACTTGGTCTTCAGTATGTGAGCTTCCATCACCCCCAACTAAAACAGAGCTGGCCTCAACTTCTTCAACAACTTTAACCTCGTTGTCTTTAGTTTCAGAGTCCTCAGAAATTTTTTTCATGCCATTTTGTATATCCGAGGCTACAGCTGAAGTGTCATCTGTTATGCTGGCTACCGATTTATCTGTATCCTTAGCAATTTCTCTTTTTCTCAACTTGTTGCTTCTCATTTTCCATTTCATCTAAGAAGGCAGCAATGTCTTGATTGCTACGGAAAGCTAGGACAAAGGGTTAGTTGTTGTATGTACCATACCCTGGGTTAGCTTAGAATCTAACTGTTTAACATCTTCATCCTTTTCATTGTCAATGTTACCTGTCCTCTAGAAATACGTGAAACTCGGACACTGACTTCTTGCCCGACTTCCAATGAAGTAACACCCATAATGCTCCCAAACCCCTCATCGCTTTTCCTCAGATTGAGGCAGAAATCCTTCCTCGCCTCAGGAAGAGAGATAAAGCACCAGCTCGTTAGATTTTTGACAGTTCCTCCAGATCTTGGCCTTTGACGAACTTTGAGAACCTCTTCGCCTGCTCTCCTCTGATTGGAATTTTGGCCCGTCCTTCTGGGAGATCTGGATTTATCATTGCCACCTGAGATTCTCGCTGTTGCTGAACCCTGTTGGAGTCATCTGAGCGCATGCTCAAGGATATTCGCCTGTTTCCACGCTTGCTTCTACTAATCTTACTGTCACCTCTTGTCCAATAGAAACAACATTAGCAACATCCTTCACATAGCTATCACTCAACTGAGAAACATGAACGAGCCCATCGGTAAAAGCACCAAAATCAACAAAAGCACCGAATGGCTGGATTGACCGAACTTTCCCAGTAAAAGTAGCTCCGGCTACAAGTTCTTCATTCTTCACAGGCGGCATCTCATTCCTTCTAGCAGGTCTCGAACGTTGAGATTTGATAGGACTGGTATCAGGTGCAACGGATGATTCTCCACTGGTTTCTGGAGCATCTGTGGCACTCACTGAAGCTTCACTATCTGCTGAAGATGTGTCTGCCTCCACTGCAACATCTGTACCGAAGCATATGCCGAAGAGTCCTCTGCTTGGGCTTAAGAACATACCCTATATTAAATTGGGAAATAATCTGATCGATGTTGAGAAAGGTAGCGATGTCTCTGCGCTGACAATGTATGTTTGTCGACATTCCCCAATATGCTACGCCTGGACAAGATGTTCTCTTCTTTGTTTTGAAGGAAACGGCTTGAGTGAGTGAAATGTTGGTGGAGCTCAGGGTTAAAGAAGCCATGTTGCAGTGCAAGAGTGGATGGTCACCGTGAAAACACTCATTCTCCAATCTCATCACCTGGCACACCAGAAGTAGAGTAAAAAGGCCGATCATAGAATCTCTAGCAATTAAAACTGAAAAAAAATGAATTTCCGCACATATATTAAGCCCAATACAATCATATACATACACATGTCAGTAGCAATTAACAGTCATAAGCAAGCAAGATTATTAGCAGAAGGAAAGCTCTTTTTCTGCATTCAAACTGGAAATAGGTTCAAGAAGCTAATAGGAGTTAGAATATTGCTACTTTATATTTAAATTGAACCACAATCCTACAAGAATCTACTAATCCCACCTACAACCATTTTCCTGCTCACCTACCAATTAAACCTTAAAACACAATAAGCCTTCCATCAAATTCAAATTATTCAAACAAGAACACAAAAGTCATACCTCCCAATAACCAACAAATCAAGTAGGCAATAGATACAGAAACTGAAACTTCAAGTTAATGAAAACAAACAAGAATTGAAGTCCCCAAAATTTGAACTCATATGCAGAAGTAAAATCTGAAGATCGAGCATGAAAATCTATAGCTGTCACTTAACAAAGATAATCATGGAATCATTTAATCAGGAACACATAATCAAGAAAGTGAGACGACAATTCGCGGCATAGTAGAGGGATAGTAAGAGGAATTACCCAAACGCAAGAGGGCTTTCACGAATCAAGCCCTTGAAACTGAAGGCAGTATCAGTGACTCCACGCTATTTGTATGCTGTGAATATGGGTAACGGAAGCAGGAACGAACGGTGAGGCTTGAAATCCTTATCTTGAATTTTTATCATCTTTCTTGTTACCCATATTCTTGCCAATAGCTATTTTTCATTTTATTTTATTTTTGTGTTCCTTTTCCACCCTATTTCTTCATTCTTATTTTCTTTTTCTTTTTTACTTATAAAAGTGAAGTTTCGTATTTTAGTACATTTTTCATCTTTGTAAAGTTAAATAATCAAGCTCGACCCCTATTTCCTTTCCCCCATGTCAAAAAAGAAACAATAATATAAAAAATAGGTAATCTCTTTAAATTCACCTACAAATGTAAGAACTAAATTTATGGTAATTAATTAGATTTAACAATTTGTTAATTAAACTCACGATGTAAGTGGCAAATTTAAATCATTATTTTGTTGAACAAATAAAAATATTAAATATTATAATTTCTTTAAATCTAAGAAAATTAAATTCAAATATAATTTACTGTAAAATGCACGAACCTTCTTGTTGCGAAAGTATAAACATTGATTTGGGTAGTTTATTATTATTAAGATACTCTATCGTTTATTTGTGTGGCATCATCTATTGTATATATAGATGAAGAACATGTAACAATCTTAAGGTGTATAATTCCCAAATATTATTGTATATTGATAGTGATATTACCAACTGCTGCGCCCAAAGACGCCCCAATACAAGAAAGTTGACATCGCTCTACCCTGACAAGTTCGCCAAGAAGACCCTAAAACCGGGAACGCAGGCCCTACCATATCTAAAAGAATCCTAATTCGGTATGATAGGATTAAGATCCTATCCAAGATCTCAATCCTAGTTAGAGAAGACCCTGATTTAAGATTCAGTCAAAATAATTGTATATAAATAGAGGCTAGATTAGACCTAAATGACATCCACACTATTTGTAATCGCTTCACATATTCAATACACGAATACTCTCGCCTGTGGACGAGATCTAATTCAAAGATCGAACCACGAAATCCTCAGGTTCTTCTCGCATTTATTTCCTAACGAAATTAAGATCGATCACCGGGCGATGTATACCGTAAGTCACACATCCGAGTATACCGTAAGTCACACATCCGTAGTCACACGCAACAACAAGAATAACAATGGCCGGACACGCCGAGCTCACTGAAAAAGCCCTGGCCCGAATCGACCTCAAGGCATGTCCACAACCGACGAACAGTGAATCCCATCCCCGCATGAAGCAGGATACCAAGCGGGCGAGATCGAAGAAGAACCAAGCGAGTAACCTCCAGCCTCGTGATAAACCTCGACGACGCACAAGGGGTTTCTCGAGAAAACAAGGAGAGTTTCCTCCAATACCTCGCCAAGCACAAGGTCGACCGCATCCCGAAGAAAGGACGCCAAGCCTCGCCAAACACGAGGCATCGCGACGAGGGGATCCCCAAAGATCCAAATCATGGGCGCTAAACCTCCGCACAAGTCGGGGCCTAAACCGACCGCAGGAGGACGAATACCGGAAAGGACATCGCGACCGCCGCGAGGCCGCCCTTACTACCAAAAGAGTTCGATCGACGAACCCCGCCTCACTCTCCGAGGGCGGTTTTGACGGCACGGAGGATAGTCACCGCTCAAACGAAATACTCGACACCCCGCCCCCTGACAAATATCGGTGCCGAGCATCACCCCTATGACGGATCGAGGACCCGTAACTTTCTCTCGCAGCTCCAAGATAATATGATCAACCAACGCCTCAGACAATTCATACGTGCAAGCTCTTCCCTAATTACTAGTCGACAACGTCCGCCGGTGGTTCGGCGCCTTCCTCCCGGGAGCATTTGTTCCTACCGCGATCCGATGAAGGCCTTCCATCGGTTGTTCCTGTAAGGCCGAGTCAAAATGACTTCGCACATCTCCTCACTTTGAGGCAAGATCGAAACGAGTCCATCAAATGACTTTTACGACTGTGTTCAATAAAGAAAGCCCAAGGTCGCAGACGTGAACGACCTCCTCATCATCTCAAATTTTCGTAATCCAAGATCCACCCCTGGCCTATATAAAGAGATCGCTGGCACGAACCCCAGATCGCCACTTGAGCTATGGCGATAGCCGATCGGTTCACCAAGGCGGACGAGTCGATAGAACGTTACGAGGCGTAAAAAGCGGATCCTCCAAAAGGAAGAAGAGAAGAAGGACGAGAGATCGTAGCTGCGCCGACGTCACTTTTGAAAGAATACGCCCCCATAGAGTCCGTGCTCGACCAAAGAACACCTCCGAACGACCTCAAGACACCCTTCGACGGCCAAGGCGTAAATCACTAACTCCACATGGATAAGTTCGAGAAACCCCGACCAACGACAGCGGGTCAAAACGAACAAAGGACAAGCACCGCTCCTTCCATGAAGATTACGGAACGACATTTGGAGGAGTGCCGAGACCTCATGGAGGATATCGAGGTGTTAGTGCTGACGACGGGTCCCGAGAAAATACAAAGGTCACGACCGACGAGCCGGACAAGACGAGGCCCTCAACGGCTTTAAAAGGAGGAACAGCAAGAAGGGGAATTGTGCCCCAACAAGAAGACGAAGCACGGTGAAGACGGGAATGAGACGACGAACCGCAATATGACGGAGTCATCTCCACCATTACGGGCTCCCCACTGAGTCACGAAGTCCTCCTCGAAAGCCGGGCCCGAAGTCCACATACCGCGAACCGGTCAATAAGAGGCTCGTAGGGACGGCGATCACCTTCTCCAAGACGCACCTGCACTCAAGGAGTAGTGCCCCACCAAGATGTGCCGGTAATCCAGCAAGGTCGCAAACAAGTTGGTGGTCACAGATACATCGACAAGGCGATCGGTAAGCATCCTTTTAAGGAATGCTTCGAAGGTTAGAGAGAGAGGCGGCTACTGCCAGCACCGCCGCCACTCAAGCTTCGCTCAGAGGAAACACGCCCGGGGGATAATCGAGCCACCCGTCACTGGGAAAGTTCGATAAGCTCCACCAAGGTGGTACATTTCTTCAGAAGGAAGGCCTACTCGCCAGATAACATCATACTCGGGCGAGATTGGCTGAACGTCGTAAGGGCGGTATGCTCAACAAACCACCGACGATGAAGATCCCCACAAAGGGTGTAGCCGTGATCCGAGGGGATCGTAAGCAGCCATGAATGCTTACAAGTCGCTCTACGAGGTGCAGTGGGCTCCAACCAAAGACCCACTGTGCATAGCAACTAAAGAAACCCGGGAGTTGGAAGAAAAGAGACAACGCCTATCTCCGCAGCCCGGTGGAAGAGGTCACGCTATACAAAGACGAGCCACCAAGGTCATCAAGATTGGCTTTACCGAGGTATCTCGAATTGAGAGAGCAGTTATCCAACCCCGAGGGAATTCAGATGTATTTGCTTGGTCGCCTCAACATGACCGGGTCTCCCGTATCATCACCCATAAGCTTAACATCGACCAACACAAAACCGCTCGCGTATAAACGAATTTTTGCAAATTTATCGGAACCAAGTCATCCATGATGAGGTAAATCAATTATCGAAAGCTCGATATTGTTCAAGTTAAATAGCCGACATGGATAGCCAATCCGTGATGGTGAAGAAAGGAGGAGGGATGGCGAATGCATCGACTACACCGACCTCAATAAACATCGCCCAAATGATTGCTATCCCCTTCCCAACATCGATAAAAGGTCGACGCATTGGTCGGGTTCAAGTCTTCGCTGGACCTATATAAAGGGTATCATCAAGTTTTGATGGATGACGAAGATGCGCCAAGACACCTTCATTACAGATTTCTGAGTCTTCGTGATACGTGAAGACGCCATTCGACTTAAAATGCAGGAGCTACCTATCAAAGAATGGTAGACAAAATATTCCACCCTACATAGGTCTGAATGTAGGTGTACGACCGACGACATCGTAGTAAAAAGCATGGAGGAAGCCGCATGTGTCGCCGACTGTGATCGCCCCGGCTTACTACTTAAAAGTCAACCTCAAACCGAACCCCTAGAAGTGCACATTTGCAGCTCGGTCCGAATATTCTAGATGTCTGGTTTCAAAGAAGGTTAAAAGCCAACCCATCCAAGGTTCAAACCATTCTAGAAACGAAGATGTCAAGACCATTCACGACGCAGCACAACCGACCGGCCGATAGCCGCACTAAGCCGCTTTCTTTCAAAGGTTGCGACAAACAAATACCCTTCTTCAAGGTACTCAAAAGGTCTTGAGTTCTCCCGAATGATACATAAGTCCGCTTGAAGATCTCAAAACTACCTCGCCAAACTTCCAACTCGTCTGCTCCGAAAGAAGGAGAGGTCCTTTCCTATACCGCCGCTTGACAAAACAATAAGGCGCCTGCACGAGAGCAAGGACGCCGCCCCTGTGATACTTCATCACCGAGCATTGAAAGTGCCCAAAACAAGGTATCAACCTTGGAGAAGCTCGCCTAAGATTAGTAATGTGCAAGGAGACTACGCCCATACTTCCATGCACATCCCATACAAGTCCTCACCGACCATCCACTTCGCAGTATCGACGGCCGAAGCTTCGGGAGAATTGCTGGCGGTGGCAATTGAACTGGGCGAATATGATATATCTTTCGCCTGCCAAGCCATCAAAGGTCAAGCCTTAGCGACTTTCTTGCCGAGGCTCACTGCCGAGAAACCAAGCCCCCGAGTCCTTATCGACAAAGCCGAGGCCGAACCAAGGAGAAAACACCGAGGATTGCCGGCAAGTTTACGCTGACGGGCTTCGAAAAACGGTAATGAGCCGGCATCTCGCCCTCGACCGGATGGCCAAGAGATCACATACGCACTTCGATTCTCGCTCAAAATACGAACAACGGCAGAGTATGAGGCCTCGATCGCAGGACTTCGCCTAGCTCAAAGTCTTCGACACGAGCAAGAAAGTTCATAGTGACTCTCAAGTCGTCGTAGCTACATGTTGTAAGACGAGGCAAAAGGCAGAGGATGAAGAAATACCGAGAAAGCCAAAAGCCTACAACAAACTTTCTCCCACTTCCGTGATAATTCGCATCCCAAGGAGCAAACGGCGAAATGACATCTTAAGCAAATCGCCTCGCCGTCAACAAGCCCGCCAAGAGAGGAAGTTCAAAACCAAGCATAGACGATGCTAATGAAGGAGCCAAGTCAACGTAGTCTCCGACGAAGAGCCTAATTGATGACTCCTATTCAAGAATACCGGAGAAAGGCGAATCCGCCCCATGATAAGCTCGAGGCCGGAGGATCCCAACAAATCTTTGCGATATGTACTAGAGCAGGAGTTCTCACAGAAATCATACCTCCAGCCTCCTAAGATGCTTGGGTCCAACCGAGCCGATTACATACTACGGAAGTGCACAAAGGATCATGCTAAGTCACATCGACCCCGAGCCTTGTCAAAGAAAGTCATGCGACGGGATACTATTACCGATAATGTTCAAGACTCACTCAACCTTGTGAAAAGGTGTCCAAGCGTCAAATTCACTGAACGTGCCAAGGCTACCACACCGACCTCGCCTCCGCACAAAGCCTTCGCCATTTATGCAGCGGGATCGACATCGTAGTTCTTTTCTCAAAGTCGCGGGCAACTTCAATTCCCCGATTGTCGCGATCGACTACTTCACGGTTGGTAGAAGTCAACCTCGCTAAGATCACAAGCAAAACGCCATCAACTTCGCTCCTGAAGAACATAGTAGGTCGATTCGCATCCTCATATCCTTCTTTCGGATAACGGGACACAATTCATCGATAAGATATTCAAAGATTGGTGTCAAGAGCTCGATCCAACAAAGTTCACCTCCGCCCATCCTCAAGCAAATGGTCGATCAAGTCACCAACAGACGACAGTGAAGGGTCTCAAACCCGCCTCGACCGAGCTATGGTCTTTGGTGGAAAATTTACCACAAGTCTTATGGTCATACCGAACAACACCTAGGACGGCGAACGGAGAAACGCCCTACAGGCCCGCATATGAAACCGAAGCAATGATCCCCGCAGAATCAATACCGAGCCCCAAGACCATTCACTTTTCCGTCAAGCAATGGGAAAATCTACGAGCCGATCTAGATCCGTCAAGAAAAGAGAGACTCGCCACATCAAGGAAGCTCGCACAAAACAACAAGTAGCTCGGTATTACAACCAGCGTGTCAAGTCCCGATAGCCCGAGTAGGCGACGTGCTCGTAAATAATGAAGTCAAGAAGCCGCAAAGCTCGCAAACCGAAGCTACACGGGAAGGACTCACGGTCGAAGAAGTCCTCTAAAAGGATCCTATAAGTCGCCCATTTGTCCCATGAGCAAATACCCAACACATGGCACATCATTCATTTGCAGTAGATATTTTCATAAGTGTCAAAGTCGAGTCTTGTTCGCCTCGAGTCCCGTTAGGTCGGGTCCCGAGTCTTGTCGCCTTGTTCCATTACCTCTTATCAATAAAAATCTTTTCTTTCTCTATCTTTTTTTTTTTTTTCGTTTGCATGTTTTCATTTGTCACTTATGCACATAACTCTTATAAAAATACCCTCTTCTGAGGATCTAACAATACCGACCGGAGGACGTACTACCTTCGCTTAATGAAGACTAACTTCAAACGCACGAAGTGACCACCCATCCCGATAAAACTCGCAAAACAGAACCCATACCTTCGCACGAGGAAGCGATACCTCGCTTATTTCGAGGACTAATACCTTCGACGAGGACTAACCACCCTCGCTTATTTCGAGGAAGCTTCAGATGAGGACGGATACCTTCGCTTATTTCGAGGACTGATACCTTCATACGAGGACCTAACCACCCTCGCTTATTTCGAGGAAGCTTCAGACGAGGACGGATACATTCGCTTATTTCAGGACTGACACCTTCGCACGATGACAAACTATCTCGGTTTACGGCAAGAACGAGCTATCTTCGCCTAAACAAGGACGCACCTACCTTCTTATCGTTACGTAATTGTAGACAAATGCTCACGAAGAGTTAACGCAAAAGCAAAAATAATTTTATTTCAAATTATACATTTTGTACATCACGAGGTCAAGAGGGTCCAGAGGCCGGAAAAGCTTAGCCAATCCCTAGCAAAACTGGATTCAACAGAGCATCTATACTAATCCTACCTCTACCTCATCCTCGATCCACGCCATGAGCCCCGCCACCGACCGCCACTTGACGACGCAGCCCCGCTAGATCGACCCTACGTCACTGATGATGCCCGCCTGCCTCCTCGAGGAGCCACGCCGCCTGGGCCATAGCTGCCTCTTGAGCTCGCCATCCGGATCGCCAAAATTGGAGCATTTATCAGTAGTCCGGCAGCAGAGAAGCCCCTGCAGAAGAAGAGGCCGCCCACGGCCAAGCAGCTTCGAGCTGGTTATCGAGCAACGACGGTCTCAGATATACCTCCGAGCCTTTTCGCCCGCTGAACCGCCAGATTTCTTGCCGACTCACCTGCATTCAAGAACGAGCAATGCCTCAACAACCTTAGCTTCGACTCAGAATGGTCATCCCACCACTGTGGATGACTTCATACTCGACATGCTCCTCGCCCATCGCTCTAGCCTCCTCGCAATCTCGAACTCTCGTCCAACTCCAAAAGGCGAGCCCGAGCTCGCCACGCCTCCCCGGCACTTATACTTAATATCGCCCCACTTATGCATGGCCCACTGTCCCTTTATATGGAGGAGTTCGACTCTTTCGCTCAAGAGTCCGCGACAAGTCTTCGATTTGGTTCAACCAACGGAAGATCAAGCATTTCGTGAAAGTCAATAAAAGATAAGTTTACATAAACTTGTAATTTTATTACACCTTCAGTGTAAACCAATGTACATGTACATTCAAAAAAAAGAGGATCAACCGACCTCAAGAAGCTTCGCCCATTCACCCCTGGCCGCCTCCCGAGCTGGGAAGCCTCGACCATCCGCCTAACTTCTCGCTTTTTCGATTCGGCTCAGAACTCCCGGTCTCGACGCCTTCAAAGCTTCACCGCCTTCCCGACCCCTTAGATAGATCGGCAATTAAAGCATCTGGCCGTGGATCTCGTCCACTGGCAGCACTCGACCGACCCGCCACAGAGTCGAGGACGGCCAGCCTCGCAGCACGGCAAGCTCTTCATCATGGACGAGGACCTCGACATGTGCCCGCCACATAGCATCTTCCTCTGCTCCTCATACCCATACTTGACTTATCCACCGGGTAATCCTCGGCGACTTCTTCGATGGCATCCGAAACGGCACGCTTATTTAGGACCCCGACCACGCCGAGACCATCCTGAGAGCCCGCAGACAGAATGCCTCTCCGCAAAGCACGGCATTTCCGCGAGCTCGCCACGCCGCTCTCCCGACGGCGAGCTTCCTCCACCCTGCCTTCATCAAGGCAACCTCGCCTCGCCGCCTCGGGTCCTCGCCGCCCTCACGGCCACGGCCGCCTTCAACAACCGCCTCATCCGCCGCCTCGCTTGACTAGGTCCCGATCTTTGCCTCAAGATCGAAATATCTTGGACGAGGAGATCTTCTCCTCCTCCATCTCACGAAAGCATACCGCAACCTCGCAAACCACAGAACGGTGCTTTCAAGTAACCCGTTATAAGATCTCGACATTCGCCATCTCGCAGACATGCCCACCGCCACCTTTTCACGATTCGGCCGAACGCCCTCACCGATCGCTATTTTTCTAACACGAAAAGGTGTATATATAGGTAAGCAAGTATCGTATCCACTGTGGATTGTAATACGAAAATACGTGGCTAACTCAACAAGGATTCATCATTATCCAAGTAACAAATATGGTTTTGTGAGATTTTAGGCTTCGACTCAATCCAAAGCAAAGGATAACAAAACAGAAGTAAATTAAAGCAATAAACACTGGATGTTTAAAAAAGAGAAGACGACTCAACCCTAGGGCTGCATTAATCCAATCCACAACGATGTTTATCCTGCGTTTTATTAACCAATTTTAATCCGCATAAAATGGAAGATCACATATATAACCGACAATTTCTATTACGATAAAGGCGGTCAGAGATTACTAGTTTTCCTATTATCATACGCCTCTAGGTGAAAACAAGTAACTCCAAACGGATCACAAAGAATATGCTTCCTACGAATATCCTATCTCGCCACGACTCATGCTCATTCAGATCACGCATTCGATATCGATCGACACTTAACACAATTACGTAATTAACCGACAACCAAATATGCATCGAGATTGATCGTAAACCAACACATATAAATAAGCACAATCGAATCATGAATCAATGCATGGACGGTAAATAACGATAACAGAATCACAACATATAGATCGAATCATGCAAACCCTGTGGATTAGAACGAAAAACCAGCCGTACATAATAAACGAAATGAAATACAATTTAATCATAAAGACGGAATTTAAATATATAAAACCCGTGATGAAGGTTGATGAACACGCTGGGCTCAATCCCAACCTCAAATAAAACGGAAACTTGCAGAAATCGTCCTGACGAAACGCTCCTGATCGTAAACAAAACGAACTAACGAAGAACTATACGAAACAAATCTAGAATGAAACTATATGGAACCTAAAGCTAAAACTCAAAAACCGATGTAAAACCGAGAAAGAGGCTCGAATCGAGTTGTGAAGTTATGCTAGGGGGTGTCGCCATATATAGCACACCCCAAAACCCCATTTTCCTTCGCTGCTGCCTCGCGACCACCCTTCGCGTCGCTAGCGTGGTCGCGAGGTAATCCTCTGCCTTTCTCGCCCGCGACGCCTCTGCGCCCGCTTGGCTGGTTCATGACCACACCTAGCGGCCGCTAGGAAGTCCGATCCGTCATGAAATCGCCCAGCTGCTTTCGCTAGGCTTCGCCATGGGCTGCTCGCGGTCGCGTCTCGCTGGGTTCTCGCTGTTTCCTAGCGGCCGCCCAGCGACCGCCAGTCGGGTCGCTAGAAACACGCCAGACAGGTTTTGCTCGCAGGCCGCTCCTTGCTTCGATTTTCAACATATAGACCTACACAACACCAAAAGAACACCCAAGAGCAGATCTTCTAAAAATAGATAAAACATTAGAATCGATACGTAAACGCATTATTAAACGAGCTAAACTCATCTTCAAATATCAACTATAAACGTAAATGCTGCTTATCAAACCCCAAACTTAAATCATTGTTTGTCCTCAAACAAAACCAAAACAAAAGACACAACGAAAGATCAACGAGCGTAGCAAAGATGATAACCCTTCTAGCCCTCGTAAATATATCAACGCAAAAAACATTAGTGCACATGACGACGCTAGCCAACTCAACACAAACAACAATCGACGGCAAAACTTATTTAATTCAACCTCACAACGGCATGTGTGTAAAATATAGGATACACTCAACTCATATAGAAATATAGGACGGTATACACTCAACGATCAATGCAATGCAACATCTTACCATAGGCTTGCCGCTTTTTCTAATATCTCCACCACGCTATTGTGTTCAAATTAGATCAAAGAGGTCTTTTCATAGGTTGTAATGTAGGCACATTGGTTAAGGTAGGATAAAATATGGCTAAGGACTCGAAAAACATTCCAAACACCCCCATTTATACTATTCGACACATATGGACTTCGCCCATTTTCCTCTCTTTCCCAACGCATAGATCAACGCTTCAATTCCATGTATGTACCTATACTTTGATTGAAGACCCTTTATGCTCAACACTCACAAAGGAACTTAACATTTTCTTTTCTTTTCTTTTCTAGAGCTTATAGGGTTTATCTTATACAACAAAGGTACAAATCTTCACCACGTATGTGTTTTTCTAAACGAAACTTTTCTCATCATCACTACATCAAAATTTCACCCCTTTGATTCCCATATCCATCCTCACCTCCTATCATCCGTTAATCGAAAGAAAAGTCTAATAAAGGCTCAAAGAAGGCGACAAATGGTATATATCATCGGTTAGTGTTTGGGTGATGTGGTTAACAACGATGGCCTTTATCCTTTCCAAATTCAAACACATATCGTAATCTCGATACGTAAACACGGCAAGTTCTAGAAGACAATCACATGCACGATATCACACAATTAATGTAAACTCAGATCAAGATATGTATACAAAGGAAGCTCAAGTCTCACAGATAAGCAAATGGTGAAAACAATGCTCTAAGCCATCTCACGCCATTTATGCTATTTTCAACATATCATGCGCACTATCATCAAACTTCACCAAAAATTTCTATCGCTATTGGCCACATGGATTAACATACTTCACTTAACTCGTTGATCGACGCACACCTAAAACGAAAACAAAACAAAACCAACAACAAACGCACAAAAGACCCCAAAGCATAACAACTAAACCTATAAAGCATAGAAAATATAAACAGGATTCTCAACCAACCAAACTCGCTCCACTTCCCCAAACTTATTGTGAACATGTGGAAACAATAAGGTTTGCGTAAAAGAGTAGTTGGGAGAGAAAACTTACCTTAAAACCGCTGCCATCCGGTGGCGGATAAATCCACGCCACTCATTCCATTGTCGCATCATCTCCATCATCTTCGCTGTTCGAGACGTGCTTGTTGTTGGGCGAGATGGCTTGTCGCTGCTCCATAATCGATGTCAAGTTCTCGCCAATATGGTCGAGACGACCATCTATGTGATCTAGTCGATCATAAACCCGGTCGCCCGAACGGGTGGCGGGTGCAGATGTCATTGTTTCGTGAGCCACTTCTGCTCGGCTCAGCTTCGGCTTGCCCGCCACCGGCTTGCTCTTTCATGCCGTTGCTCGCCGCCTCGCCTTTGCGCGCTTACGCCGCGCCCATGCATAATGTGCAGCCCGCCATATTCCGCTTACATCCGGAGTAAAGTATCGGCTATGCATGTGAGCCCTGGATTGCGCGAAGATCGATCGCCGCTTGATCATATAATGCCCACAAGTAACGCTTGGGTGCTCTTCAGAACGCTCGACGATAGGCACGCTTTGTCCAGAAGATGTCGAGAGATCGGACTTCTCGAATCGTAATCCCAAAGAAATCGCAATCGCAACGAATCCCTATACAAATCTTCGAATTACCCGAACTGTGGATCGTGATATGGAAATGCCGAGCTAAGAACATGCCGCATGCATCTTCCGTTGAACACGGCCCAATCGTAATGCTCATATCTTGTGAAAGGAAAGGCATGCGCTCGAACGCCATGCAAGGTGAATGTGAGGAGTCAGAAAGAACGGATCACCGGATTCGAATCGAGCTAGCTTTGGATCTCGAGGCATCATAATACGGAGTGTGCTCGAGTCCAAGGCCCATGAACTTCGCCATACGCTTGACCGTGGTACTGACGCCCCTATGTACTTCCGTCCGATTCCATTGATGATTCCATTGAGTTCGCTCACTGAGAGTTGACGGCTCATTGTCGAGCCGAAACATGATGTAGTCCGCATGCCGCTTGTCTTGTGAACATGGAGAGTCGATAAGAATTCGAGCGTGAGGATCCAAGATGATAATAATCGGTGATAATCGAGTACACCTGACCTCTCGGCTAGCCACGCCACATCATTGGCGATGCCTATATTCGACACGTAGGGCAGCACATGAACGTGAACGCCTATGCCGTAGTCTCACCAATCTATCCCAACGGCTTCGACGAGTCACTAAGCCCCGACCCCAAAATTTTCGGATCGAATTATCCGTGGTGCCATGCATGGCTTGTCGTGATGCTCATCATGATACGATCTCGAAATCATCTTGCCTCGTCGCGGAGTGAGACAATGCTCGCTTTTCGCCATGACCGTGAGTACGCGCATATTTGTACCTAAAAGAATTTCAAAGTTAGTCTGTATGAATGAAACAATCAAAACAACGACAACCCAAAATGCTCAATATGGATCCCCAAACTTCAACTTAATCAAATTATTTCCATATCGCCATATGATCTCGCAAGATAACATACAATGGGAAAAACACACACATAGCCAAAAAATTCAAAATTGACGCTCGCGGAAACTAGCGATCACCTTCGAGACCTAGCGGTCGCTAGAGATCGCTAAGACGGCAATGTCGCCGATGGGCCATGACGAATGACATACACACACAGGAAATACCAGACGCGGCACTGGCGCCAATGTCATGAAAGCGTCACTGTCATGCCAGACGAAAAATTTCCAAGCTATTTTCACAAATTTATTAACCCTAATCAACAATGTAGGCACATTAGACAAACAATATACATGTATAAACGTGAATAAACCTATCATCGACAAATCATGCTCAAACACCACACAAATCTAAAGAAAATAAACCCTAGTCTCTCCAAGTTAATTAAACCCACCTCAAGAGGATAAATGGAACAAATCCTTCCTAATCATGCTCAATAAATGTAAACCCATGAAGAATTAAACGAATATAGCATACCTTGGGTGGATTTGACGGAGAAATGCAAGAAAATTGTAAATAGTGTTGTGTGCTTGAGAGAGGAGAGGTCACGCTTTGATGCAAAACCGTGTGTGTGTGTAGGTTAGAATTTTGGGGAAAATAAGGATAAACGCGGTCACGGGCGGGCGCTGGTCGAGGGCTGGGTCAGCGACGGATTCATGGCCGAGTCATGATCGCGAAGCCAGCACGAGCTCGCCGCCGCATAACAAAACGTTTCCACTTTCATGTTAATTTCATGACACCGGTCGCTAGGTGGTCGCTAGGTACTTTTTTTTTTTTTTTTTTTTAAAGAAAGCTATTAAACTTTGGGATCTAACAAAACAACGAAACACGACACAAACACGTAAACACAACCAAAACAAAACGAAAACAACAAAACAAAAGAGTAAACTGCTGGTTACCTCCCAACCAAGTTAGAATTATCGCCGCTTAGCTCGACGGCACTGTGATCACGGCTCGCTTAGTCGGGTCACCTCGACTTCTACAAGTGTGACTTGAAGTATGCTTTGAGGTACCGCCGCTTACTTTAAAAATGTTGCCTCGAATCTAGGAGCTCAGAATCCCATCGCAAGCGCACGGTAAACAAAGATACCTGCCCCTAACCATCTTCGACTTTAGCTTTCCCGGAAAAGACGGAGTCGAGCATTGTAAAGTAGGACTTCATTACCCGCGAAAACTTTGGCACGAATGTGGAGGTCGGAAATTTCCGAGCTCGCTCCTCAGATATCCGAGAGTTTTCGAATGCTTCATTCCTCCACTCGCCGAGCTCTAACAGCTGGTCACTCATCATACCGCCTCCTCAAGTCCATGTTGATTCTCCTAGTCGCCTAATACGCTTTGTGCTCCAATTCAACCGTAAATGGCGTGATTTACCAAATACCATTTGATATGGAGATAAATGACGGGCTTTGTACGCATCCTAGCCCAAAGAGTCCGTCCAACCGCTGGCCCAATCTTTTCACGAACAACCGATTTCTCTAGAATCGCTGATCTCCTCGGCATAGCTCGGCTTGCCCGCTTGCTTGTGGATGGTAGGGGTTGACTCGACGTTTCACACCATATTCGCTAGAACGCTACCTAGCCACTTATTATCAAGCGATCCCCATCACCGATCAACGCCCCTGACTCCAAATCGAGTCGTAATGTTCTTTTGAAGGAACTTGATTACAACCTTCGAGTCGCTCGTGATACTGAATTGCCTCTACCCAACGGGAGACGATCCACAAAGAAGAAGAATATATGTGTAGCCACAAGACATCGGGAACGACCCATGAAGTCGATCCCATACGCCAAATAGTTCCACCTCCATGATGGTTTTCGTGGCATCTCGCCTTTCTTAGTGACATTCCCCACTCTTCGACAACGATCACAACTCTTGATAAATGATTGACAATCTTTGAAGATCAAGGCCAAAAGAAACCATCGTGGCAAATCTTTGTCATTGCCTTTGCCGCCGCAAATGGCCGCCAACAACTAACTATGGCACTCGTGGATTATGTTCTCTCATTCTCCTTGGGAACGCAATGACGATCAAACCATCGCACATCGGCGTAGAGACGAGGATCGTCCCAATAGTAGAACTTAACATCGGGAGAAACTTCTTTCAAACGACCTCGCACGATGGAGGTAGAACCCAATCACCAAGTAATTGACAAAATCAGCGCATCATGGTGTGTGATCGACGACGCCAAGACGTGCTCGTCTGGGAAGTTCTCCTTTATGCCAATCTTCCTATCCTCTCCTTCGACTGGCTTCTCCAATCGCGACAAGTGGTCGGCTACCACATTTTCGCAGCCCTTTCTATCTTTGATCTCCATGTCGAACTCTTGAAGAAGGAGGATCCATCTCACCAATCTCGGCTCAATCTTCTTCGCAATGATGGCGAATGGCGGCATGGTCAGCAGGCACGATGGTGTGGTGCCCACCAAATAAGGTCTAAACTTATCGAAGCATGACCACGCAAGTAATTCCTTCTCCGTGGTGGTGTAATTCATTTGAGTAGAGTCGAGAGTCTTACTTGCATAATAGATGACTCGGAAAAGCTTGTCTCGCTTTCTACCCCAAAACAAAGACCAATCGCCCAATCACCGATCACACATCACCGAATCGGCTGACTCAATCAGTGAGATCAAACCTGAGTCGAGATCGTGGCCACCTTCAATTTCTCGAACGCCCAAACACTCCTTCGTGAACACGAATTCATATCTTTCTCGAGCAATCCACACAATGGCTTCGTGATCGCCGAGAAACCTTGATGAACCGCCTATAAAACCCGCGACCGAGAAAACTCCTCACCGATTCGACATTTGTAGCGGAGGCGCCGACAATGACAATCTTTGCTCGATCCACTTCCAAACCCTTGGCCGAGACTTTGTGACCAAGCACGATACCTTCCTTCACCATGAAATGGCACTTCTCCCAATTGAGAACAAGATTCGCCTCCTCACATCTTTGCAAAGACTTGTGACAAGTTATGGAGACAATGGTCGAACGAAGAGCCAAACACGAAAAGTCGTCCATAAAGACTTCCATAATATTCTCGATCAACCCATGGAAGATGGACATCATGCACCTTTGAACGTGGCGAGCATTGCACAATCCAAACGGCATTCGCTCATAGGCGAAAACTCCATACCTGACAAGTGAACGCCTTGTGTCGATCTTCTAGCGATGGCAACTGATTGTACCCTAATATCCATCGAGAAAACAAGAGAACTCATACCCCGCTAGTCCGTCCAACATCCGATCAATAAAGGCATGGGAAAATGGTCTTTCCTCGGCCGTGTTCGTAGCACGATAGTCGATGCAACCGCCATCCTCGTTACGAGCCTTGTTGCCACAAGCTCGCTCGTCTCGCCTCCGATCACCGTGATACCCCTTCGATACCACTTGAGTAGGCTAACCCACTCACCGCCGGATACGGCATAGATCATGCCCGCCCTAAGAGCTTCAACACTTCCTTTCTCGACGACCTCTCGCATCGCGGATTCAATCGCGCTGAGGTTGCACCTTCGCTCAGATTCATTCTCCAACAGATCCGGTGCATGCAAATCGAGGGTCACCCTCGATATCGTAAATCGTCCACCCAATCGCCGACTTGTACCGCTCAACACGACCATCGCCAGGTTCCTCATCACCAAAGTCAAGATATTATCACCGGCACGCCTCATCGCCGCCAAGAAGGCATACCGCAGTGGTCCAAGAACTCTTTCAACTCCATCTTCTGTGTAGTCTCTTCCTTCTTCACCACGGCCCCTCTCCTCCAATCGGCTTCCTCACATCCAAATAAGGCACCGACTCTTGGAGGGCCTCGACTTCATCGATGGACTCAAGATACTCTAAAATCTCCACACGCCTCATCAAGGTCTCATGGATGAGAAAATCGAGTTCTCGCATACAAAACTCCACCGATCACCGATTGAAAGTGAGTGGGCGACACCGCCTATAACTCGACAATCTTCCATGGTCTTCTCGTCAGTCGCTTCATAGCGCCATATATAGAGATTTTCATCTCTTCGCTGCCGACTCGGAAGGCGAGATTCCATCTCGCACATCTATCAATGCTCGCCGTAGCTGGAATGGTCGCCCGAGAATAAGAGGTGTATTCCATCCTCCGCATGTCGAGAACAACGAAATCACCGGAAGATGAAATCTCGAACTTTCACGAGCACGCCTTCCACTATCCCCTTCTTGATAAGTCACCGAGGTGTCGCCATCCAAGAGCTATGGTGGTCGGCTTGATCTCCCAATCTCCAATCGGTTAAAATGGACAACGGCATCGATTGATGTTGCCCCAAATCACACGTAACCTTGAGAATGTCTCGTCCTCCGATGACACATGCGACGGTGAAGTCGCCTTGATCTTTCGCTGAGCGGCAACTTCTTTGCAAGACAAAGATCGCACTCTCGGAGATGATTTATCGCCTCGAATTTTCCAAGCTTCTTCTTATCGCAACGCATCCTTCAAAACTTCACATAACCCGCATATCTCGGCGCATCAAGTAAAGGAATATTGATGTGCACCTTCAAACATCTCCATGAATCGGTCAACTTCGTCGTACTTGGCTCACAAAACGGCTTGAAACGGAATTGAGGCACGACGCCTGAAATCTCTTCAAAGCTGGGTTCATGATTGACTCATGATCGCGCAGCGGTCGCTAGGTACATGCACGTTGTCTTCTTCGCCTTCACGGACGCTGGCGCTTTCGGCGCTAGGTGCCTCAAGCTTCGCGTCTCGATTTCTCTTTCGAATGACTCGCTACCACTTGGTCGCCGCTAGGTCCTCGATGTCGCGGGCGCTGCTGACTTGTTGCGCCTCACCGAGCCGCCGCGAACTCACGCCATTTTCTCATGTCGCGAGCTCGGTCATGAGATTCTCTATCTTTCGCCTGCTTGCCCTGCTCGTCTCCTCGCGACTGATAAGCTCGTCCACCTCAAATGAATGGCATTACAATGATTTTTAGGGTTTACCTCAGACACTCGGAAATTGGCCCGACTTCAGGCCGCCCATTCTCACAGCGCTATCCGACTTATTCGATTCTCCATCATCTTCATGTGCTTTCCCATAGCCCACAAAGGACTCCAAATGATCGATCTTCCGCCTGTTGCTTATAAACGACTCGATTCGTTGCAATTGTTGGTTGCTTACAACCAACTCGCGATCATATCCTCTAGACTCGGCTTCTTCGCCTCGAATCACGCCATTCGAATCGAGAAACTCAAGTGAGGTCGCTGAAAATTATTGGGGTCATGGCGAGAAATTTGGGTGATTTCATTGTTAGATTGTCGACGGATTCCCCTGTGACGGTTGTTCCTCCGATTGATGTAGTTCACGCCTCTCACCGATCATCTCCGACTCGCAACATTTATCCGAGCCACGCCTTTTCCTTTCCTTTCTTCTCAAATCGCTTTTTAACAAGTGAAATGCTCCATAATATTGTCGTATTTCGAGTCACCTTCAACTGCTGCGCCTTCACCACCGTGTTCTCTCCATCGGCCATCGATAACCGGCTGCCGCCATCTCTTCTATGATGCGGCCGGCCTCGCCTACACGCCTGCTCAAAAGGCAACCCCCGCTGATGCGGCCAACAATACTCGTGCGAGGTGTCACCAACAGAAACCGGGTAATCACGCTCTCTCGAAAATCCATGTCAGGCACCTTCTCAATAGGCCCCCGAATCTTTCCCACGACTCGAACAAAGATTCATCTCCTAACCGGGAGAAGTGGGAAATCTCGCTATGATCTTCTGTGCTTAGCCGGAGGAAAGTACTTCGAAGGAATTTCTCACACGTAATCGCCCAACCGTTGACGCCTGACGATCTAAGGTCTCAACCAATCCTTCGCTTGATTTCGCAGAGAATCCGAACATACGATCCGGATTGTGTCTTGTGGCACCCCATTCTGCTTGATGGTGTCACAAATGTCGAGATAGGTCTCGAGATGGGCATTCGATCCTCCGTGACTCCTCCTCCGAACTGCTCCTCGAACCATGCCGACAGGCCGGCTTAAGCTCAAAATTGTTAGCATTTACTCGGCCCCATCCGCCTCCTTGAAATTGCTCTCAGGGAGGTCTCAGACATGTAATTCCAGCCGCCTTGCCGCCTGAGCAGGGACAACGAGTCCCATAGTCGCCAATCAAGCCCGATTTCGGAACCGCCAATGCGCTGCGGCGGCTACTTTATGAACGCCTGCTATTCCGATTTTCCATTGCTTCCTTTCTTCTTGCCCTTCTCCTCTCCTTTGTGAATTTTCGATTCCTGATCAAAGAGTAGTTCAGAGGTCCCTCGGACCTTGTGAACATAAACTACCGGAGAAAAGAATGAAATCAGATCAAAGGAATAAAATAAAATTAAAAGTACAACTTGAATTAATAATTCCAAATTGACAAGTTATTCCTATATGATCTAATAATCCCAAGAACGGCGCCAAAATTTGATCGGTTATTTTCTAACACGAAAAGGTGTATATATAGGTGTTTAAGCATCGATCCATGTGATTGTAATACAAAATACGTGTTTAACTCAACAAGGATTCATCATTATCCAAGTAACAAATATGGTTTTGTGAGATTTTAGGCTTCTGACTCAATCCAAAGCAAAGGATAACAAAATGTAAAGTAAATTAAAGCAATAAACACTGGATGTTTAAAAATGAGAAAGACGACTAACCCTTGTGGCTGCATTAATCCAATCCACAACGATGTTTATCCTGTTCTTATTAACCAATTTTAATCCGCATAAAATGGAAGATCACATATATAACCGACAATTTCTATTATTTATTAAAGCGGTCAGAGATTACTAGTTTTCCCACATCATACGCCTCTAGTGAAAACAAGTAACTCCAAACGGATCACAAAGAATATGCTTCCTACGAATATCCTATCTCAACACGACTCAGGCTCATTCAGATCACGCATTCGATATCGATCGACATTAACACAATTACGTAATTAACCGACAACTAAATATGCATCGAGATTGATCGAAACCAACACATATAAATAAGCACAATCGAATCATGAATCAATGCATGGACGGTAAATAACGATAACAGAATCACAACATATAGATCGAATCATGCAAACCCTGTGATTAGAACGAAAAACTAGCCGCATATAATAAACGAAATGAAATACAATTTAATCATAAAGACGGAATTTAAATATATAAAACCCGTGATGTAGCGTTGATGAACACGCTGGGCTTGAATCCCAACCTCAGCGAAAACGGAAACTTGCAGAATCGTCCGATTTAAACGTCTTGATCGAAACAAAACGAACTAACGAAGAACGATACGAAACAAATCTAGAATGAAACTATATGGAACCTAAAGCTAAACTCAAAACTCGATGTAAAACCGAGAAAGAGGCTCGAATCGTAGTTGTGAAGTTGGGGCGCAGGGTGTTGCCATATATAGCACACCCCAAACCCTAATTTTCCTTCGCCGCTGCCTCGCTGACCACCCTTCGCGGTCGCTAGGTGTGGTCGCGAGGTAATCCGCGCTGCCTTCTCGCCCGCGATCGCCTCTGCGCCCGCTGGTTGGTTCACACCACACCCAGCGGTCGCTAGGAAGTCTCGATCCGTCGCGAGAAATCGCCCGCTGGCTTTCTCGCTAGGCTTCGCTCGCGGGCGCTTCTCGCGGTCGCGGGTCTCGCTGGGTTCTCGCTGTTTCCTTAGCGGCCGCCCACGACCGCCAGTCGGTCGCTAGAACACGCCAGATTGTGTGTTTTGCTCGCAAGGCCGCTCCTTGCTTCGATTTTCAACATATAGACCTACACAACACCAAAAGAACACCCAAGAGCAGATCTTCTAAAATAGATAAAACATTAGGAATCGATACGAACGCATATTAAACGAGCTAAACTCATCTTCAAATATCAACTATAAACGTAAATGCGCTTATCAAGCCCCTATACAAAACCCATCAGTCGAAGAACATATTCTTTATATTACTTCACAAAGTATAAGAAAGCACGCCACCTCGAAAGATACGAGGGTCATTGAACCGATAATCACACATTCTGCCCAGATCAACCGAGGTCTCGTGAATTGATGCTTCACCTTCTTCAAGCGCTTAAGTGGCATGGTGAAGGGATTCAAGCCTCCCCGCCATTTCGTGCATGTCCCGACATCCTTCAAAGTCGTGGACGGAGCTCGACATCGAGCTCGATGCCTTCCTCTTCTTTTCCCCAACAAGTTCACTACAAATATAACAAGTCGCATAGGCACGGATAATCAAAAAAAAAGGAGGGCCTCACCCTTCACCGACTCCACCTCAAAGGACAGGATCATAAGGGCTAAGCCTCGCAATGCAAGCTCGGCCTCGGAAAGGCCTCGCCCACAAGACCAACTTTGTCCAAGCCTCCTCCAGCCACCGCCGATCTCGCCAACAATCACATCAACGATCTTCTCCGATCGCCATATGAACTCCAGGATCCTCGAACCGATGTAAGAAAACTTCTTCCGCTACTCGAGATCTTCGATTTTATCTTCGCTGAATTTATGACGGGTGATAAATAATACCACCCCGAGCCACCCTTCAGCTTGTAAAACCGAGAATGCCCCAAAGTGAAAGAAAATTATGCCGAAGGCATAGACACCCAGCCCGCCGATGCGGAAGAATTTATGAAAGTTAAGAGATATGCCAACATCCGCTAGTTCGACATATACACGGATAAGGAAGACGAAGACCACTTGAGGTCGCCTTCAGACACGGTGATTAAACCCTTCCTGAGGCACAAGTTCTATTCTCCTGACGGGGCAACATACACAATATCGTAAGAAATACAAGATTGGGAGACAATCTCCTTTATATCGAGATTTTAAGATAGAAGAAAAGAAGACACTTTACCAAAATCCCGCTGTGAATATAAAACCGCCTAATCCGACGCGGCATGACATACACAATACGACGCCGAGGATTTACTAGAAGAAGAAGAAGCTATAACTTACTTTTGTTTTATCAAGATGATGGTGATGAACTCCGAGACAACAATGGCGTACTACGCACACGCTTTTTTTCGTATCAAAAGTTTGAAAGTCTGCTTTTGAAATGGCAAAGTGATATGAGAAATGGCGATCAAGGAAGATATTCCCCATTATGTGCTTTATCGGGAATCCAACCGCTGCCACATTAAAGGCGACAAATGCGATCCCGTGTCCCGCACTCGACGACGGGCGTAAAAATCCCAGGTTCGACCCCGCTTAACGCCCGCCAGTGAAGTCAGCCAGAGACCTCGCTTAACGCCGCCAGTCGGTTGGCCAAGACCTGCTAAACGCCCGCCAGTGAAGCCAGACACGAAGACATCGGCCACGCCGCCAGCGAAGTCACCAGTCGCCAGAGACCTCGGCTTAACGCCCGTCAGTGAAGCTTAATCAAAACCTCGACTTAACACCTCGGCAAGAGATACTAACAACAAGACACGACCGGCAGACGCCTCGCAAACGCGGTATTCGATATATGACTTGAAACATCGACACACCAAGTCGATCCCGAGAAAATGCCACAGATCGTTCGCGCTACCGACATAAACAACCCAAAACCAACACGACCGCCTCGCGTCTTTTTGGTGGGTCAGGATAGATATGGCCCAACCGCCAGCCCAAGCATCGTGCCCAATACAAGTAAAGTCGACATCAAGCTCGGCCGACAAGTTCGCCCAAGAAGACCCCTAAAACCAAAGGGGAACGCAGGCGCTCGGCCATATCTAAAAGAACCTAATTCGAGAAGGATAGATTAAGATCCTATCCAAGATCTCGAATCCTAGTTAGAGAAGACCTCGATTTAAGATCTAGGTCAAAATAATTGTGTATAAACAGAGGCTAGATTAGACTAAATAGACATCCACACTATTTGTAATCGCTTACAT
Organism: Salvia rosmarinus; assembly: GCA_036937905.1. NCBI lineage: Eukaryota > Viridiplantae > Streptophyta > Magnoliopsida > Lamiales > Lamiaceae > Salvia > Salvia rosmarinus. Next base: position 43,091 of record JAODLM010000689.1, read on the forward strand.
ATTCAATACACGAATACTCTCTCGCCCCGTGGACGAGATCTAATTCAAAGATCGAACCACGAAATCCTCAGGTTCTTCTCGCATTTATTTCCTAACTAAATTAAGATCGATCATATATTTTTCTATATATAAATCATAAATTATATATCATTAGTATTACCATATATCGATCATTCACGAATACAATAAGAGATGTTACGTTAAAAGACAATAACGAATTTGAGCTGGTTTATTATAGGGTTTACTTACTTGATAAAATTTCATGTGAGGACATCTTTACATGAGGATGCATGAAAACCATATTACAATTGAGATTTTGCATGGAGACTACACGCATGAGGACCATATCATAATAGAATTTTAAAGTATAATCTCCATCCGACTTACACGAAGAAAATTATCACAAAAACCACCTCTTTGGTTTTGAGAACTAAAAGATTGAAATAAATGATTATATCTTAATATAGACAAGCGAGCTTAATAATAACAAGCTCAAGCTCGCCTTACTCGACATTTAGAAAGCTTAATTCAAAATTTTAAAGTTATACTGACTTCAACTCGTAATAAAATTTCAAGTGGGCATGTGATTTGAGTTCATTTCCTAATAATTGATTTCTCCAATTTAACTAATCTAGCTCAAGTTTGGTTCACTAAGTGTCACACCCCACCCTCGGAGAAGAATAGTTTTCTTAAATAAAATGGACGATGTGCCCTTAGAGTCACCTCCTTAGTAAAAAGATACATCGTAATTGAAAGATAACAAATATGATCAAATAACATTAATATTCTCCCAAACATGATCAAGTATAGAAGTTTGAGACTATAAATAACGCTTCATACTAAGCATATGTTATAATCTCCATAAAAGCGATGGAAAAATCATATTTGAATGGTCTCGAGATATTAATATGGTCTAAGATAGTTTTCACCAAGTGAAGAAAAGACAACCGAAGTAGATCAATATATTCATTGAAAAAAAAAATATCAACGAACATTCCTTAGCCTCGCACGTCACCACAAGCTGCTCAATCTGCAAAAGGTTTTGACTAACATGGTTTTTCAATGGTTTATAATGCTTATTTGAGTCTTATTTGATGTTGAAAATCATGTTTGTAGAGAATATTTTCTTAGTTTTATATTATTTTGAAGAAATGATACTCTTAGAAAACTTTTGCCATTTTTTTCATAAAAAATGGAGAATGAATTAAAGAGTTAAAATTGGATATGATTAAATTACAGTTCGCTAGGAATTTGTAGGCACAAATGGTTTGTGAATCGGAGTTCGGATGAGAGAACGAGTCAAAAGAACAAAGTCGCACAGTCTGCCAAGGACAATACCGCGAACACTGCGAGAATTTCTGATTTTTTCCCTATTTTTGCGATTTTTCCGAATTTTCCAATTTTTCTTGTATTTTTTTAAGTCCAACTAGGATATATATTCCTTTTAAGATTCAAGCAGCCTTCTTCACCTATAAATATCATCTCTTAACATTATACTAAGGTCCTCAATTTTATCATTTTTCATATTTTCATAGTTACACTTTGTTTTAGAGTTATCTCAGAGTAGAAATTTGTTATTTCTACCATTCAAACTGAAGTTATTCATTGTGAAATTCCTACACGGTTTTTATTGTTTATTTTGATTATGTTTCTTTTATTTCTTTGTAACAGCCGTCAACCCAAAGTACGGATTAGCGTAAACTGCTACTAATGACGGGATTAACAACAGAACAAAGACTAATTATGGAACTGCATGAGGTATATAATAAAAATTTCGTAAACTTCATATCATTTAATGTGACACATATATCGTATATAATAAACCGGATCATTTAGACTCTCGACTAAAGGGTTCAACTCAAACATAACCTATATAACTTTGCAAAGGAAAGACGGTGATTACATATATGACGATATGTAATCAAAGTTATACTTGTCAACGATGTAAGACTCCAACCGCTCAACACTTCAACATCCAACATCAATCGCTCAACCTGCACATTTAAAAACAATATGCGTGGCTAAGTACAAGAATGCACTTAGTGGGCTCATGCCAAAACATTTTCTTTAATTACATCGCCTTCGAGTAACACACGAGGTTTTAGTGGAAATGCTCGTCTTACTAAAACATTTTCTTTATTTTCAAAAGTCATCCGCCGTATATATTTTTGTCTCAGATGATCCATATCGCCTCGTATAGTAATATCATAACATCATCACATAACGCCATCACATAACATCATCACACGCTGGTAGCGAACCAACAAATTTCAATATCATCATGCCACCAACTCCACATATAATATGATATCACATCGATCATCATACGCTGGTAGCGAACCAACAACTTTCAATATCATCATGCCACCCATCACCACAAATAATAATATCATCACATCGATCAATCCCAGCTGTGTATAATCCTTCCCGCCAGATCCAATATCAATTTCTCATAGTCGGCTTACCCAACAACTCGATAGATCATACATAAAACATAAATACTTGGGCGTAATTATCATTTCTCAACCGAAAGCTTGTAAATAAATACTTTGATTTGGCAAAATAAATAAAAGTGGTTTTCGAGTAAAGCCCATCCGCACGTAGCTTTTCAATAACGCCTTTCTAAGTCGAAAGCTCAAGTCCACGTCCCACCTTAATGTAAGAACTATTTTAGTACGCTGATCACGCTCGAGAGAGACTAACATAGTCTATAACGCTCTACGCCAAATAAGGCTAACGCCGGACTTATTTTGACGCTTCCTAATCAATTAATGCCGATTATGAATTTTCTCAATTTATAAGAGATATTCTACCTTTTAGTATATAACGACGTTTTAATGTACTTACGTAACGAAGTTACATTGTTACTAAACGCACACGTCACATAGATCACGACATCGAATTACGTGCCCTTCGACTGGTCAACGTTTTTGGTCAACTATTTTGACTTAGTCAACATTTAGTCAACAATTTTGACTTTAGTCAACTCAAAGTCAACATTTTGACTTTTTCAATTTCTTATGAAATTCTATTATTTTATGTGCAATTCTTGTTCTAAAATTCTATAAAATCATACTATGTCTAAAACATTATTTTAGATCATATTATGCTATTATACTTGATAAAATAAATTTATAACATTAATACACATAAGGTATAGTTTTCATCATCTTAATTAACTAACTAAACATTTTTCAAAAATTTAATAAATTCACATAATACATAATTATCCTTAAATATCCTTACTATAACATAATTTTATTAATTATGAACTATTCAATTAAATCTTCCTAAGTCATGTTCAAAAATTTTGACTTAGGTCCAATTAATTTTAACAATTTCAATAAATTCCTACAACACTATATTATGAATCAAGACTATCAAAATGCTATGATAACACTTAAACGTGGATTATATCACAACATATTATCATATACTAATATTTTCAAAATCATATACTTATGTACTAAAGTTTTCCAAAATTCTACATAAATTATATAGCCTATTTCATACCATAGATCATTAATCCATGCTCAAATCAATAATTAAAATCATTCTCATCAACTTATGTTCATCCTAGCTTTCATTACACATAATATTCATATATGCTTAACTTTGTACTAAATTCATAATATAAGCTCATAATCATCATATAAACATATTTAATAAACAACCAAACACTATAACATAATTTCATCAAAACTTAAATAAGAGCATAACATAAGATCTAATGGATGGATTTCAAAATTTAAGCATGTATAAAAAGCTCGAAAGATATCTAACCTTTAATCGGTGTCGATTTTCGATTTACTAACGCTTTTCTACTTAGGATTTGAGTAAGAAATTAACAAGCTCTCTTCTTTTTCCTCTCAACCTCTCGGTTTTTCATGAGAAAACGAGGCAAAATGAAGTTTATCACATTAATAAGGCTAGACCCACTTGCATACAAAAATATCTAATGATCTTAAACTTAATTTCTAATTCACACACACAAATATTTTCGGTCCACTTGCATGCTTCAAGACAAAGTTTTTAATTCTCTCATATCTTCCTTATTCCTTATAGTCACGGCAATATCTAGTAAACGATAAGATTTGTTTTATTAATTAATATATATAGTACGCCACTTGTATACAAATATCCCACATAATTAAAAACATAACACTTGTACAAAAATCCTACAACTTTCGGTATTTTGAATTAACTAAAGACAAAATTTTAATTTTTTCATATCACTTTCATCTACATCCCTTAATATAATATCAAGATAATTATTCCTTTACATTTCATAGTATGCATCGGTTATACTAAAAGAAAGAGATAAATTTTTGTCTTATTTTACCATTTATTAAATATATATCATTATCACCAATCCTTATCAACCTATCATTTTCAAGAAATGAAGAAATTCCATTCAACTTAAATTGCTACATTGCATCGGCATATTCAAATAATAATAGAGTATTTTTATTTATTATGAAGTCATACACATTACTAATTACTTAGGAAATATCAAAGTTGAAAAGTCAAAGTTTACAACTCTATTAATTAACAACAATGCCATATGCTTAATAATGAATAAAAATTCAATCTTATCACTTAACATGTGTATATATACGTCGGTCATTTGGGTACTGAAGAGGAATAATTTTATTCCTTTTCTAACATATAACATGTCATTTTCAAAGACATCATTCTCATGATCGTCTTCAATTTTCTCATTTTTATTCCTAAATTTTCAAAAGTTTTCGCACTTTTGGCTAAGAATTTCCACTTGCACAACATGTTAAAACACCTCATCTTAATATAATTATTACCATACATCATCAATTTGGGTAGCAATTTAATTTATTTCATACTATAAGATCATAATTTCAACATATAGCAATAATATGCTACACATTTTATTCTCTTGTAACTAATAGCTAATATATAGCTATGTAACATCTTATAAATCCTAGATGATAAATTAAATCATAGAAAATATTTAGGACCATTTCATGTCATAAACATAATTTTTGAAATTTAGTTTTCAAAATTCACTCACATTATTCAAATATTAATCCATAACTCTCTAGCATTATTTTAATGATAAATAATGCTCTTGTTACATAAAATAATCATATGAATTTAAATAATATAATTCCATGATCATTTGACTAAATTCTCAATTTATCTCAAAACGTTAACGCTTGAAACGCCTCAAAACGCTTAGAATCGAATCATCTCTAAATGTTAATAATAAAGTGACATTCACTTTATTCTTTCATTTCTTTAATAAGAAAATTTAATTCAAAGCTTCACGCTTAGAAAATATCGTATGAATAACTATCGACATTTAATCGATGTTAGAATAATACTTTCAAGGAATAATATAAATTATACTCCTTAATTCACTAATCATAGTGAATATAATATAAGGATCTTCGTATCATAAATAGTCGAAAATAATATTCGATAACTTATCGTTTCAATTATCGAGACGAAATCCTAATTTACGATTTTATTATCGTAATTGCTTTTAAAATTTCTGGGTATTACATTCTACCCCTTTAAAAGAAATTTCATCCCGAAATTTGCATACCCCGTAAATTATGGAGTATCGCCACTTCATAACATTCTCAAGCTTTCCACGTGGTTTTTTTGTCCATGGTTTCGCCATCGACTTTTATTAACAAGAAAACTTATTTCTTAACCGTTGAATCTACGATCAAAATAGTCGAGATTTTCCTCATAATTCATATCTTGATTCAAGAATAACGCCATCATGATGGTCATGTATTTTGGACCACATTCTGCATTTCTTTAATCAGAACACGTGGAAAACATTCTCAGATATTCTCCATACTTGGTGGAAGTACCAACCACGTGCTACTAGGCCTTATCATTTCTAGATCTCGCAAGGTCCTATAAAACGTACTTTCAACTCTTTTTTTTTCTCCAAACATTGAAATTCTTTCAATGGAGAACTTTAATACACTTTATCTCTGCATTCAAGATGCAACTCATATCTACGCATATCATCGTAAGACTTTTGCCTACCATGAGCTTCTTTCTTTCATCGCTTAATTCGCAAACATCTTAATCATTTCTTTCACGTAATCGCTTTAAAACTCTCTGCTTACTTACTTCATCTCAATAAAGAGATGATCGACACTTCCTTCATATTATACTTCATATGGGCTATGTTGTTCGACAACCATCGTGGTAGATTTAACTTAGTAAGTGGAAAAATACATTTCCAACTCAGACGCCAATTCTTTCCTTTGTAAGCCAATTCATAATCCGAGGGTAACCCTAGAATCTTTATACGATGTGGGACGAAAAATTTCCTTTGTAATTAATCTGCTAACTCATTAGACTCATGTGTAGCCTAAATAGCATGAATCGAACATATTTGGTAAGTCAATACACTAGTACCCTTATAGCAGTTGTTATCTTTCGACTTTGGTAATTCCATCTCAAAATCTATTGTTATGTTATCCCATAGGATTATTGATACAATGTCTTTACTTATAGGCAATCGAGACGATGTTCGACAATTTCTATCTTCCTTTCTTAATTTTTTGATGAATTTTCCTTCTATGCAAGGATTTATCATTACTTAGACCGAATTTTACAACATAAAACATCACTACTACATTAATTTTTCATAGGTGATAATTTATATCACATTTGTAATTTCTTATTCATCTTCTTTCCATGTCTCTTGTCAAGAAGTATCTTAAACTCTTATGATCTATGAAGATCTCACACCTTACTTTATAGAGGTGATGTTCTCAAAATCTTAATTTGTTTTATCATCATTAGTTCTAAGTCGTTGTGATGCATAGCTTATTATCTTCCTCACATTAGCACGCGATATCACATTTATTAGTCCACGAATTTAATTTCTCTTTGGTAGTGCGTTATCGACCTTTGCTATCTTAGAGAGTCTTCAATAAATCTTCGATAGCGACCGGCAAATCCTATGAAACCTTTGATCTCATTTGGGTCATTGATTGATTCCATCCTCGCATTGCTCTTAACCTTTGCGGATCCACATGGATTCCTTTGAAGACATAACGTGTCTAAGGAATATTATTCCTTTAAACCGAATCCGCTTTAAATAAACTTGGCAAAATTTTGTTTGACTTTGATGTTTGCAAGATAGTTTTCAAGAGCTCCATACTCTTTCTTGCCTTCAAATAAATGAGAATATTTTCTATGAAGATTTAATACAATCTATCTTAGTATGCACGAAACACTGATTTTTGAGGTTCATGAACATGGTGGCGCATTAGTTGGTCCGAACGGCATAACTATAAACTCATAGTAGCTATATCTTGTTCGAAAGCTATTTTGGGTACATTTTAACATGTACCTTAAATTCGCTTTTCCTCTTTGCTTAGATAAACAGGAATGCTCGACATCCCTTCTTGTTTATTATTCTCCTTGTTTATAATGTGGATATGGTCGAATTTTCCTTCCCAAGTTGATTCCATAGAAACCGCAGCTTTTGTCCTGAGAAATGGAACGATTTTTCCTTTTCGCACGGGTCGCGAATGGTTTTGATTAATCAATCCGTTCTATGGTTATATCTACGCCTCACATAGGTACTATGTTCAAGCGATTCGCTAGATCTCAAGTGATTCTAGGTTCAAGTCTAAGTTCGAGCAAATATGTCTCGATAATCATGATTTCTCCTATGGTGAAAAGATTCTCCTTCCCGATTTGCTTATTCGATTTAGTTCTAATATATTTACGCATGCTTTCGCGATGAAAGATTATAAAGTACTTTTTCCAAACTAAGGTATTATAGGTACGTTGAGAAGTTTTCGTTCGCCAGTTTCCCTAGTTTGTCCGTTCGGCCCTCCTTGATTTAGCGTATAAGTTCTTGCTCGGGCTGGTTGTTGTTAAGGGGTGCTTGCCACTTGGTATCGCCTTGGTTGCCACGGCTCATACCGGGCCGGTATCTTGTATTGCTTTGAGTTGCTGGGTTTGGCCTTGTTGATTTGGCTCACCATTCTTACCTGACGTATTCCGGGCATTCATTCGCATAGTGGCCCTTCACGCCACATTTATAACACTTAACATTGCCCCATGTATATATACCGCTGCATTCTATCGCATTTTGGGTGTGGAGTTGTCCTTATCTGCTCTCGTGGACCTCCGTGGGTGGAGAAAACACCGGTTTCTTTCAACCTTGTCCTTGGGGTGCCATGTTACCTTCCATGGCCTTTGATTGTTTGTGTTGCCAAAATTTCCCAGTTGAAGTTATTCTTAGAATCGCCTTCCATTTCCTTTTTCCTTTGTCATCCACATTCGTGGACCGAGGGGTATAGGCTTGTCTTCAGGCATTGCTGCCTCGATATCCAAAGCTCGACTAAGAGCTTCGGTGTAGGTCAAGTCACCATGACTTGCCAGAGACATCTTTATCTCATGTCTCAATCCAGATCTAAACTTTTCTGCTATTTTCATATCAATATTTACTAGATCTGGGGCGTATCTTGACATATCGTAGAAAATGCGATCGTATTCTGTTACAGACTTTCTTTCTTGTTTTAAGTTGAAGAATTCAACTTCTTTCATCTTTCTATAACTCTTCGTAATGTATTTTTCAGACACTCCGTCTTAAAGTCTTCCTGTGAAATATTCCATTTGCTGGGTAATTGTCTTTTCCTTGCTTCCCACCGTAAATCCGGTCCGTGAGTTGAAAGGTGACACAAGATAGTCGTTCTGTGTTGTGCAATGGAGAAAATCGAAAATTCTCCTATTGCTCTAACCCATTGCTCAAAGATCTTCTGGACTTCCTTTCCGTTAAAGATGGTTCTGTTACAAGAAACATTTCCTCTATTCTTCTGGCCTATGGAGGTGGGGTGGTACTTGGTATTTCTTCACTTCGCCTCGTGGAATATGGCCTCTTCCCCACCTCGCCCCCACCTCGTCCCTTCCGCACCCTTGAATACCTTGTTCGTGTTCGTCTGGCGGCATTCGGTAATGCAAGAATGTAGTTAGTATCGCATAACGCTTATCGCAATCTATAAAACATCCTCTCGCAATCTTTGCATAAAATAACTTTAGTAAAAACATTCACTCTTTTTCTTGCTTGTCTTGTCTCAAAACCCATTTAGTGGTCGCATATAGGCAATACACTTGTTCCCTTTATCTTAATTTTCAGCATAAGCGCTTTCTTACTATATCTCGACTTTGGGGTATCTTTCTCATACCTTGTTTAAGCATTTAGGATAGCCTAGCTGTTCGTACATTTCATTGATTATGATTCATCGATTCTTACTATTATTGGTTTAACCAACGTTTTAAATATTTGGAATTAGATCCGCTCAAGCATAATCTTATTGATTTAGGGATAAAACGAAAGGCTTATTAATGGAGATGCTTTCATTCCTTGTATACTCATGAAATGAGTTTCATCTACCTCCATACTTTAGACATGTCCAACCTATTAACGAGGTCTTAAGGACAAACAACTATCTCTCAGATAAGTTATAATCTTTCTTGTTATGACGTAAATAGGAGGGGGTTATATCCCAAGAATATCATATACTTTCCTTTACTTCTATTCTTGCAATCAATGCTAAAGAGTATCTCGCTTATGACTTAATCATCATAACCTCACATGGAGGTATAACTTTTCTTCGTTATCATCAATCTCTAGTAAGCCCATTATGGTCTTTGATCAATATTTACCATAGGAGAGAATATATCTCGTCCTTTGAGAACTTTGTTACATCATAACTTGATGTCTATTACTTTACCGATTTGAAAACTTAGGTGACGGAATAAGTTAACCTGTCATACTTATTGGTTTCAAGCTTTGAAGAAGAATTCATCATGACAATTGAAAAGAAGTATGGGTTTACAATTCATGATGACAACCTTTAAGGCGTGAATCAATATGCTCTTTGAACTCGAATATTTGGGATATAGGGTCCCAAGACCGAATGACGACTATTGAGATTTCTTTGGTCATATGGGGTGGCGGACCGTCACAAATACTTTCTCATCACACAAGGCTTGGTTTCAAAGAATACCGACTTCTTTAGAAAAAAAAATGTGAAATGCAAGTGATTTATTGAAACTAGGTCATGTAGTTAAACTCGATGACGTAAATCGAGTAGAACTTGAAACCTTATTTAGCTCGTAATAGATCATCCACAAAAGTTCTTATGTACGCTATAGCTCTTCTTGTACTACTAGGAATCTCACTTTCTAGCAAAGATTCTAACATTCTTGCTATACTGTAAGGTTTTCATTTTATGGACATCATAGACTTGTAGTCGGGAAACGGTTTTATTGTCTGTTAATACCGAACCAATCGAAATTGTACCATGTTCGTTAACCGATATCGAATATTCGGTTATGGTTCGGTTCGGTACTGTATAATATTTTAATTTTTTTCGCTTTGGTTAACCGATAACCGAATCGGTTATTAACCTAAAAACTAAAAACTGTAAAATATTTCCTATTTTATTAATTATTTTTATTTTTATAAATCTGTAAAAATTAATTACTAATATTAATTAAAGTTAAACCCTATTATTCTAATGTATTAAATTATCATTGTATTTGTATATATCCTTCTCCTCCCAGGCTCCCAGCCCTAGAACGACGCATCACATTCTCACAAAAAAGTGTTTCTTTCTCGTACGCCACTTTCTCTCCAACCAAAGACAATCGCCAATTGTTCGCAAGCAACCCAATCTCGCACCAATCGCCGCCGCCGCTTGGGTATTAGTTCCACTCCACCGTCGAAGAATACTCAAGAAGTTCATCAATCATCAAGATCAAGGTAACTTCATCACTATGATACCTTTAATTTTTCCTTTTGCCGTGATCGATCCTTGTAGTCTGCATTATAATTTCATCAAACCGAAACTTTCCATGATCAATGAACAAAAACAATAAACCACAGGCGAGAAAACATCACGAAAGTTAAAACACTTGTGCATGCTCACATGCATCGACAAATACAACATAAACAGCTTCTCTAGAATTCTAGCGCCATCATAATCATAATATATCAAAACAATCAACATACGGAAAACCACAACTCCAACAATTTTGAAGGCAAATATAATTAACTACTGCACACAAATCTGAAACCCTATAAAATATGATCACAACATAAACTCAGCTAGAATTCATATATGTATCAGAAACAGAAAGCTTATTTCACCTGATTGAATTCACCTTGTAAGACGCGCCCTCTCTTTTGTTTATCTTTTCCTTTTCTTATTTGTTTTGGGGTTTTTCCCACGTTAGTAAGTTGATTTGATTGAAAAATAAAAATGTTAGCGGTTAAACAGATGTAATTAAATAAACAACCATGCATCATATTTATCAATTTAGTGTTTCTTCTACACGTGTACTTTATTAGGTGGCATCTAGCTTTTGCATAAAGTGTTGCATGAAATTTTGATCTTAGCCTCTAGGAGTTCATTATAATAATGTAAAATGAAAAATAATATTTGTTTCTAATCGTATAGTGGTAGTTACGATTCGACACGTAACCTTAGTCCATTGCATTTCTGCGGATTCATATTGATTAATTATGATGGATTTTTCAAATAATTTTCATATCGACATTTCGAAGTATCACAGAAATTGCCCACGAGATAAACTCTGATACTGAAACATAATTTTACCTTATATTTTTATTACTAATTAAAAATTGTAGAGTAATTTGATTGCTTCCATGTATTCTCAAATACACAATGATATTCTATTTGTGATTGTTATATAATGATCAATTGATCATAATTTATGATGGAGGCGATATTCAATTTGTGATTGTTATATAATGATCAATTGATCATGAATTTATGATGGAGGTGAGACGTAGTTTCACTTGTCAACTAAGCATCTTTTTTTTCAAGCAAATTAAAATATAATTTGATTAATTAAGCATAGCATGTCATGTGTTGATATGCTATCAGCATCTTAGATATTTCTTAGATGGTGGTCATAATTGAACTTAAAAGTAACATTGTTCAAGCTCACACAAATATCATGGTATAGTTGTCTTGAATATTACAAGATTTCATATTTTTAGACCAATTAGCATCGCCTTCTCTATCACCAATTTTTATAATAATTTGTAGCCATATCAAATTAAAGGATGGATGAAATTAATTACAATAAAGAAAAGACAAATGCGTAACTTAGTCATAGAATTATTTTAGAATGTGTGCTTGATGTTTTAGCTCAGATTGTTAACTATATGCTTGAGATTGTGCTTCATGGGCCTGATTTGATATTTGATTATATGAATATTATTTAGAATTAGATGGAGGCATCGAGGTTTTTCAATCTCATACACAACAAGCTTCAAATGCAATTGCGGATGATAATCTCGAGATATTAGAAGATGAACAGATACACGCACAATCTCGTGCCACCGTGATCGGGAAGAAGTCGAAAGAAAATCTAACTAAGATCAATTCATTGGAAAGATTACACCGCAATTGAAGTTAAAGTAGGGAATCCTCCTGTTATAAAGAGAAAGGGAAGATGCAATCGATGCGGCACTGAGATTGCAACTGATCCGAGGTCAAATGGCACCACTGCTTTGAAAAATCATACTGAAATTTGCAAGAAAAGATATGAAGCAAATGCTGGTCAAAAAGTGTTGAGCTTCCAACCTAGTTCAGGTGATGGAGGTGGGACGTTAACAAGTTGGAAGTTTGACCAACAGGATAGTAGGTTGGCTTTATGCGAAATGATCATCATCGATGAGCTTCCTTCCAGATTTGTGGAACGAGAGGGGTTTAGGAAGTTTCTTGCTCGTGTTTGCCCTAATTTAAGGATTCCAAGCGAATAAACGATAAGAGAAGATTGTGTAAAGCTTTTTGTTGAGAAGCGAGAAAGTCTGAAGTCTTACTTCTTAAAAAAAGGCATGGGAAGAGTATCGATCACCACGCATTGTTGATCGCAATCAATAACACAAACTTCATTTGTGTTACAACACATTTCATTGGAAAAGACCTGGTCTTGCACAAGAAGATAATTGTTGCAAGATTATCATCCACAAGGGACCGACATCGGTGATTCGATTGTCAAGTCTTGAATGAGTGGGGTCTGGAAAATATTCTATGCTGCACTATGGACAATGCAAGTGCAAATGATGGGGCAGTTAGATACATTAGTGACTTCCTTCACATATGGAAGACGAGTGTTACAAGTGGAAATACCTTCATCTGCGTTGTGTGGCACACATCATTAATTTGGTGGTATCGACGGCTTAGATGAGATAGCTTATCTCGTGAGACGAGTTAGAGAAGCCGTGAAGTGGATTAAGGCTTCACCAAAGAGGAGTGAAGAATTTACTAAATGTGTTAGAGCATTCAATATTAACAAAGGAGAAATCATTGAGCATGGATGTGCCGACAAGGTGGAATTCAACCTATTTGATGCTAGAGTCAGCTGAGCCATTTGAGGCGGCATTTAAGGTTTATGCATCGATGAATGCTTCATTTGTGAGTGAATTAAATCAAAAAAAGCACAAAGATGAGCCCATCGGACCGCCTCAAGATGATGATTGGGTCAATGTGAGGAAGATGATGGAATACTTGAAAACTTTTTACGACTTTACGCTTCTCGTCTCTGGCACCACTTATGTCACTGTCCATTTGTTTTTCAAAGAAATGTGTGACATATTTGAGATCATTTCTGACTTAGAGATGAGTCAAGATACTGAAATCAGTGCTATGGCGATGAAGATGAAGAACAAGGTTGCAAAGTATTGGCTGGAGGAGAATGATCTAAATCCAAAGTTGAACAAGATTCTTTACATCGCTGCATTGTTGGATCCACGACAAAAGATGAAGCATGTTGAAATGTGCTTGAAGAAAGTGTATGGAGGTGCTCGAGGTATCGAATTGGTAACACATGTGAAAGATTCGATGAATGAATTGTTCGAGCTTTATAAGAAGCAGTTGACTCCGACTTCCAATATACCACGAGCCACCTCATTTGTATCTCATTCACAAGCGGCTTCTACTGTTGTCCATCGCCACCGTCATCGATCCCGACGTCCTCGAGGTTCTTGTGCTAGTTTAACAAGACAAACTATTGAACAAGAATATGAGGATATTTCAGAGTTGACAATCTACCTTTCTGAGAAGCAACACATTGAAGATAAGGCGACAGAAAATCAAGAGGATGATGATGTGATTGACACATTTGACATCCTGAAATGGTGGCTGACGAACAGTGTGCGCTATCCTATTCTATCAGAGATGGCTAAGGATATTTTAGCTATTCCGATATCCACGGTAGCTTCTGAGTCCGCATTTAGCACGGGAGGTCGTGTTCTTGACCAATTTAGAAGCTCATTGAATCCAAATATGGTTGAGGGTCTGATCTGCTCATCAAATTGGTTAAGATCAAGCTCAATTTTCATGAACGATGAAGAATATGTGTCCAAAGAAGAACAAGAAAATGTTTTTGAAACAAGTGAGTACATGTACTTAATACGTTAATATTAAATTTTATTTATTTTCAATCTTAACAATTAACATTATTTTTGATTTGTTATTTATTTCTTTACAGTGATGACTTCACTTGGTTTTGTTGGAGAGACGAACGGTGCCGCGGTGAATGCAGCGAGTGGTACTAGCACCGGCGGAGCTTGATTATGTTGCATTAACATGATAGTTTGTTGATGGATTGATGTTGATTGCTTTGATTTATTTTGAATTATTGATGGATATTGGATGAATTTTTTTATGGACTTTAAAATTTGAAAAGTTTACATCGATTGCAAAGCGTATCTTATGACATGTCTTTTCTTATAAATTCATGTAACCTCCAAGAAATTTTTCGGTTTTTCGGTTAACGGAAAACCGAACCGCACTAACCGATGCGGTTTTTGGTTAACCGAACTTAATAAACGGTTCGGTTTCGTTATTAAATTTATGAAAATTTCGGTTCGGTTAATCGAAAAAATCGGTGCGGTTAACCAACCCAACCGCTTCCCACCCCTAATAGGACTAGTCTTTAACTGATTCTCACGAATTCTGAAGAAGGAATCAAGGATTTGGTTCTTCATAAGAAATATAGTACCCTGTGATAAGAGTACGTGGCGAAAACCGTCAGATCGGAGTTCAAACGAGGAGAACGAGCTAAAATCAAAACACTGCGCAAGAAGTTTCGGCACTGCGCCGAGATTGGGCAGCCAAAGTCAAACCGAATCGCTAAGGTCTAAATCAAAGAGGTCGACGCCAAAGTCGAAGTTGGCTAGGTCGATGCTGAAGTCGAGCATAAAATGCCATCGTGGTTCACTTTATACTTCTTTCTTCTCGCTTTGAAAACTCGATTGTTTTCAGCTGATCTTCATTCTCGCCATTTAACTCGAGATTCTCATTTCAATCTCGCTTACGTCTCGCGACGCACTAAAATTTCTCATAGTTCTCTTCCCACGTTCTTTCGCAAAGGGATCATGCGACTTAAACAGCCTATGTTCTTTGGGATAACATACCCATCGCTGAAATAACTTTGAAATTTGAAATAAACATTTCAAAACGTAAATATAACTCACGCTCTTTGAATTTCAAGAATTCAACATATAATACTTTTGACATATCAATGTCAACACTTTCTCATATAACATCATCATAGCATAATCATAACATTCTCCTTATAACATCATCAAACATCATAATATGTTGGTATTGATCCAACAACTATCACAACAAAATCCTCATTGACTTCCACTAATTCAAAACTTCTTTCGACATCTCAATGTCAATACTTTCATATCACTTTCAATTCTTCTCAACATCAAACATTATTGCACATTCGCAATTACTTTCACTTTCGTGAATCTTTATTCATAACTTTCATTCACGTAACATTCTCTTTATATAACATTTCTCCTCATAAACATCCCTTCTCGTCATTATTCACTACTTTCATTCTTAAATACCTTTCATAATTTTTATTTCTTTGAAACATCATTTTCCATGTTCAAACTTCTTGTTCCAAAATTTTGAGAAAGGGCATGTACTTTCAAACTTTTCATTTCCAAAGCGAGAAAAATTTACTCAACGCTTATTAAATCTTTTAAGTTTTCTATGAATATGTAGTCCCATACCTATATATTCTTGGAATCCTTTGAGTCTTGCTTGAATATGCAGTCCCATACCTGCATATTCTTAGAATCTCTCCTAATTCTAACTTTCATTTACTTGAAAATTCATTTCACTTTAATAACTTTCACTTTCCAACTTCTTATTCTCATTCTCAAAGCTTTGAAAAAGTTATTTACCTTTTTCCCGGTTGAGCTTGATGTGATGGAGTGTTGAGCATAGTCGGCTGATCTCTAGAGGTCTAGTGACTCAATCTAGACTTAACTTTGAAAGGAGTTTTGGGTTTAGGTACCATGTGCTCGATACCAATCTGTAACAGCCCGCCAACCCAAAGTACGGATTAGCGTAAATCACACTAATGATGGGGATTAACAACAGAACAAAGACTAATTATGGAACTGCGAGGTATATAATAGGCAAATTCTCGTAAACTTCATATCATTTAATGTGACACATATATCGTATATACTAAACCGGATCATTTAGACTCGACTAAAGGGTTCAACTCAAACATAACCTATATAACTTTACAAGGAAAGACGTGTGATTACACATATTACGATATGTAATCAAAGTTATACTTGTCAACCACGTAAGACTCAACCGCTCAACACTTCAACATCCAACATCAATCGCTTCAACCCGCACATTTAAAACAAATATGCGGACTAAGTATAAGAATGCACTTAGTAGGCTCATGCCAAAACATTTTCTTTAATTACATCGCCTTCGAGTAACACACGAGGTTTTAGTGGAAATGCTCGTGCTTACTAAAACATTTTCTTTTATTTTCAAAAGTCGTCGGCCGACATATTTTTGTCTGTATGATCCATATCGCTCGTATAGTAATATCATAACATCATCACATAACGTCATCACATAACATCATCACACGCTGGTAGCGAACCAACAAATTTCAATATCATCATGCCACCAACTCACATATAATATGATATCACATCGATCATCATACGCTGGTAAATAACCAACAACTTTCAATATCATCATGCCACCATCACCACAAATAATAATATCATCACATCGATCAATCCTAGCTGTATAATCCTTCCCGCTAGATCCAATATCAATTTCTCATAGTTGGCTTACCCAACAACTCGATAGATCATACATAAAACATAAATACTTGGTGTAATTATCATTTCTCAACCGAAAGCTTGTAAATAAATACTTTGATTTGGCAAAATAAATAAAAGGGTTTTAGGTAAAGCCCACCTGCACGTAGCTTTTCAATAACGCCCTTTCTAAGTCGAAAGCTCGTCCACGCCCCACCTTAACGTAAGAACTATTTTAGTACGCCGATCACGCTCGAGAGGCGAACATAGTCTATAACGCTCTGGCGTCAAATAAGGCTAACGGACTTATTTTCGACGCTTCCTAATCAATTAATGTCGATTATGAATTTTCTCAATTTATAAGAGATATTCTACCTTTTAGTATATAATGTGCGCTTTAATGTACTTACGTAACGTAAGTTACATTGTTACTAAACGTCTTCGTCACATAGATCACGACATCGAATTACGTGCCCTTCGACTGGTCAACGTTTTTGGTCAACTATTTTGACTTAGTCAACATTTAGTCAACAATTTTGACTTTAGTCAACTCAAAGTCAACATTTCGACTTTTTCAATTTCTTATGAAATTCTATTATTTTATGTGCAATTCTTGTTCTAAAATTCTATAAAATCATACTATGTCTAAAACATTATTTTAGATCATATTATGCTATTATACTTGATAAAATAAATTTATAACATTAATACACATAAGGTATAGTTTTCAATATCTTAATTAACTAACTAAACATTTTTCAAAAATTCTAATAAATTCACATAATACATAATTATCCTTAAATATCCTTACTATAACATAATTTTTATTAATTATGAACTATTCAATTAAATCTTCCTAAGTCATGTTCAAAATTTCGACTTAGGTCCAATTAATTTTAACAATTCCAATAAATTCCTACAACACTATATTATGAATCTGCACTATCAAAATGCTATGATAACACTTAAACGTGGATTATATCACAACATATTATCATATACTAATATTTTCGAAAATCATATACTTATGTACTAAAGTTTTCCAAAAATTCTACATAAATTATATAGGCCTATTTCATACCATAGATCATTAATCCATGCTCAAATCAATAATTAAAAATCATTCTCATCAACTTATGTTCATCCTAGCTTTCGGTCATTACACATAATATTCATATATGCTTAACTTTGTACTAAATTCATAATATAAGCTCATAATCATCATATAAACATATTTAATAAACAACCAAACACTATAACATAATTTCATCAAAACTTAAATAAGAGCATAACATAAGATCTAATGGATGGATTTCAAAAATTTAAGCATGTATAGAAAGCTTGAAAGATATCTAACCTTTAATCGGTGTCGATTTTCGACGACGAACGTTTTCTACTTAGGATTTGAGTAAGAAATTTGAACAAGCTCTCTTCTTTTTTCCTCTCAACCCTCTCGGTTTTTCATGAGAAAAATGAGGGCAAAATGAAGTTTATCACATTAATAAGGCTAGACCCACTTGCATACAAAAATATCTAATGATCTTAAACTTAATTTCTAATTTGCCACACACAAATATTTTCGGTCCACTTGCATGCTTCAAGACAAAGTTTTTAATTCTCTCATATCTTTCCTTATTCCTTATAGTCACGGCAATATCTAGTAAAATGAGGAAATATCCCACATAATTAAAAACATAACACTTGTACAAAAATCCTACAACTTTCGGATTTTGAATTAACTAAAGACAAAATTTTAATTTTTTCATATCACTTTCATCTACATCCCTTAATATAATATCAAGATAATTATTCCTTTACAGCTCATAGTATGCATCGGTCATACTAGAAGAAAGAGATAAATTTTTGTCTTATTTTACCATTTATTAAATATATATCATTATCACCAATCCTTATCAACCTATCATTTTCAAGAAATGAAGAAATTCCATTCAACTTAAATTGCTACATTGCATCGGCATATTCAAATAATAATAGAGTATTTTTATTTATTATGAAGTCATACACATTACTAATTACTTAGGAAATATCAAAGTTGAAAAGTCAAAGTTTACAACTCTATTAATTAACAACAATGCCATATGCTTAATAATGAATAAAATTCAATCTTATCACTTAACATGTGTATATATATCGTCGGTCATTTGGGTATTGAAGAGGAATAATTTTATTCCTTTTCTAACATATAAATATGTCATTTTCAAAGACATCATTCTCATGATCGCGCTTCAATTTTCTCATTTTATTCCTAAATTTTCAAAAGTTTTCGCACTTTTGGCTAAGAATTCCCCACTTGCACAACATGTTAAAACACCTCATCTTAATATAATTATTACCATACATCATCAATTTGGGTAGCAATTTAATTTATTTCATACTATAAGATCATAATTTCAACATATAGCAATAATATGCTACATTTTATTCTCTTGTAACTAATAGCTAATATATAGCTATGTAACATCTTATAAATCCTAGATGATAAATTAAATCATAGAAAATATTTAGGACCATTTCATGTCATAAACATAATTTTGAAATTCTAGTTTTGAAAATTCACTCACATTATTCAAATATTAATCCATAACTCTCTAGCATTATTTTAATGATAAATAATTCTCTTGTTACATAAAATAATCATATGAATTTAAATAATATAATTCCATGATCATTTGACTAAATTCTCAATTTATCTCAAAGCGTTAACGTTTGAAACGCCTCAAAACGCTTAGAATCGAATCATCTCTAAATGTTAATAATAAAGTGACATTCACTTTATTCTTTCATTTCTTTAATAAGAAAATTTAATTCAAAGCTTCGTCGCTTAGAAAATATCGTATGAATAACTATCGACATTTAATCGATGTTAGAATAATACTTTCGAAGGAATAATATAAATTATACTCCTTAATTCACTAATCATAGTGAATATAATATAAGGATCTTCGTATCATAAATAGTCGAAAATAATATTCGATAACTTACTGTTTCAATTATCGAGACGAAATCCTAATTTACGATTTTTATTATCGTAATTAAGCTTTAAAATTTCGGGGTATTACATTCTACCCCCCTTAAAAGAAATTTCATCCCGAAATTTGCATACCCCAGAAATTATGGAGTATCGTCACTTCATAACATTCTCAAGCTTTCCACGTGGTTTCCTTTTGTCCATGGTTTCGCCATTGGACTTTTATTAACAGTAAAAACTTATTTCTTAACCGTTGAATCTTACGATCAAAATAGTCGTAGATTTTCCTCATAATTCATATCTTGATTCAAGAATAACGTCGTCATGATGGTCATGTATTTTGGACCACATTCGTACTTTCTTTAATTGTAACACGTGGAAAACATTCTGTATATTCTCCATACTTGGTGGAAGTACCAATCCACAGGCTACTAGGCCTTATCATTTCTAGGATCTCGCAAGGTCCTATAAAGCGTACTTTCAACTCTCTTTTTTTCTCCAAACATTGAAATTCTTTCAATGGAGAACTTTAATACACTTTATCTCTGCATTCAAGATGCAACTCATATCTACGCATATCATCGTAAGACTTTTGCCTACCATGAGCTTCTTTCTTTCATTGCCTAATTCGGCAAACATCTTAATCATTTCTTTCACAGAATCGGCTTTAAAACTCTCTGTTTACTTACTTCATCTCAATAAAGAGATGATCGACACTTCCCTTCATATTATACTTCATATGGGCTATGTTGTTCGACAACTATTGTGGTAGATGAACTTAGTAAGTGGAAAAATACATTTCCAACTTGTACATCAATTCTTTCCTTTGTAAGCCAATTCATAATCTGAGGGTAACCCTAGAATCTTTATACGATGTGGGACGCAAAATTTCCTTTGTAATTAATCGGGCTAACTCATTAGACTCATGTGTAGCCTAAATAGGCATGAACTGAACATATTTGGTAAGTCAATACACTAGTACCCTTATAGCAGTGTTATCTTTTGACTTTGGTAATTCCATCTCAAAATCTATTGTTATGTTATCCCATAGGATTATTGATACAATGTCTTTACTTATAGGCAATCGAGACGATGTTTGACAATTTCTATCTTCCTCTTCTTAATTTTTTTGATGAATTTTCCTTCTATGCAAGGATTTATCATTACTTAGACTGAATTTTACAACATAAAACATCAGCTACTACATTAATTTTTCATAGGTGATAATTTATATCACATTTGTAATTTCTTATTCATCTTCTTTCCATGTCTCTTGCTCGAAGAAGTATCTTAAACTCTTATGATCTATGAAGATCTCACACCTTACTTTATAGAGGTGATGTTCTCAAAATCTTAATTTGTTTTACTGCTGTTAGTTCTAAGTCGTTGTGATGCATAGCTTATTATCTTCCTCACATTAGCACGCGATATCACATTTATTAGTCCACGTAAATTTAATTTCTCTTTGGGTAGCTGCGTTATCAACCTTGCTATCTTAGAGAGTCTTCAATAAATCTTCGATAGCAGCCAGCAAATCCTATGAAACCTTTGATCTCATTTGGGTCATTGATTGATTCCATCCTCGCATTGCTCTTAACCTTTGCCGGATCCACATGGATTCCTTTGGAAGACATAACGTGTCTAAGGAATATTATTCCTTTAAACCGAATCCGCCTTAAATAAACTTGGCAAAATTTTGTTTGACTTTGATGTTTGCAAGATAGTTTTCAAGAGCTCTCCATACTCTTTCTTGCCCTTCAAATAAATGAGAATATTTTCTATGAAGATTTAATACAATCTATCTTAGTATGCACGGAACACTCGATTTTTGAGGTTCATGAACATGGCTGGCGCATTAGTTGGTCCGAACGGCATAACTATAAACTCATAGTAGCCATATCTTGTTCGGAAAGCTATTTTGGGTACATTTTTAACATGTACCTTAAATTCCGCTTTTCCTCTTTGCTTAGATAAACAGGGAATGCTTGACATCCCTTCTTGTTTATTATTCTCCTTGTTTATAATGTGGATATGGTGAATTTTCCTTCCCAAGTTGATTCCATAGAAACTCGCACTTTTGTCCTAGAAATGGAACGATTTTTCCCTTTTCTTGCGGGTCGCAGAATGGTTTTTGATTAATCAATCCGTTCTTATGGTTATATCTACGTCTCACATAGGTACTATGTTCAAGCGATTCGCTAGATCTCAAGTGATTCTAGGTTCAAGTCTAAGTTCGAGCAAATATGTCTGACAATCATGATTTCTCCTATGGTGAAAAGATTCTCCTTTCCTGATTTGCTTATTCAGATTTAGGTTCTAATATATTTACGCATGCTTTCGCGATGAAAGATTATAAAGTACTTTTTCCAAACTAAGGTATTATAGGTACGTTGAGAAGTTTTCGTACCTGCCAGGTTTCCCCTAGGTTTGTCCGTTCCGTCCTTGATTTAGCGTATAAGTTCTTGCCTGGGCTGGTTGTTGTTGGCGGGGTGCTTGCCGCTGTTGGTATTGCCTTGGTTGCCACGGCTCATACTGGGGCTGGTACTGTATTGCTTTGAGTTGCTGGGTTTGGCCTTGTTGATTTGGCCTTACCATTCTTACCGGACGTATTCCGGGGCATTCATTCGCATAGTGGCCCTTCACGCCACATTTATAACACTTAACATTGCCCCATAGACATATACCCTGTGCATTCTATTGCATTTTGGCGTGGAGTTGTCCTTATCTGCTCAGTGGACCTCCCGGGTGGAGAAAACACCGGTTTCTTCCAACCTTGTCCTTGGGGTGCCATGTTACCTTTCCATGGCCTTTGATTGTTTGTGTTGCCAAAATTTCCCCGGTTGAAGTTATTCTTAGAATTGCCTTCCCATTTCCTTTTCCTTTGTCATCCACATTCGTGTGACCGGGGGTATAGGCTTGTCTTGAGCATTGTCGCCTCGATATCAAAGCTCGACTAAGAGCTTGATTGTAGGTCAAGTCACCATGACTTGCCATAGACATCTTTATCTCATGTCTCAATCCGATCTAAACTTTTCTCGCTATTTTCATATCGATTTACTAGATCCGGGCGATCTTGACATATCGTAGAAAATGCGATCGTGATTCATTACGCACTTTCTTTCTTGTTTTAAGTTGAAGAATTCAACTTCTTTCATCTTTCTATAACTCTTCGTAATGTATTTTTCAGTACACTTAGTCTTAAAGTCTTCCTGTGAAATATTCCATTTGCTCCGGGGTAATTGTCTTTTCCTTGCTTCCCACCGTAAATCACGGTCCCATGAGTTGAAAGGTGACACAAGATAGTCGTTCTTGTGTTGTGCAATGGAGAAAATCGAAAATTCTCTATTGCTCTAACCCATTGCTCGGCATCTTCTGGACTTCCTTTCCGTTAAAAGATGGTGGGTTACATCTAAGAAACATTTTCTCTATTCTTGATTCGGGTGGAGGTGGGGTGGTCTTGGTATTTCTTCACTTCGGCTCGTGGAATATGGCCTCTTCCCTACCTCGTCCCTTACGCACCCTTGAATACCTTGTTCGGGTTCGCGTCAAGCGGCGTCTACGTAATGCAAGAATGTAGTTAGCATTGGCATAACGTTTATCGCAATCTATAAAACATCCTCTTGCAATCTTTGCATAAAATAACTTTAGTAAAAACATTCACTTTTTTTCTTGCTTGTCTTGTCTCAAAACCCATTTAGGGTCGTCATATAGGGCAATACACTTGTTCCCTTTATCTTAATTTTCAGCATAAGCGCTTCCTTACTATATCTCGACTTTGGGGTATCTTTCTCATACCTTGTTTAAGCATTTAGGGATAGCCTAGCTGTTCGTACATTTCATTGATTATGATTCATCGATTCTTACTATTATTGGTTTAACCAACGTTTTAAATATTTGGAATTAGATCCGCTCAAGCATAATCTTATTGATTTAGGGATAAAACGAAAGGCTTATTAATGGAGATGCTTTCATTCCTTGTATACTCATGAAATGAGTTTCATCTACCTCCATACTTTAGACATGTCCAACCTATTAACGAGGTCTTAAGGACAAACAACTATCTCTCAGATAAGTTATAATCTTTCTTGTTATGACGTAAATAGGAGGGGGTTATATCCCAAGAATATCATATACTTTCCTTTACTTCTATTCTTGCAATCAATGCTAAAGAGTATCTCGCTTATGACTTAATCATCATACCCTCACATGGAGGTATAACTTTTACTGTTATCATCAATCTCTAGTAAGCCCATTAAGGGTCTTTGCATCAATATTTACCATAGGAGAGAATATATCTCGTCCCTTTGAGAACTTTGTTACATCATAACTTGATGTCTATTACTTTACTGATTTGAAAACTTAGGTGACGGAATAAGTTAACCTGTCTCATACTTATTGGTTTCAAGCTTTGAAGAAGAATTCATCATGACAATTGAAAAGAAGTATGGGTTTACAATTCATGATGACAACCTTTAAGGCGTGAATCAATATGCTCTTTGAACTGAATATTTGGGATATAGGGTCCGAAGACCAGAATGACGACTACTGAGATTTCTTTGGTCATATGGGGTGGCCAGACCCGTCACAAATACTTTCTCAGTCACACAAGGCTTGGTTTCAAAGAATACTGACTTCTTTTAGAAAAAAAAAATGTGAAATGCAAGTGATTCTCTATTGGAAACTAGGTCATAGAGTTAAACTCGATGACAGAAATTGAGTAGAACTTGAAACCTTATTTAGCTCGTAATAGATCATCCACAAAAGTTCTTATATGCGTCATAGCTCTTCTTGTACTACTAGGAATCTCACTTTCTAGCAGCATTCTAACATTCTTGCTATCTTGTAAGGTTTTCATTTATGGACATCATAGGACTTGGGGCTGGGGAAACGGTTTTTGGTTATCGGTTAATACCGAACCGAACCGAAATTGTACCATGTTCGGTTAACCGTATATCGCATATTCGGTTTGCGGTTCGGTTTACGGTATAATATTTTAATTTTTTTCGGTTTTCGGTTAACCGATAACCGAACGGTTATTAACCGAAAAACCGAAAAACCGTAAAATATTTCCTATTTTATTAATTATTTTTATTTTTTATAAATCTGTAAAAATTAATTACTAATATTAATTAAAGTTAAACCCTATTATTCTAATGTATTAAATTATTATTGTATTTGTATATATCCTTCTCCTCCCAGGCTCCCAGCCCTAGAACGACGCATCACATTCTCACAAAAAAGTGTTTCTTTCTCGTACACCACTTTCTCTCCAACCAGCACAATCGCCGTCAATTGTTCGCGCAACCCAATCTCGCGCCGCCGCTTGGGTATTAGTTCCACGCCACCGTCGAAGAATACTCAAGAAGTTCATCAATCATCAAGATCAAGGTAACTTCATCACTATGATACCTTTAATTTTTCCTTTTGCCGTGATTGATCCTTGTAGTCTGTTATAATTTCATCAAACTGGAAACTTTCCATGATCAATGAACAAAATCAATAAACCACAGGCGAGAAAACATCACGAAAGTTAAAACACTTGCGCATGCTCACATGCATCGACAAATACAACATAAACAGCTTCTCTAGAATTCTAGCGCCATCATAATCATAATATATCAAAACTCAACATACGGAAAACAACAACTCCAACAATTTTGAAGGCAAATATAATTAACTCCTGCACACAAATCTGAAACCCTATAAAATATGATCACAACATAAACTCAGCCAGAATTCATATATGTATCGAAGTAAAGTTTATTTCACCTGATTGAATTCACCTTGTAAGACACGCCCTCTCTTTTGTTTATCTTTTCCTTTTCTTATTTGTTTTGGGGTTTTTCCCACGTTAGTAAGTTGATTTGATTGAAAAATAAAAATGTTAGCGGTTAAACAGATGTAATTAAATAAACAACCATGCATCATATTTATCAATTTAGTGTTTCTTCTACACGTGTACTTTATTAGGTGGCATCTAGCTTTTGCATAAAGTGTTGCATGAAATTTTGATCTTAGCCTCTAGGAGTTCATTATAATAATGTAAAAATGAAAAAATAATATTTTTTCTGAATCGTATAGTGGTAGTTACGATTCGACACGTAACCTTAGTCCATTGCATTTCTGCGGATTCATATTGATTAATTATGATGGATTTTTTCAAATAATTTTCATATCGACATTTCGAAGTATCACAGAAATTGCCCACGAGATAAACTCTGATACTGAAACATAATTTTACCTTATATTTTTATTACTAATTAAAAAATTGTAGAGTAATTTGATTGCTTCCATGTATTCTGAAATACACAGTTGATATTCTATTTGTGATTGTTATATAATGATCAATTGATCATAATTTATGATGGAGGCGATATTCAATTTGTGATTGTTATATAATGATCAATTGATCATGAATTTATGATGGAGGTGAGACGTAGTTTCACTTGTCAACTAAGCATCTTTTTTTTCAAGAAAATTAAAATATAATTTGATTAATTAAGCATAGCATGTCATGTGTTGATATGCTATCAGCATCTTAGATATTTCTTAGATGGTGGTCATAATTGAACTTAAAAGTAACATTGTTCAAGCTCTGCGTCAAATATCATGGTATAGTTGTCTTGAATATTACAAGATTTCATATTTTTTTAGACCAATTAGCATCGCCTTTCTCTATCACCAATTTTTTATAATAATTTGTAGGCCATATCAAATTAAAGGATGGATGAAATTAATTACAATAAAGAAAAGACAAATGCGTAACTTAGTCATAGAATTATTTTAGAATGTGTGCTTGATGTTTTAGGCTTGTATTGTTAACTATATGCTTGAGATTGTGCTTCATGGGCCTGATTTGTATATTTGATTATATGAATATTATTTAGAATTAGATGGAGGCATCAGAGGTTTTTCAATCTCATACACAACAAGCTTCAAATGCAATTGCGGATGATAATCTTGAGATATTAGAAGATGAACAGGATACACAGACACAATCTCAGGCTACTGTGATCGGGAAGAAGCGAAAGAAAACTGAACTAAGATCAATTCATTGGAAAGATTACACTGCAATTGAAGTTAAAGTAGGGAATCCTCCTGTTATAAAGAGAAAGGGAAGATGCAATCGATGCGGCACTGAGATTGCAGCTGATCCGAGGTCAAATGGCACCACTGCTTTGAAAAATCATACTGAAATTTGCAAGAAAAGATATGAAGCAAATGCTGGTCAAAAAGTGTTGAGCTTCCAACCTAGTTCAGGTGATGGAGGTGGGACGTTAACAAGTTGGAAGTTTGACCAACAGGATAGTAGGTTGGCTTTATGCGAAATGATCATCATCGATGAGCTTCCTTTCAGATTTGTGGAACGAGAGGGGTTTAGGAAGTTTCTTGCTCGTGTTTGCCCTAATTTAAGGATTCCAAGCAGACAAACGATAAGAGAAGATTGTGTAAAGCTTTTTGTTGAGAAGCGAGAAAGTCTGAAGTCTTACTTCTTAAAAAAAGGCATGGGAAGAGTATCGATCACCACAGATTGTTGGACTGCAATCAATAACACAAACTTCATTTGTGTTACAACACATTTCATTGGAAAAGACTGGGTCTTGCACAAGAAGATAATTGCTTTTCGCAAGATTATCAGTCACAAGGGGACTGACATCGGTGATTCGATTGTTGAGCATCGAATGAGTGGGGTCCGAAAATATTCTATCTTTGCACTATGGACAATGCAAGTGCAAATGATGGGGCAGTTAGATACATTAGTGACTTCCTTCACATATGGAAGACGAGTGTTCTGGGTGGGAAATACCTTCATCTGCGTTGTGTGGCACACATCATTAATTTGGTGGTATCAGACGGCTTAGATGAGATAGGCTTATCTGTGAGACGAGTTAGAGAAGCCGTGAAGTGGATTAAGGCTTCACCAAAGAGGAGTGAAGAATTTACGAAATGTGTTAGAGCATTCAATATTAACAGTGAGAAATCATTGAGCATGGATGTGCCGACAAGGTGGAATTCAACCTATTTGATGCTAGAGTCAGCTGAGCCATTTGAGGCGGCATTTAAGGTTTATGCATCGATGAATGCTTCATTTGTGAGTGAATTAAATCAAAAAAAGCACAAAGATGAGCCCATCGGACCGCCTCAAGATGATGATTGGGTCAATGTGAGGAAGATGATGGAATACTTGAAAACTTTTTACGACTTTACGCTTCTCGTCTCGGCACCACTTATGTCACCGTCCATTTGTTTTCAAAGAAATGTGTGACATATTTGAGATCATTCGACTTAGAGATGAGTCGAATCTTCAAATCGGTGCTATGGCGATGAAGATGAAGAACAAGGTTGCAAAGTATTGGTGGAGGAGAATGATCTAAATCAGTTGAACAAGATTCTTTACATCATTGCATTGTTGGATCCACGACAAAAGATGAAGCATGTTGAAATGTGCTTGAAGAAAGTGTATGGAGGTGCTCGAGGTATCGAATTGGTAACACATGTGAAAGATTCGATGAATGAATTGTTCGAGCTTTATAAGAAGCAGTTGACTCGACTTCCAATATACCACGAGCCACCTCATTTGTATCTCATTCACAAGGCGGCTTCTCATTGTCCCATCGCCACCGTCATCGATCCCGCGTCCTCGAGGTTCTTGTGCTAGTTTAACAAGACAAACTATTGAACAAGAATATGAGGATATTTCAGAGTTGACAATCTACCTTCCTGAGAAGCAACACATTGAAGATAAGGCGACAGAAAATCAAGAGGATGATGATGTGATTGACACATTTGACATCCTGAAATGGTGGCTGACGAACAGTGTGCGCTATCCTATTCTATCAGAGATGGCTAAGGATATTTTAGCTATTCCGATATCCACGGTAGCTTCGAGTCCGCATTTAGCACGGAGGTCGTGTTCTTGACCAATTTAGAAGCTCATTGAATCCAAATATGGTTGAGGGTCCGATCCGCTCATCAAATTGGTTAAGATCAAGCTCAATTTTCATGAGCGATGAAGAATATGTGTCCAAAGAAGAAAGAAAATGTTTTCAAACAAGTGAGTACATGTACTTAATCGTTAATATTAAATTTTATTTATTTTCAATCTTAACAATTAACATTATTTTGATTTGTTATTTATTTCTTTCTGATGATGACTTCACTTGGTTTTGTTGGAGAGACGAGCGGTGCATGCGGTGAATCGTGAGTGGTACTAAGCCGTGAGCTTGATTATGTTGCATTAACATGATAGTTTGTTGATGGATTGATGTTGATTGCTTTGATTTATTTTGAATTATTGATGGATATTGGATGAATTTTTTTATGGACTTTAAAATTTGAAAAGTTTACACATCTGATTGCAAAACTGTATCTTATGACATGTCTTTTCTTATAAATTCATGTAACCTCCAAGAAATTTTTCGGTTTTTCGGTTAACCGAAAACCGAACCGCACTAACCGATGCGGTTTTTGGTTAACCGAACTTAATAAACGGTTCGGTTTCGGTTATTAAATTTATGAAAATTTCGGTTCGGTTAATCGAAAAAATCGGTGCGGTTAACCGAACCCGAACCGTTTCCCACCCCTAATAGGACTAGTCTTTAACTGATTCTCACGAATTCTGAAGAAGGAATCAAGGATTTGGTTCTTCATAAGAAATATAGTACCCTGTGATAAGAGTACGTAGGCGAAAACCGTTCGTAGATCGGAGTTCAAACGAGGGAGAACGAGCTAAAATCAAAACACTGCGCAAGACAGTTTCGCTGGCGCCGAGATTGGGCAGCCAAAGTCAAACTGAACTGCTAAGGTCTAAATCAAAGAGGTCGACGCCAAAGTCGAAGTTGGCTAGGTCGATGCTGAAGTCGAGCATAAAAATGCCATCGTGGTTCACTTTATACTTCTTTCTTCTCGTTTTGAAAACTCGTATTGTTTTCAGTTGATCTTCATTCTCGCCATTTAACTCGAGATTCTCATTTCAATCTCGTTTCTGTCTCATGACAGACTAAAATTTCTCATAGTTCTCTTCCTACGTTCTTTCGCAAAAAGGGATCATGCGACTTAAACAGTCTATGTTCTTTGGGATAACATACCCATCAGTGAAATAACTTTGAAATTTGAAATAAACATTTCAAAACTGTAACATAACTCATGCTTTCTTTGAATTTCAAGAATTCAACATATAATACTTTTGACATATCAATGTCAACACTTTCTCATATAACATCATCATAGCATAATCATAACATTCTCCTTATAACATCATCAAACATCATAATATGTTGGTATTGATCCAACAACTATCACAACAAAATCCTCATTGACTTCCACGAATTCAAAAACTTCTCTTTTGACATCTCAATGTCAATACTTTCTCATATCACTTTCAATTCTTCTCAACATCAAACATTATTGCACATTCGCAATTACTTTCACTTTCAGGAATCTTTATTCATAACTTTCATTCACGTAACATTCTCTTTATATAACATTTCTCCTCATAAACATCCCTTCTCGTCATTATTCACTACTTTCATTCTTAAATACCTTTCATAATTTTTATTTCTTTGGAAACATCATTTTCCATGTTCAAACTTCTTGTTCCAAAATTTTGAGAAAGGGGCATGTACTTTCAAACTTTTTCATTTCCAAAACTGAGAAAAATTTACTCAACGCTTATTAAATCTTTTAAGTTTTCTATGAATATGTAGTCCCATACCTATATATTCTTGGAATCCTTTGAGTCTTGCTTGAATATGCAGTCCCATACCTGCATATTCTTAGAATCTCTCCTAATTCTAACTTTCATTTACTTGAAAATTCATTTCACTTTAATAACTTTCACTTTCCAACTTCTTATTCTCATTCTCAAAGCTTTGAAAAGTTATTTACCTTTTCCTACGAGCTTGATGTGATGGAGTGTTGAGCATAGTCGGCTGATCTCTAGAGGTCTAGTGACTCAATCTAGACTTAACTTTGAAAGGAGTTTTGGGTTTAGGGTACGACAGGCTCTGATACCAACTGTAACAGCCCGCCAACCCAAAGTACGGATTAGCAGAAACTGTTACTAATGATGGGGATTAACAACAGGAACAAAGACTAATTATGGAACTGCGAGGTATATAATAGGCAAATTCTCAGAAACTTCATATCATTTAATGTGACACATATATCGTACATACGAAACTGGATCATTTAGACTCTTGACTAAAGGGTTCAACTCGAAACATAACCTATATAACTTTACAGTGGAAAGACGTGTGATTACACATATTACGATATGTAATCAAAGTTATACTTGTCAACGACAGAAGACTCCAACTGCTCAACACTTCAACATCCAACATCAACTGCTCAACCTGCACATTTAAAAACAAATATGCAGGACTAAGTATAAGAATGCACTTAGTAGGCTCATGCCAAAAACATTTTCTTTAATTACACTGCCCCTTTGAGTAACACACGAGGTTTTAGTGGAAATGCTCGTGCTTACTAAAACATTTTCTTTTATTTTCAAAAGTCGTCTGGCCAGACATATTTTTGTCTGTATGATCCATATCAGTTCTCGTATAGTAATATCATAACATCATCACATAACGTCATCACATAACATCATCACACGTTGGTAGCGAACCAACAAATTTCAATATCATCATGCCAGCCAACTCCACATATAATATGATATCACATCAGGATCATCATACGTTGGTAGCGAACCAACAACTTTCAATATCATCATGCCAGCCATCACCACAAATAATAATATCATCACATCAGATCAATCCTAGCCAGGTATAATCCTTCCGGCTTAGGATCCAATATCAATTTCTCATAGTTGGCTTACCCAACAACTTGATAGGATCATACATAAAAACATAAATACTTGGGCAGGTAATTATCATTTCTCAACTGAAAGCTTGTAAATAAATACTTTGCATTTGGCAAAATAAATAAAAGGGTTTTCGAGTAAAGCCCACCTGGTACGTAGCTTTTCAATAACGTTCCTTTCTAAGTCGAAAGCTCAGTCACGTCCCACCTTAATGTAAGAACTATTTTAGCACGTTGATCACGTTCGAGAGAGCGAACATAGTCTATAACGTTCTACGCGTCAAATAAGGCTAACGGGACTTATTTTGGCGTTTCCTAATCGATTAATGTCGATTATGAATTTTCTCAATTTATAAGAGATATTCTACCTTTAGTATATAATGACGCTTTAATGTACTTACGTAGCGTAAGTTACATTGTTACTAAACGTCTTCGTCACATAGATCACGTACATCGAATTCGTGCCCTTTGACCTGGTCGACGTTTTGGTCAACTATTTTGACTTAGTCAACATTTAGTCAACAATTTTGACTTTAGTCAACTCAAAGTCAACATTTTGACTTTTTCAATTTCTTATGAAATTCTATTATTTTATGTGCAATTCTTGTTCTAAAAATTCCCATAAAATCATACTATGTCTAAAACATTATTTTAGATCATATTATGCTATTATACTTGATAAAATAAATTTATAACATTAATACACATAAGGTATAGTTTTCGGTCATCTTAATTAACTAACTAAACATTTTTCAAAAATTCTAATAAATTCACATAATACATAATTATCCTTAAATATCCTTACTATAACATAATTTTTATTAATTATGAACTATTCAATTAAATCTTCCTAAGTCATGTTCAAAATTTTGACTTAGGTCCAATTAATTTTAACAATTCCAATAAATTCCTACAACACTATATTATGAATCGCCTATCAAAATGCTATGATAACACTTAAACGTGGATTATATCACAACATATTATCATATACTAATATTTTGAAAATCATATACTTATGTACTAAAGTTTTCCAAAATTCTACATAAATTATATAGCCTATTTCATACCATAGATCATTAATCCATGCTCAAATCAATAATTAAAATCATTCTCATCAACTTATGTTCATCCTAGCTTTCGGTCATTACACATAATATTCATATATGCTTAACTTTGTACTAAATTCATAATATAAGCTCATAATCATCATATAAACATATTTAATAAACAACCAAACACTATAACATAATTTCATCAAAACTTAAATAAGAGCATAACATAAGATCTAATGGATGGATTTCAAAAATTTAAGCATGTATAGAAAGCTTGAAAGATATCTAACCTTTAATCGGTGTCGATTTTCGACGACGAACGTTTTCTACTTAGGATTTGAGTAAGAAATTTGAACAAGCTCTCTTCTTTTTTCCTCTCAACCCTCTCGGTTTTCATGAGAAAATGAGGGCAAATGAAGTTTATCACATTAATAAAATTAGACCCACTTGCATACAAAAATATCTAATGATCTTAAACTTAATTTCTAATTTGCCACACACAAATATTTTCGGTCCACTTGCATGCTTCAAGACAAAGTTTTTAATTCTCTCATATCTTTCCTTATTCCTTATAGTCACGGCAATATCTAGTAAAATGAGGAAGATTTGTTTTATTAATTAATATATATAGTATGCCACTTGTATACAAATATCCCACATAATTAAAAACATAACACTTGTACAAAAATCCTACAACTTTCGGTACTCTTGAATTAACTAAAGACAAAATTTTAATTTTTTTCATATCACTTTCATCTACATCCCTTAATATAATATCAAGATAATTATTCCTTTACAGCTCATAGTATGCATCGGTCATACTAAAAGAAAGAGATAAATTTTTGTCTTATTTTACCATTTATTAAATATATATCATTATCACCAATCCTTATCAACCTATCATTTTCAAGAAATAAAGAAATTCCATTCAACTTAAATTGCTACATTGCATCGGCATATTCAAATAATAATAGAGTATTTTTATTTATTATGAAGTCATACACATTACTAATTACTTAGGAAATATCAAAGTTGAAAAGTCAAAGTTTACAACTCTATTAATTAACAACAATGCCATATGCTTAATAATGAATAAAAATTCAATCTTATCACTTAACATGTGTATATATACGTCGGTCATTTGGGTATTGAAGAGGAATAATTTTATTCCTTTTTCTAACATATAAATATGTCATTTTCAAAGACATCATTCTCATGATCAAGCCTTTGAATTTTCTCATTTTTATTCCTAAATTTTCAAAAGTTTTCGGCACTTTTGGCTAAGAATTCCCCCACTTGCACAACATGTTAAAACACCTCATCTTAATATAATTATTACCATACATCATCAATTTGGGTAGCAATTTAATTTATTTCATACTATAAGATCATAATTTCGAACATATAGCAATAATATGCTACACATTTTATTCTCTTGTAACTAATAGCTAATATATAGCTATGTAACATCTTATAAATCCTAGATGATAAATTAAATCATAGAAAAATATTTAGGACCATTTCATGTCATAAACATAATTTTTGAAATTCTAGTTTTCGAAAATTCACTCACATTATTCAAATATTAATCCATAACTCTCTAGCATTATTTTAATGATAAATAATGCTCTTGTTACATAAAATAATCATAGGAATTTAAATAATATAATTCCATGATCATTTGACTAAATTCTCAATTTATCTCAAAACGTTAACGTTTGAAACGTCTCAAAACGTTTAGAATCGAATCATCTCTAAAATGTTAATAATAAAGTGACATTCACTTTATTCTTTCATTTCTTTAATAAGAAAATTTAATTCTAAGCTTCGTCGCTTAGAAAATATCGTATGACTAACTATCGACATTTAATCGATGTTAGAATAATACTTTCGAAGGAATAATATAAATTATACTCCTTAATTCACTAATCATAGTGAATATAATATAAGGATCTTCGTATCACAAATAGTTGAAAATAATATTCGATAACTTACTGTTTCAATTATCGAGATGAAATCCTAATTTACGATTTTTATTATCGTAATTAAGCTTTAAAATTTCGGGGTATTACATTCTTCCTATTTAATTTTTGTTATGGGTAACTAATTTTCTATTGATTCTAGGTT
The DNA here is from genome assembly GCA_036937905.1 of Salvia rosmarinus. Taxonomy (NCBI): domain Eukaryota; kingdom Viridiplantae; phylum Streptophyta; class Magnoliopsida; order Lamiales; family Lamiaceae; genus Salvia; species Salvia rosmarinus. The sequence goes on from JAODLM010000689.1 coordinate 78,249, forward strand.
TTGTATAATATAGTAGAAATTTATGTGATTGATCTATGTAACATATTTACCTGTCAATTTATAATTTATAATTCTTGGTGCTATTTTATGCTAGATAACTGATCATTATTTATGCATGCTAGTTGTCTTCTTAAAGACTTAGCGATTTTAATTAGATAATCGAATTCATGAATTCATAATACAATTAATCTGAAGACTTAGTGATTTTAGAATTAACTGTATGAGAATAAATCTTATTTATTTTTAGGAGTTTTTATGTATTCTTGAGACCTAGTGGAGATTGAACATATATTAATTTACTATTACAGATTGCCCGATCCAGGAGATTGTGTTATCTATGTGATTCTTCATTTGAGTTGACTTAATTATGGTTAGTAGAACTACAGATTGGTTGTGTGATTTTCTATTATATTATTATATTCTCTGTGATCAGTTTTTTTATCAGTTATTTCTTCTAGATCCTTTTATTTTGCTTTTATCTTTATTTTCTCAATTTTTATCAAATCTTTCAACATCTATTTATTTGCCTAGGTAATTATGATAAGTTGTGATTATTATTTGATGTCTTTTCATGATATCATTTCATGAGGATATGATACTTTGTTTACTATCTGACTACAATAGACACTATTAGTTACAGTTATTGCTTGCTAGAATTTTAGTGATCAGGTTTTAAAAATAATTGTAGGGTTGAGTACTAATATACTTAGTGAATTTAGCCATTTGCAAATATTTTTGGGAAATCATTTCTTGAAAAGATTATGTTTTGAACATTATAATATAAAAATATTTAAAAGCATTCTATCCTTAATTAAAAATAGTTACGAATTCATTTTCAGTCTCTCATATATTGGTGCTTCGCCTATTAATATGAACATGTGGAAGTAGCCCACAAAGATCCACTACAATGCTTGTTTTTTAGAAATGGGAGCAGCCCAAGTCAGTCTGAGATAAAATGGAGTAGCCCGCAATATCCCCTTATGTGTACACTAACCCTAACTAGGGCAATCCAATTGCTACACTAGTCGAGATTCAATCGTTAAGCAACATGAGCACTTTGCACAATAGAGATTTAAAATATTTTAACATGGATATTCATTTGTATTTTGCATAAAACAGTTAGAGCTCAATAACTTAAAATATAATTTAGAAAATAAAAATCAACCTTTATTACAGCAAATTCGAACAACTAAAAATGGTTGGTCGGGATCCTAGGTATCCTCTTCTAGGGCCTACTGTTGGGAAAATTCTATCTTAACTTGGTATTTTGATTAGATCTAAAACCTTACTAATGATTATCCTACTGATGTAACTTACTGTTGCTTACATGTTAGAGAATTAGCCTTTTTGGTTAGAGGTTTCAGCAAAAGAACTACCAATTTGGACATGCTCAATACTGAAGGAGTTCAAGTAGTACTGAAGTTAGTCGTACTGAAAGAAGTTTTAGTACCAGCGCAACTGAAGAGAAGCATTACTGAAGATTGCACTGAAGACTAAAGAAGTCAATAAGATTAAAGTACAACGACACTAATGAATAGTACTACTGAAGATTGAAGTAAAACAATATCAATGATCAGTGCTACCGAAGACTCGGCGCTGCTGAAAACAAAGAAGTCGAGAATATGATTGTCTACCATCAGTTAAGAAGTCGAAGCCGTTGAGATCTACAGCAAGTTGAAGCATCAACTGACTCCGGATAACCTGGAACGACTCGGCTTCCGGATTGACAACTGACTCCACAGATCAACACGAGTCTTTTCTATATTTTTTTGGTCAATTTAATGCAGAAATTTAAAGACCGCGTCACGTGGATTCGAATCTGAGACCTTTGGCCTCGGACATTAACCACTCTACCACTAGGCCAACACACACGAGTCTTTTCAGTATGCTTTATCCTTACTCACACACTTCCTAAGAAAACTTTCCAAAGGGTTACCCATCCCATAATTGCTCCAAGCCAAGCATGCGTACTTTAGAATTTTTATGAGATGGACTTCCGAAAAGAAGATACATATTATTGGTATGAATAGCACATATCAAATCCTTTTAGTTCTACTCAAATATGCAGTCCTATACATGCATATTCTCGAAATCACTCTCATTCCGATAAGTTTCGATTCATTCATGTACCCCTCTGCTTTTGAAGCCTTAATCGGAACCGCTCCTTGTCCATGCCTCCGCACTGACGATCACTCTATACTTCTTTCCCGAACATCACACCAAAAGAGTCACATCTGGGAGCATGATTTTGAGGTATCAGAAAGGCACACAAAATATATGGTAGATGGAAGTTGTTGTGTTGTTTGTTCCTGAGAAGCAAACTGATATCATGGTTTCTAAAAAGCAGACTTAAGTAGCCACGTCGACAACATAAGCTAAATATATGGCAGATCGAAGTTGTTGTGCTCAAAGTCTTTGACTCAAGCAGTAGCTACAAGACTAACAAGTTTCAACATCTAAACAAGAAGTCATGAAGCTTTTTCTTTAATGAACTTAACTCTACATTTCAGAAGAAGACAAACACTAAACGACAAGTACAAAAACTACTTTATAGAGCTTGATATTCAAGAGGTCACCTCCAATCGCTAGTTTGAATTGTCACCTTTATAAATATGGAACCTTGTCTCCAAACACAACTAATCGAAAATTTAGCAATCAAAGCATACAAGTGAATCTCAAGGATTCAAGCTCACAGCTCAAGAACACTCAAAACCAAAAATAATTTCGTAAGTGTTCTACTTAAGAGATTCCAACCTCTTAAAATTATTAATTTTAATTTTAATATATTAAATTTAATATATATATATATATATATATAAAACAAAATGGACTACCAAAATCAAATGCACAAATAATCTCAGCATTTAAAGCCTCGAAGAAACATTGGAACCCATTTCCAAGGGTTCAACTTTAAATATTCTATCTCTGCATAGATTTCTTATTGTGTTTCTAGGTAAATATTCTTATAAATTAAAAAGTCTCAAATGAGTAATCTTAGCCTACGTTATTATTCTAACTTGTAAAAGTTCACTCATTACTCATTAGTTGGAAACTCTCACGCAGAACTTACCCCTTAGCTAGGTTAAGTTAAGGAGTAGTTTGTACTGAAAGATTTCAAGTAAGGAGCATCGTCAGCTCTTTGAAAGGAGAAAATGAGAAGTCTTGGTCTTGACATGTTAACCCAAGGATTGTTATCTTTCAGTTGAGAAATAAGTCATTAATGAACTCTTAGCACTCTAAAACAAGGAATTCCAAATTAAAGTGAAGAGATTAACTTGATTGAATTAGGTCCGTGGACGTAGGCCAAGTTAGTTTGGACCATGTTAAAAACCTAATTGTCTTTTAATCGCTTTTCTTAATTATGTTGTTGATATCAACTATCATCGCACATCATATCATATCATATCAACATATAAGTTCTGACGAATCGAATCAATTAGTTAGTCTCTGCATTAATACTTACTAATCACATGATCTGAACTAAACAAAATTTTAAAAAGGTTTCCCAAAGTATAAATGAGTAAAGTCTAAGCCACAAACATTTGAACATATTAGGTTAGATATCTATCCAACTGACAAGGTTTCGAGCTAACAGTAGGATAACTATCGACTCGACAAACTTTGAATCTGTCAAATGAAACTTATCGAAACCCGACCTTACTCCTTGGCCAAGATTAACTCAGGTTACATGTAACCCAAGCTCTAGGTACTAACGTTTAAGACTAAGAGGGTGTTTGGCTGAGCTTATAAGCTCCCCAAAACAGCTTATAAGCTGTTTTTGTGAGCTTATAAGCTCAAAACACCCTCTAACTCGAACAAAAACTGAAAAAGTTTTAGACAATTATATTTCTTCCTTTGAATACATTTATATATATTCATTCCAACCAAGAATAGACATAATAATAACCAAAACAAGAACCTAATCATAAACCCGTCCGCTCCTTATGTCATGTGTCATGCCATTAGTAATGTGGTACTGCTAAAAGGTAGGAAAACCTAGTATTATATTAAAATAGTGTATAACCCGTCGAGTTTCGACGGAAATCACTTTACGTTATATATGGTTATATAAATGAAACACTTCTTATAACAATTCAATATGTTTAAATCTGATATATATGATATGTAATCACTTTACGTTATAACTTTAAAGTAGAGATTTAAAAATAACTTCATATTTGGCTAAAGTTTAATCACCCAAAGTAGCCATCAAAAATAATTTAGAAGTTATAATTTTAAAAAGTTATTCATGATTGGACATAGATTTTTGGTAATTATAGTCTTATGTTCAAGAGCGTCTAGTCATGTGTCTTGTCTAGTCATGTATCTTGTTAATGGTCTTAGAAAAAAAACGATCATTGTACATATGGATGTGATATTTATATTCGACAGAGAATCACTTTACGTTATAATTTATAAGTAGAAAATAAAAAAATAACTTAATATTTGGTTATGGTTCAACCATCTGAGTATGAATCGAAACAATAAGGTTAGGGTTCAACTATCAGAACCGTCGTACTCATCCTAATCTCGATTAAAAAAGTGATTTATTACTCATTCTCGTCACGAATTCATACAGTATAATACATGTTAATTATCTGAACCCTCTAAATCTATAAATATAAGTTGGTACAACAATGTGTGATGCTTTTAAATAAAAAATCAAATATTACAAAGTAAACATTAATAATAAATCGTAAAACTATAAAAAGATTAAAAAAGAAAAAAGAAAAGTCATTTAGGCATCATAACCTCTAGGATCTATATACTTGTACATGTCCAAAATCCCATTAAAAATTTATTTTCCTACCCATTCTTATCACAAACCCGTGTAGTAATTCTCGCTAATTTTTCAAACTCGTTTAAATTTACAAATATTTAAATAATCAAATAAAAATTGTTACAATAATTGATTATCGGTTTCAATAAAACTCAAATATTTTAGAGTAAACATTAATAATATATCGCATAATAACAAATGGTTCAGATATTATTTCCCAAAAAAAAGATTTATCTATTCTTAAAATCCTAACTCCGTCCTTGAGCAAACGTCTTTATATCAAAGCGATGCTTTTGAATCGATATATAAATTGTATTTCATTGAGTTTCAATGAGCAATTATTCTACGTTGTAATTTATAAGGAGAAATGTAAAAAATAACTTAATACTTAGCTAGAGTTCGTTCGTCCTTGATTGGGCATATTTTGGCTACATATTTTGGATGTTTAGTTGCATGTTTTGGATCGAAATAGAGGTTTCATGGTGCACTTATTAATGTTTTACGGTTTTATGGTATTTTGTAGGGATGGTAAGCAAATGGAAGTTCTTGGCATTATTTTGGATGGAGTTTTGAAACATGAAAGAACTAAAGTAAAGTTGTTGTCGAAAGTTCTTTGGATGATAATGACGTGGATTAAATGGATTTTGAAAGCTTTGTGATGTCAAACGAAGTTTAATTAGTCCTCATTTGTTGACCGTGACTTTGACACGGCGATGAAGTAAAACAATGAGGCTAGAGTTCAACCATTTGGAGTCGTTGATTGGGCGAGCACGAAGATGAATTGAAATTAGGAGGCTAGAGTTTATCCACCGAGCGGTTTAGAATATATATATATATATATATATATATATATATATATATATATATATATATATATACATATACATGTACTCGTCCCAAACTCGGCTAATATCCAAATCCATTTTAATTGATAAATAAAATGTGTTACAATCATTGATTATTGATTCCAATAAAAATAGAACATTACAATGTAAACATTAATAGTAAATAGTATAAATAACGAAAGATTAAAAGTTAGAGAAAATTTCGCATAGGTATGTAGGTTAATGGTCAAACTCGTTTAGATACATATATCTCACAAACTCAATTTAATAGTTATTTTACTACCATTTATCATCCCAACCCGTATAATAATACCCGCTAAACATACAAACACGTTTATATTTATAAATGTAAATTGTTATATAATTGGTTATCTGTCTCAATATAGACTTGAATATTATAGAGTAAATATTACAAATAATAATATAAATAACAAAAGATTAAAAAATGAAGAAATTTTCACATAGGCATATCAAGCAATGTTAAGATCCCTTTGAAATTTATACTCATACATGCCCCAAATTCAATTAAAATTATTTTTATTATTTGTTCCTTCCGCCCATATAGTAATACCGTTAATTATTCGAATTACAAACATTAATAATAAATATTATAAATAACAAAATCTTTAAAATTGAGCAAACTCCACATAAGAACATCTGTTAACATTCGAACCCAGATTAATTTTTTTTTATTAAATAGTTGTAGAAAATAACTATTAATTTGGCTAAATTAAGTTAAAGAAACTATTAATTTGGCTAAATTAAGCCGAAGAAACTATTTATTTGATCAAATTAAATTTATGGTTCAATTCGAATGATATCAATCTCAATCACTTCATCAATTAAATGTGAATTTTTGGTAGAGATGATACAAGTTTCATTTTATTTAAGATTTCAATTGGTGATGTCTCGATCCTCTTATTTTAATTTTTCATTGATGATGTGTAAATATAAGTTGTTACAATAATTTTATATCTTACTAAAAACTGATGTTACGAAGTAAACATTAATAATTAGTATATATAACAAAAAAATTAGAAATCAAATTCGAAGTACAAATTTGAAACTATAAAGTCTATTAAGTTTATTTAGAATTTATATACATATACATGTCCCAAACTCGATTAAAAATAATTTTACTATTCGTTTCCATACCACTTCCTCCATATAGTAATTCCCGCTAATTAGTCAAATTAAAAATTTTATATATAGATATAAAATATTATGCTAATTAATAGTTGTATAAAAACTATTAATTTGACTAAATTAAATCAAACGTCAAATTTACAACGAAACCAATTTAACTGTCGTTAAAATAATTAATGATAATGCAAATATTAACCATATTATACACACACACACACACACACATATATATATATATATATATTAATTGTATTGTATAAACTATAAAACTAATTGCATTCAACTTAATCTTTGTGATTATAATTACTTCCGAATAATAATTACATGCAATGCTATATAATTGTACGATATACTATTTATATATAAATTATAAATATTCTTATAGGTATAGGTATATAGTATGTACATATATCTGAAAAGGAAATCAAAGTGAATCATTTAACATATTATCATTTATTCAATTACTTGCAATTTATTCACGTCATTCTAGATGTAAATTATGATGTCCAATTGTCAAAATTTAATTAATTAAATATTTCATTGCAGAAAATGTCAACTTGAACAAAATTTTCAAACGGAACTTAATCGAAAAAAATAAATAAAAATTTAAAATCTAAAATTGTAACATTAATCAACATGAGTTCTATATAGAAGAATGAAATTTTCGATCATAATATGGAACATATTATGTTGGAATTCTTTGTCTTATTTGGTAATCCATTTGTATGATTGTTTTGCATGTTTTTGTTATGTTTTTCCTTATTTGTTTTTGACGATTTGATTCCTATTTGGTTTATATATGAATATCTATTATTGGAATCACGCTCGTTTTGGTTTTACGTAGGGAATGATCAAGTTTAAAGCATTTTGTGCACAAAAGCACCCAAGCGCCGGACTCGGCGTGGCCGCTATTGGTCTTGTCGCGTCATGAGACGCTCGAGAAGCCAGCGTCCGGCCTGGCCCAAGTTGAGTAGTCCCGAGAGCACCCGCGATCCGCTACCGGGCGCCCAAAGCAAGATTCGTCCCGAGACTCCGTGCGTCCGGTGTTTCGTCGCGTCCGGCGCTGCGCAAGAGGTGGAATTCATCCAGAGAGTCACCGCGTCCGGCGCGCGAAAGACTTGAAGAATGCCCGAGACTCCACGCGTCCGTGGCGTCGCGCGGAGCCGGCCCCTTCGCCGAGTTGACGAGTCCGCTGGCTGGAGTTTCGTCCGTAGCTAGGCGGCGTTCGCGCTGTTTTTGAGCGTCCGGCGCTTGGGTCAAGTCCAACGTTGCGCGTAAATTGTCGTGCACTATATATAGAATTTAAACGCTGAAAAACCCTACCGCTTAATTCATATTTTTTCGTATTATTTTTCGTACGCCTCCTCCACGAGAATTCCTTTTAGTTCTTCCAAGCTTTTCAATTATTATTTTTCTTTCTTTCCTCTATGTGATTCAAGAATTTATTGTACTGATTATTACTATTGAATTCCTACTCTGAAAGACTTGAATATCAATTCCATCGTCCGATTTTGTTCGTAAGATTCTTTTATCGCTTTATTCCGTCTTCTCGCATTTATTTGAATTGATTTCTACGCTTTGATTATGCTTAATATTGGTATTTGCTTAATTATTCTTGTCTTCCATTTAATCTATTCGATTTATGCCTAGGGTTCATCATATTGATTCTGTGTTCTTCGATTTAGGATTTATTCTTGTCTAGATTATTTCTTGCTTTGTCAATTTCCGCCTAGTTAATTCGCTTTTCTTTTCTTAATAATTCATCGCCTAGGTAATCTACAGTTTTTAAGTGACAATCAAAAACTCTGTGTGATTAGAATGTTTAGGAATTTAATTGCTTTCGTGTGGTAACTTAGTAACGCCCTGTTAAGTTTTCCTTGAGAGACGACTCAGATCAACTTGCTCGCTAGGACGACCTCGTTAGATTGCGAGGGACTTTATTAGTGATCTTTTTAGTCCAACAAATTTTGGCGCCAGTTCTTGAAGACTTTAGCGCTTTTGTTAATGTTGCATGTTTTCGTTTTATTCTTCTCCTCGCCTTTCTTATTTTGTACAGCAGATTCGTTTGATCTCGTTTTGTTGAGTGTTGTGTATGTAGGGACGCAAGTCTAACTCCTAGATTGGCATCCCGTTGAAGTATACTCACAAGCCAAGAAACCTGCGATCGCTTAGTGTGGCGAGTTTGATCACTCCGATTGTGATAGCATTTGTGAGGGCGCTTCTCTCTCTTGAAGGAGAGGGGTCTTTTGTGGAAGGACAAGGAGGTTTCATTACCATCGGAATTCCTTGTTTGAAGAAAACCCCACCGAGGACCATGGGTGACCGATGAAACAATAATCATGACAATATGAGCAAAGAATCATGACGCGAACGCCCTCTCTCGATGGGGATTACTTTCGCCCTAAGATAGGGAGACTACAAACCACATAGTGTTATGCCCAAGGCACGTGGGTATGAGTTGAAGCCAAACCATTTCAACCTCATTCCCACTTTTCATGGCATGGCGAATGAGGATGCCTTAAGCTTCATCGAGAGTATAATCGGTGATGCAATCATTCCTCTGTTTGCTTTGAATGAGGAACAGTTGAAGATGCGTTGTTTCTCCTATTCTCTGAAGAATAAAGCCAAGTCTTGGCTTATGAGCTTTCCCGCAGACTCTTTGGCAAATTGGAACACTGTGGTGGAGCAGTTCATGTTGAGGTTCTATCTGCAGCAGAAGACCAAGGATCTTCGATCCAAGATTATGACGTTCAAGCAGGATCTAGATGAGCCGTTTCATGAAGCAAGAGAAAGATTCAAAGAGCTTCAGAGGTAATGCCCACATCACTTCTTCCCGTTGGTTCTTTCATGCCAATTCTTCTATGACGGGATCCTTAAATCCGATCAAGAAAAAGCTGACGACGCGGCAGGGGGCAACATAGCTCATATCACAGCAGAGGCTTTAGATGAGATCTTTGATGTTATGGCGAGCAATTCCCTCCAGAAGGTATCTAGTACGCGCCGATCTTCTGTCAACTCCGTGGAGACAAGATCGGAATTAACGAGGCAGATGGCGCAGCTTATGAGAGAGATGAACGAGATGAAGATGAAGCAGGCTGAGTTCCCTTCACCACCCCAGGAGTTCGCTGCTCCTTCGTAGGAGTTCGTCGCACCTCCTCAGGATTTCTCTATGCATCCTTGTGGAATTTGCATGGAAATGGGACAAACAGCAGATATTTATCCTAATATGGGAGCACCCGTATATGAAGGCGGAGTGGAGGCCTATTCTATGCAAGGTTTTCCGCCTCAGCAGCCTTATGAGCCAAGGCTGACCTATGAGCAAAACCAGCCGCAGTACAACTCGAGATGGAAGAATTAGAGCCAAGGTCAGGGTTCGGGTTCAAACCCACAGACTCAACGCCTCCCACACAAAGAAGACCCATCGCAGCGGTACCACGGCCAAAAGCATTTCAAAGCAAGCAAGAAGCTTATGGTCGCAGATGTCGGATCCACAGCAGTCATATCGACAGCCGTCATACCCACAGTATCCTTACCAGCAGCAGCCACCGTCGCCTCAGTATCCTTACCCACAGCAGCCGCCTCCGTCGCAGCCGTACCCTCAGCAGCCTTACCAACCTCCACCGCGACAACATGCTCCTCCGAAATCATCCATGGAGGATAGTTTGGCCGCATTTATGCAAGAGAGCAAGGAAGCACAAGATGCGACCATTAAGCGTCTTGAGAGTACGATCGGGCAGATCTCTGGTGCTATCAACGAAATACAACAACAACAACAGACAGGGAGGATACAGGGACAGGGGCTCCAACCACACCAAGCTCAAGCGATGAATCGTTCTCCAAGTGGGAAGAAAGTAGATTATAAGGTGCAACTCCCAGAGATCGTGGAGGAACAGATAGTGGAGGAGAGAGTGGCTGTGGAGAATCGAGAGTGGAGGAGAAGTGATTGAAGAGCAAAGAAATGACAAAGCGAGCTACATAAGACGGCAAACCCTTATAAGCCTCCAGTGCCATTCCCGAGCCGGTTGAAAAATGAGAAGCAAGAGCGGCAGTTCTCAGATTTCTATAAAATGCTTTACAAGGTTAATGTGAATCTGCCGCTATTGGATGTGATCCGCAATGTTCCTACCTATGTTAAGTTCTTCAAGGAACTTGCATCAAAGAAGATGAGGTTTGTCGACAATGAATCCGTTATGGTATCTGAGGTGGCCAGCTCTATTATGCAGCAACCACTTCCGCGCAAACAACGGAATCCAGGTAGCTTCGTCATCACAATTGCTTTGGGAAATGGTAAGGAAGCCACAGGTATGCTTGATTTAGGAGCTGGTATTAATCTTATGTCTTACTCTATTTTCAAGCAATTAGAATTAGGAGAGTTGAAACCTACTAGCATGAGTCTCCAATTAGCCGATCGCTCTGTCCGCTACCCTAGGGGAATTGTAGAGGATATTCTTGTACGTGTCGGTGGCCTGATTGTACCTGTGGATTTCGTGGTGTTAGAGATAGGCAATGTGCATGAAAATGGTCGAGACCATACACTGCTATTAGGGAGACCTTTTATGGCCACTACTAATACTTTGATTGATGTGAAAAATGTTGGATTTGTATACTGAAAGTAGTTTTGGTTGAGCTTGTATACAATATTTCTTGTTACCACTATTACAATCCTATCTGAATTGTTTACTTGATTGCATATGTATGTCCCTTTATCTCATATATAAATTAGATCATACAGTGTGTTGTAGATCACAGAAGTCTGTATGATTCGTCAAGCTTAATGAGATATAAAAAATATCACAGCTGAGACAACTTGAGGACGAGTTGTTGGTATAGGCTGCGGTATAGATAAGAAGTGACTTGACTTGGTTACTTGTCTATGCTGGTACGCCTCTGATGTATTGATGGATCACAGTGAGATGAGTTCTTCTATCTGACCGTCGTGAAGAACCTAGATCTCGGTAACTTTACGTTGATCTAAACCTCGATAAGGTATTAGGTGAGTATGAGTTGTTGACCATCACTTTGACTTGTTATGGGTGAGGGTTACATGAGATAACCCAAGATTCTCTGCATCTTAGGTGGTGGCAGTGCTTGTATGTCATACTAGTTACATGTTGAGCCACCGTATCTGCTTAGGATGATGGCGCCCCTTAAGGAGCTCAAAGGTTTATTGTACTAAACCCTGCAGTTGAGTTATCTCAAGTACAATAATAAGGTTGAGTGGCACTACTTAAGGAATTAAAGATATTAATTATTGTACTTGAGTTATCTCAAGTACAATAATAAGGTTTATAGTGGCATGAATAAATGTTTATGAATTAATTTATGTTCGGGTGAACATAAGATAATTAATTTATTTGAGGCCCATCTTTATTCCTTGCATTTGATCCTGGTGGCCCGTCCGGGCCTGAAGCTTGATGAATTTCGAAACCTTCCTTATAGAGTCCCTCTGGGACTCTAACTTGATCCTCTCTATCTTAAGTGATATTATTATATTTATTAGATATGCATAAATTCTATCTTGATAGGATTTAGGATTGCATTATAAATATAAGGTGAGAGAAAATCAAACCCTAATCCTCAATAGTGAAATTTCGAAAATTATACTTCTCCAAGTTGAGATATTCGAAAACTTTGAGAAAAGGAAGAAGGCAAATTTCTATAGCATTCTCCATAGATTGTCCTCACTCGGCATTGGAGTTTAGGCAATCGGGATACAGTCCAGAAGATCAAAGCACGAGTCTTGATCATTTCTTCCCCGACAGATTCGCAGGTAAACACGAGAAAACTCCTACATGTTGCAATTAATATATAGGTACATGCTAGGCATATAATTAATATATGGTGAATTAAACATCCAAGATAGATCCTCGGGAGAGGGTTAAAATCAGATTTCCCTACAAAAAATGGAAACATTATGATGACCGTCATAGGGAAAACAGTGTCATTTTCTGTGCATAATAACAAGGCCATGTCATCGATTAATTCAATTGAAAACTGTTCTTATATAGACTCTATTGATGTATTGGCTGAGATTTCTTTTGTGCAGGATAACAGTGTGGAGGAAGTATACGAGGGATCGGCAGACATGGAAGAAAGGCTCATGCTAGAAGCCGAATTTGAAAAACCGATAAAAGAGGAAAAGGAGACTCCACCGAAACCGAGAAGTTAGAGTTGAAGGAGCTCCCAAGAATTTGAAGTATGTCTTCCTTGAGGATAATGAGCGAAGCCGTGATCATCTCTGAACTCACCGAGTACCAACAATCTTTGTTGGTTTCAGTGTTAAACGACATAAGCTTGCTTTCGGGTGGGTTTGGCGATATCGAGGAATCGATCTGCCATGTGCATGCATAAGATACACCTTGAAGATGGGCGGTCGAAGAGGGTTGGACAACGTAGACTTAACCCGTGCTCGGTGAGGTAGTGAAGAAGGAGATCTTAAGCAAAGAAGAAAGGGATCATCTACCCATGTGCCAACAGTTAATGGGTCGATCCGATCCATGTTGTGCCGAATAAAGGTGGAATCACCGTGGTCCTCAACGAGAAGAAGAATTGGTGTCCACTAGACCCGTCATTTGGATGGCGGATGTGCATCGACTATAGAAGCTCAACGCCCACCAAGAAAGATCACTTTCCTTCCTTTCATTGATCGGTATTAGAGCAGACTAGCGGGAACGAGTTCTTTTGTTTCCTCGATGGGTTGTCCGGATACTATCAGATCGCCATCGACCTCGATGATCAGCTCAAGACCGCCTTCACCAGCCCACACGGAACTTATGCGTTTCGAAGGATGCCATTTGGACTCTACAATGCACCAGGTACTTTTCAAAGGTGCATGATGTCTATCTTCTCTGACATGCTTAGTGATTTTGTTGAGATTTTTATGGATGATTTTTCTATGTTTGGAGCCTCTTTTGATGATTGTCTGTAGAAGATTGAACGTGTTTTGAGTCGTTGTATTGAACATAGTATCACTCTTAGTTGGGAGAAGAGCCATTTTATGGTCCGTAGTGGCATTGTGTTGGGACACGTCGTGTCTAGTCGGGGGATAGAGGTTGATAGAGCTAAAGTGAAGGTGATTGAAAAATTACCCCCACCAAAGGATGTTAAAGGAATAAGGAGTTTCTTGGGACACACTGATTTTTATCGTCGTTTCATTAAGGACTTTTCCAAAATATGTCAACCCCTCTGTCGCCTGTTAGCTCATGATTCTCCTTTTCATTTTGATAATGACTTTTTAATGCTTTTATTACGTTGAAGGAGAGATTGAGTAGTGCCCCTGTCGTTGTCGGTCCTAATTGGTCTCTTCTGTTTGAAATCATGTGTGATGCCTCTATTCTGCTGTAGGAGCTGTCCTAGGTCAACAGGTTGATAAAATGTTGCGTGTGATTTACTATGCAAGCTTAACTCTTAATCCTGCTCAAGTAAATTATACAACCACTGAAAAAGAGATGCTTGCTGTGATTTTTGCTCTTGATAAGTTTCGTGCTTACACCATTGGTTCTAGAGTAATAATACATAGTGATCATATCGACATTAGTTGACCAAACCCCAGGCCAAGCCTAGACTTATTAGATGGGGGTGCTCTTATTGCAAGAATTTGACTTAGAGATTCGGGATAGGAAAGGTACTGAGAATGTCATTGCCGATCATTTATTTCGATTAGATAGTCCCTCTTCCCAGTCTACTGTAGGCCCCATCACAGAGTCCTTCCCTTATGAACATGCTTATAGTGTCTCTACTGAGCCTTGGTTTGCCGACGTTGTCCATTTTTTGGCTTGTGGTGAACTGAGACCTGACCTTACTTCCCAAGCGAGGCGTTTTCTATGTGGGCATGCAATACTATTGGAAAGATCCTTATCTTTTCAAGTTAGGAAAGGACGAGGTGATCCGGCGTTGTGTCGCTGAACCGGAACAACCAAAAGTGTTGGAGATGTGCCACCAAACCCATTGTGGTGGACATTTTGGAGGCGTAAGACGCCCATAAGGTCCTCCAATCGTTTTATTTTGGCCTTCCCTTTTAAAGATGCCCATGCTTTCTATCTTTCCTGTGATCGGTGTCAACGAGTTGGGTCGATTGGTAGAAGAAATGAAATGCCACTTAATAATGTCTTTGGTGGTGAAATTTTTGATGTATGGGATTGACTTCATGGGACCTTTCCTAAGTCGTATGGGTGCAGTACATTTTGCTTGCCATCGATTACATGTCCAAGTGGGTTGAGGCTATCTCCACAAGGACATGTGATTCTCATATTGTGCTCAAGTTTATGCAGAGAACATTTTATGGGGTTTGGTTATCCCGTGCAATAATTAGTGATGGCGGGAAGCACTTTTGCAATAAGTCATTCGAAACTAATGAAAAGAATGGAATCACGCACAAGATCGCCACTCCTTACCACCCATAGACGTCGGGTCAGGCCGAAACTAGCAACCGACAAATCAAGGGCATCCTCGAGAAGACCGTGCAGCCCCCAAGAAAAGATTTGGCAAACAAACTGACTGACGCTCTCTGGGCATATCGTACCGCGTGCAAGAGCATTTTGGGAATGAGCTCATACCGTCTTTTGTATGGGAAGACGTGTCACTTGTTTGTGGAGGTTGAACACAAGGCCTATTGGGCCATTAAAGCGTCCAACTTGGATCTCTCCAAAGCTGCGGAGCATCGCCTACTACAGATGTCCGAGTTAGACGAACTGCGTAATGAGGCATATGATAATGCTCGGATCTACAAAAAAAAGGTCAAGGCTCTCCACGACAAGCAGATTGTGCACAAGGATCTCCAACTCGAGATGAAGGTTTTGTTATTCAACTCTCGTTTGAAGTTATTTCCCGGAAAGCTTAAATCTCGTTGGAGTGGACCTTTTGTTATTAAAGAAGTGTTTCCTTATGGATCGGTGAGCCTCGTAAAAGAAGGAAGTACAGAGTCGTTCCTTGTTAATGGTCATAGAAGAGTGAAGCCGTACCTTGAGGAAGATCTGTCTAGTGTGATGGTGGAATCAATCCATGTTTGCGATCCTCCGTCCATCTGATCAATTTTCGTCGAGCTTACGACAATAAACAAGCGCTTCGTGGGAGGCAACCCACGTTTCATTCGGTTTTATTCTTATTTTCTTTCCCTTTTGTTTGTGTTTGTGTTTTGATCTTTATTTTGATCTTAGGTGTTGCAGGTTTATGAGCTATATATCAAGGAATTTTGGATATCTGGAGAATAGAAATCGAGACGAAGAATGGTGTTGTTGCTCCGAAGAAAGAAATCAAAGCACCGGACTCAAGCAAACCGGCATTGTGCCTTTTCCAAAATTCATCCAGAAAGGTACCCCAGGCGTCGGACGCACCCAAACCGTATTTGGGTACTATCGTCAAAGGTGTCTGAGAGAGTTCACCAGCCGGACGCTGTAAATCGGCCGGGTACAAAGCGTATTTTGGCAGAGGAACAGACCCAGCGTCGGATGCAATGAAACCGACATTGGGTCCCCTTTTATTTTATTAAATTTATTTTTTAAAAAATTAAATATATGCTAGACGTGAGTTAGGGTTTCTCACATTCTCTCTCTCTCTCTGCGGCCGCCTCTCCCTCGCCTTCTCTCCCAAGCGCCGCTGCCCGTCACGCGCCTCAACCCCACGCTCTTGCGTTCGGTGCTTCACCCACAGCTAGTGCCGTGCGTCTCAGCCCCACGCTAATCCATCTGGCGCTACCACTCCAACGCCGCACGCTCGCTCTCGAGCTTCCGTCCGTACCCACTCCCTTCGCCGCTTTCACGAATCATTGCGTGCCTTGCGCACATTCCTCGCTCCGTCCGGCGCTACAATTCAACGCCGCACACAGCCACCCAGCGCCCGCTCCATCTTCGTCCGGCGCTTTCCCTCCGCACACCTCATTCCAGCGCCGGTCTTGTTTCCATCCGGCGCTACCTTCAATCGCCGAGTGCCCATCGCCACACCTCAACTCCAAGTGCCCCAGCGATCGTCTCATCTCCGTCCGGCATTTTCTTCAGTGCCGTACGCCTCGTGCCCCAGCATAATTCTCCGTCCGTCCGGCGTTTCAATCAAGCGCCGCGCGCGCCTCGCCCACGTCCGCCGCTCGCTTCCGTCCGACGCTACCTTACTGTGCCGCGCACCGCGTTTCCCAGCTCCAGTGCCCAGCCTCCGTCCGTTCGTCCAACCCTCTCTCACGTTTATCAATATGGTTCGGACTAAGAATGCTGGTGGATCCAGCTCTCATCATTCTCGAGAGGACGATGTTCCTATGGAGGAACCGGTGGAGGATATCAACATAATGTACTCGACAACATTCCTATTTATAATCCGGTGGAAGTTACACATTATCGACGATTTGCATTTCAGATATCACTACTTCGCGTCAATTCAATTGGCAATTGATGCAAAGTTTAGGTCTTGAGGATAAAGTTAAGAAATATTTGAAGAATTTAGGATTGCTGCAATATGCTATGATGGATTTTTCTGGTTACTCTCCGTTATTGATTGAATTTTATTGCACGATGAATATTGATGAGGAATCGAATACTTTGACCTGTCGTCTGTTGGGGCAACAATATGCTGTCACACCTAGTATTATGAAGGGGGTGTTTGGATTTCCGACTTCAGGTGCACGTGGTGTACCCCATTCATTCAATGTCAGAGAGGCTTGGCATGAATTATCAGGGTTTAATAACTGGTCATCAGTTGGAATGCCGAGTGGATTCATCAAGGATGCAGCATTGACAATGGTCCATAAATTTATCGCATTCAATGTTTTCGGAAATGAGCAGTCCAACAAGGTCAATACTGCTAAGGTCTTCTTGCTCACATTCGCGGTAAAGAAGACAAAGGTTTCGCCGACGTTCTTCATATGGGAACTCCTGCAGTTGGTGCAGCGACGTAAGAAATATCGGCCAACATTGTATCAAATCCCTACTGGTTTGTCAATGCACTTAGGGATCATTAATAATGATGGACGACCTATTCCTGGGCAAGATCAGATACGACCTAAGATGATTGATCTTAGTGAGCTTCGAGGCGTCCCTTTTGCATATAACGAGACTACTCTGGTACCTCATAATTTGAGGAATTGCGTGAAGAGATATATGCTTGCGCAGTTCACAGAAGCCCAAGCAGCAGGTGCAGGACCATCTCATGCACCTTCGGGTGATATGGTCATCTTTGATACCACTGTTCCATCCGATGATGAAGGCGATCAACATACCGATGCAGGAGGGGATATAGAGCCAGTTCAGAGCAACGCCGATCCCAATCATCCACAGTTCCCTTTTCAGCAAGATGCATCGGGTCAAGGGTATAATTCCATACGTGAGGAGTTGGGTCAGTTTAGGAGTGAATTGGCCGGCCATTGGACAGAGTTTCGTCAAGATATCTATTCTCGATTTGATCAGCAAAATCAACGTCTTGACAGACAGAATCAATTGTGGCATGACCAGAACCAGCGCTGGAATGAGTATAACCAGCAGATGATTGAGCAGAATCAGCGCATGGATGCTCTTGAGGCTCAGTGGAACGCGTGGACTACATTTCATGGCGCTCATCCTCCACCACCGCCATCCGACAAATAGTGATTCTTCATTATTGGAGCGTATGTGTTTTTTTTCTATTTTGTTTGTGTGTCGTGTCATTTTCGTTGTTTTGCTTATCTTTGTTTGCTGTTTTTGTAGGTTTTGTTTCGTTGATGCCCCGCCTCTCCGTTTCTTCGCTTTCAGGGAAGTCGCCTCTGCCCCTTTTCTTTATATATATATATCTGTAATGAGGACCTTGTCTGTTTTAAGTGTGGGGAGGGGTTTCATTTTCTGTTTTGTTTGTGTTTTGTCGTTTCTTAACTTTTTGTTGGATTAGAGAGGATTTTATTTTCTTGAAATCAATGGTGCATGAAGAATTATGTTTTAAGTTGAATTGATTGTGTTTTGATCAAAATTTCATTGCATCTTGATATATAGTTTTTAGTGTGATAGAACTTAGGTGTCAATTTGAACTGTGTGACATAATTAGGAAGCTGTGATTAGACAATGTGTGTGATCGGTGGTCATATACTTCGTACATGGAACCTTTTTCTTGTATGATTTTGCAAAAAAAAAAAGAAAAAAAAAGAAAAAGAAAATCATTGTTGTGAAATAAGTGGGCTTAAAATTTGAATAAGGGACTCTACTCCTCTTGCTTGTGTTGTCTCTCGAATGGAGACTCTATGCTATGGGTATAGATATCTACGTTAGGATACTCGAGTGTACAATTTGAAGGTTCCACCTAACGATTATTGTCCTATAATCGGTTTTAAGTTCCACATGTTTTATTTAATTTTATCATTGTGATATCTTACATGAAAGGGAAACGTATAAGTTGTATATTGATTTCTGAAATCATGTTGAGTCGAAGCACAACAATTCTATGATAAGTCACATGTTTGGATTGATGAATGAGGATCATTATATTATTAATATGCATTGAAGGAATGTGAATATGTGATTGATTTTATTTGAAGTATTGATTCTATGTGTACCATTCCTTTGAAGAAACTAAAGTTTGCTCGAGGACAAGCAAAGAGTTAAGTGTGGGGAAGTTATTTTGCATGTTTTTGTTATGTTTTTCCTTATTTGTTTTTGACGATTTGATTCCTATTTGGTTTATATATGAATATCTATTATTGGAATCACGCTCGTTTTGGTTTTGCGTAGGGAATGATCAAGTTTAAAGCATTTTGCGCACAAAAGCGCGCAAGCCAAGGACTCGGCGTGGCCGGCGTTGGGTGCTGCTGTCAGCGTCACGAGGCACGCGCCGAGAAGGCCCACGTCCGGCGCTGGGTGCCCATGTTGAGTAACCTCGAGAGCGCCCGCGTTCGGCACTTCCTCGCGTCCGACGCTGGGCGCCCAAAGCACGATTCGTCCCGAGACTTCGTGCCTCCGGCGTTTCGTCGTGTCCGACGCTGCACAAGAGATGGAATTCGTCCAGAGAGTCACCGCGTCCGGCGTTGGCCCCCGTTTTCGTGAGTTGACGAGTCCGGCGCTGGAGTTCCGTCCGGTGCTGGGAGAGGCGCGTTTCACCTTGTTTTTGTGCTCGGGCGTCCGGCGCTTGGGTCGAGTCCGGCGCTGCGCGTAAATTTTCGTGCACTATATATAGGATTTAAACGCTGAAAAACCCTACCACTTAATTCATATTTTTTCCTATTATTTTTCGTACGCCTCCTCCACGAGAATTCCTTTTAGTTCTTCCAAGCTTTTCAATTTTTTTTTCTTTCTTTCCTCTTTGTGATTCAAGAATTTATTGTAAGGATTATTACTATTGAATTCCTACTCCGAAAGACTTGAATATCAATTCCATCGTCCGATTTTGTTCGTAAGATTCTTTTATCGCTTTATTCCGTCTTCTCGCATTTATTTGATATTGATTTCTACGCTTTGATTATGCTTAATATTGGTATTTGCTTAATTATTCTTGTCTTCCATTTAATCTATTCGATTTATGCCTAGGGTTCATCATATTGATTCTGTGTTCTTCGATTTAGGGTTTATTCTTGTCTAGATAATTTCTTGCTTTGTCAATTTCCACCTGGTTAATTCGTTTTTCTTTTCTTAATAATTCATCGCCTAGGTAATCTACAGTTTTTAAGTGACAATCAAAAACTCTTGGTGATTAGAATATTTAGGAATTTAATTGCTTTCGTGTGGTAACTTAGTAACGTCCTGTTAAGTTTTCCTTGAGAGACGACTCGGATCAACTTGCTCGCTAGGACGATCTCGTTAGATTGCGAGGAACTTTATTAGTGATCTTTTTAGTCCAACAATGATCAATTTTTGAGTTAACATAATTAGTTAATAAAAAATATAAGTAATTGAGGAAGAAATTGACAACTGGTAAAAATGAAACTGACTAACAACAATTTAAACTCAAATATGTATATTTATAATCCAAAATTTCTTGAGATAACACCTAACATGAAGATGCACATTCCGCGTGAAATATTCATTATCATTGAAGCTTTTAGTAGTTATCGTGACCAACAACCATCATTTCATAAATTAGATACAAAATATCAAGATTATTATTATTATTTAACAAATAAATACATGGTTATAATTTACATTAAATTGATATAGAAAACGTAACATACAATATCTAAAATGTTAACACTCAATCAAAAACTATAATATAACTACAAAAAATGTCACAATTGAGATAAAAATTCTATTTTTATACTATGCTAGGACTTCGTAAGCAAACAAAAAAAAAACAATTTTAGCATCCAAGCTGATTTGAATCGATCAATATTTTTGATAGAAGACGATGTTGGAGACATAATGAAAATTTCTTTCGATTTGATATTCAAGACAAAAAATAAATAATAGTGAGTGATTTTTTCAGATTACTAAAAGAAAAAAATAGAACTAAGTAAAATTCATTCTAACATAATTTATGCCAGAGTATTTGGTGTGAGTAAGTGAGGTTGGAAGTATACTACCCCCTCTATTTATAATTACAAATAATTTATAATTTGCAACATAATTTAAATTAATTATATTAGTTATATTAATTTAATCTAATTTATCTACTTCTATATTTACATGCATTTCATATAAATGAAGATGGACTAATTGACGTGTACCTTTGTTGATTTGCTTTCATATGACATGCATTTTATATAAATACTAATTAATTATTTGATCGATTATAGCGGCTACAAAGGAATATGCATGATTTGTGCATTGCTCATTTTGAAACGGAAATTTAATAAACATAATTTTGTGGATTTGACTTTTGGAATTTATTAACAATATTATGAGAGGATATATGTATCAATGCATATTTTGTGGAATTTAGAAAAATAAGAATAAAAAATTCTTAAAATTCCACGTAGGATTGTGGATGAATGAGGGGCTACAAATATGTAATCGTACTAGTTTATAACCCGTCGAATTTCGACGGGGAATCATCTTATATTATAATTTATAAATACGACTTTAGAATGAGTCAATATTTTTATTTTAAAGTATTGGTATTTCGACAATTCATTGAAAGAAGTTTTAAAAAATAATAAAATTATATATTAGAAAATAGGTAGAAGAATATATTTCTTCGATCATTGTCGACTTTCAGTATTTAAGAAACCAATAGGAATTAAAACTTAACATAGGTTTAAAAATTTAAGAAATAAAATATTTCTCTAAATATAGAAAGTGAAGACTAATTTAAATAAAATATTTTATAAAATATAACAATTAACTTTGCAATTACCTCAGAATTAGTCAAAAAAAATTAATATCAATACACCATATTAATTGTTGTATTATGCGTCGCGCTATCATCACAAATTAAATTTTTAGTAGCTCTTGTGCTAATGACTCATGAGATTGTAATATACAATTAAATGAATTAATCATAACTGAACATAAAGGTACAATCTTGTGTTCAAAAAATATTGTCATGTCTCTTGTTTATGGTCATAGTAAAAAAAAAATATCTTTGTATCATATCGTTGCATTTAGATCAGATATATAAGTTTTACTACTCATTTTCGTCTCAAATTTATATAGTAATACCCGTTAATTACTCGAACCATTTTTAATATATATATATATATATATATATATATATATATATATATTACTTATTTGTTTAAATGAAAACTCGATCAATACGAAGTAAGCATTTGCATTAATAAAAATTAAACAAAAGATTAAGAAATGGAAGAAAATTCCAGATAGGCATGTCAATTGATGATCATATACATTTAGAAGTTATATACATATATTTGTCTCAATCCCAATTAAAAAATATTTTTTACCATCCATTCTCATCCCAAACCATGTATATACCCAATTAAAAAGTGAATTTATTACTCATTTCCTTTCCAAACCATGTATATACTCGTATTTGTTCCAAATTCCGACTGGAAAGTGATTTTACTACATGTTCCAAATCACATTAATTCCATTTGTCATTTGAATTCTGCCCGTTAGAATCCTCGTACACCATTTTCAGCGTCTGCAACATCGTACACTATAGCTCTGCAGCTCTGAGAAGTGATTCTATCACGTCAGGATCTTCTGCAGATTCACTACGACTCGTGACGAATTTATTACTCATTTCCTTTCCAAACCATATATATACTCGTACTTGTTCCAAATCCATCTGGAAAGTGATTTTACTATATGCTATCGTCTCGAGCCCGTATAGTACCCGCTAATTACCTAAACATGTTTAAATTTATAAGTATAAGTAGTTACAATAATTATTTATCTACATCAATAATAAATTTGTACATCACAAATTAATAATAAGTAAATAAAAGATCAAAAGATGGACAAAATTCCACTTAAACACGTTGATTAATATAATATTCAAATTCATTTAGAATTTATATACTTATAAATATACTAAATACATGCATATTTATAGTTGTTAATGTGACATATGTATGGGATGATACCAAACACATAGTACACAAATCAATGTAAAGATAAGAAATACTTCAAACAATTGTGTGACGTGCTATGTGTAGCACAAGCTTGCTGATGACAAAGCTTCATCAAGGTTTCTCAAGCAAAAACAAAATTTGCTATGACAGATGATGCTTCAATCAAAAATCTAGAAACACAAATAGATTTTAAGCTCTAATTTAGCAGTTCTAAGTTCCATGAAACTAAATCAAAGATCTAAAATGATACTTCCAAAATTCATTTGTATCAATGATAACATCCATAAATATTCATCACCAAGTCACGCAAATCATATAATACTCCAAAAACAATATGGACAAAGGAATTTGTTGTTAAGGAATAAAATATTATAACTCAACGTAACAAAATAGGTAGATAGGATCATGATAATTGTTCCAACTTACTTTTACCTAAGTTGCTAGCAATAGAACGAGGTCATCCTAGATTTATAAGCTAACCCAAGTCGTATTCACAAGGAAGGCTAAACAGGGCTCTATCGACATCACACACAGAAACAGAAAGAAAAACTAAACACTTTAATCGTGGTTTGGGGCTGACGTCTCTCTTTAACTACCGATTAACTAGACGGAAATAACGAAAGCAAAGTAATAACATTAACAAGTACTAAAACCTAACATAGGAAACATGAATTTAATAAGATTAAACCCTAGCGTTATTAGATAGAGTAATAATGGAAGAATGTGGATCAAGGAAATTATCAATTCGAATGAACTCCAATGCGTAGAAATAACAAAAAGAAAATGACAATAAATTGGCAATTAAGCAACAACGAAAACTCACTAATCGAGAAATAAAGACGATAGAATTGAAACAGATAGTCTCCCGGAGTAGAATCAATGTCGGAAATCAACAGCTTACAAATCATAAAACACTTAAAACCAACGCTAAACTTCGTTTGTTCTCAAAAAGCAGCTCTCGCGTAAAAACCCTAGCCAAAAAAGATATCCCGCTATCTGAGCGAGAACCCTAATTTATATCTAAGAAAAATCCGCCTAGGCAGCGGTCGGTAGGGGGTAGCGATCGTTGTCGAGCTACCGGAATGCATCCACGCGGCAGATGACGGCGCTAGAAGGTAGCGGGCGCTGCCCCTGCGCACTGGAATTTCTTTAAAACAGGGGGGCCAGCGACCTCTAGGGTCCAGCGATCGCGCCCTCCACGCGTAATATCTTCATTATCTTCGTTTCTTCATTGCACGCTTTAATAATCCGTTTTCGCACACTTTAATACTCCGTTTCCTTGCTTTCTAACCCGAGATCATGAACATACGAAGCGAGAGAAAACAAGAAACAACGAGGTGATAGCAATCAAAACAACAAGAAGGACGAACTAAGCGACGCACTAAACGAGATCAAATACAACCTAAACAACTCCCCACACAATGCCTTGCTTGTCCTCAAGCAAGTCTTAGTTCAAATCAATTAGGAAAGTCATCATAGAACTTGCTCAATCATACATCAACATCAAATTAGTTGTGAAAACTCAAAGGGTCGAAAAGAATCAATGCTAAGTGTTTCCCTCACATTGCACTTTCAATCGGATCATAACACAAGATAAGTGATGACGCAGGTTTTCAAAACTTGAAGACTAGACTCATATCAAACATCTTTTAAAACTAGTATTATTCTTTTTTTTAGACAATAGATTTAAAGGTGGCCATTCGAGTCCGGAGACAATCAGGTTATATGGCCAAAATTTCACAAGATGAAAACATTTAGAGATCATCTAAAGTATTCTCGTGTGGTTTCCCATGCTCATGGTTTCCAGCAGAGCAGAGGCCTCCCAACTGAATCCTTAAACAAATAACAACACCTTTAATTCGAGGTAATAATCAAACACATCAAATGAGAGAGTCAAGTTATATGGCAATATTTCACGAGATGGAATCATTTAGAGATCATCTAAAGCGTTCTCGTGTGGTTTCCCATGCTCATGGTTTCCAGAGGAGCAGAGACCTCCCAGCTCAATCCTTAAACAGAGAACAAGCTATTTAATACGAGAAACTAGCATTTCAAGAAAATGAATACCCACATCATACGTTATCTCCAGTTATTACGTCAATCAATATGCACAGATGTGCCCCACAAAGAAGGTCAATCACCCAGAGGAGAGAACACAAATTCAAATCAAATCAATGCATAATTAGAACAGATTCTGGTCAAAACATATCCACTAATCCAATTTGAGACAAGAATGCAAAAGAACAATCAAAGCGACACGAACAAGCAAAGCGATACGTCCACGTACCAACCAAAATACGTTGCAACAAGTAAAAACGACGCATGCACACACCTCCTCCCCCAACAAAAGAGCAAACAATGCCCACATTGTAAAAAAATATAAAATATGTCGAAAGAAGACTGCCCTGAATAGAGAAAGAGGTTGTGTGAGGAGGAGCCGTTGTCAAGCAAGTCCATAACCTGGAGGCAGCAAAACAAGGAAAACAAACCAACAAGTAATATAAACACCCTACTCTACTCCGGACACACACTAGAGGAAAGATACGTACGTAGCAGCAGTGACAAATCACTGCTGATCTGGAGGTGGGGGAGTGTCATCAAGGGCCCAGTTGGACCATCTTGCCAGTTCGATCGGACCATCGCACTGTTGTTTTCCAAGACCTGGTGATAATGAAGAGCGGACTGTTCTTGAGAGAGTTGCCATAACCGAGCTTGTTCGGTAAGAAGATCGTGAGTGGCAGAGACTGCTGCTCTAAACGATCCTGTCGCTGATATATATCCGTCCTAAACTCCCTGAAATCCTCACAAAATGATCTAAAATCAAAGTTGAATGTCTCAAAAGCTTGCTGATAAATCCTAAAATCCTGTTGAAAGGCCCTAAAGTCGGTTCTGTGCTCCCCAAAATCCTCTCGAATTGAATGAAAATCAGCAGTGAGTAGTGGGGGTTCGTTGGCAGACGTTGAACCGGGGCTATGGTGTTGAGAACCAGATAACATGCCGGTAGTGAAGGCATCTGCCATAGGCTCGTCCTCATATTCAGCGTCATCAAATAAATCGGCATTCTCTGTTTCCTGAGTGGGGTTGGCAGGGGCAGCGGCAAGTTCATTGAGGTGATTTCTAACACACGGTCGATGACTCGGTTGACACCATCTGTAATCAGCAGTTATAATCTTGGCCAACTTCAACTCACTGAAATCGATACGTGTGCAGAAGATAGTGTCTCTCGGATCAATGTTAGAAGGATCGAACACCTGAAAGTGACGACCGATGGCACCCACAATCAAATGAAGGGTGGCGTGGTAGCGGGAGGTCGCCAACATATTCTTAAAAGCGGATAGGATAAAATAACCCGTGCACACTTGAGTGTTGGTAACCGCACAATGGAGCAGGTAAAGTTCTTCCTGATTGACCTTATTAGCTTGTTCTTTACCGGTGATTGCATAAGCAAGAAACTTATGCAATATAGCCAACATATTATCGCGTAAGAAACCGACAGGCATACCCCCGGACCTCCAATTCTGAAATCCCGTAAGTGCGATTCAGGCCGTATTAGGGTTAAAATTGGGGGATAATGCATGATTGCCCACATTCGTGGGGTGAAAACCCATAATTCTACATAACTAAGATACAGTGAGCCGACGAGGAACCTCATGTAGACGAAATGTACAAGAACTCACATCAGCAAGCACATCAAGAGTAGAAAAGAATTCATGAGTGAACACCTTAGAGCATTTAAAAGATAATTTGGCATATTTTGTCAATCCCAACACAGCTAAGTAACGCATAATAGAGTCAACACCATTCATCCGTGCCAATAAATCCCAATCTAGACAATGAGGGGGTGTGATATCGTTACGAGTCCATCGATCGTAGAAACGACCCTCGAGCTCAATTTGAATGAGGAATGGATAGTTGAATTCCTCGCGAAGATCAATGGGCTCATCCGGTGCTTCGAAACTGCTCACACCACTCTCGTCGGGACGTCTCTTGGTCCTCGTCATGCTGAGTAGCACAAGGGTGTTGAATGGAAGAAGCACACGAAGAGGAAGGAGTGTAGTGCACACTGTGACAGAGCATCCGCTGTGGACTTTACGTGCGGAGACCTAGCGGTCGCTGGGCCCTAGCGATCGCTAGGTCGACGCGTCTAAAAAGATGCGGTATGGATGCGGTGGAGGAGGGTGGTGATGGTGGCTGACACGACTCGAAGTTGACAGAGGTGGATGCAGCGGATGCCACGTAACGGCGGTGGAGGTTAATGCGACGAAGACGCTTGTGAGGGGGCGGCGGTGCTGAGGAGGCGGCGGCGTGGATGCGATGGAGATGTGTGGTTGACGACGGCGGATGTGACGTGATGGTGGTGGAGATGACACTATGGCAGTGAAGACGATGCGATGGCGGCGCTGAGGAGGGGGTGACGACGTGAGGTAGGAGGAGGAGAGGAGTTCTTTGCTGAATGAGAAGAAGAAAAATGTGAGGCGCGGTGCAAAAAAGGTTTTCTAAAAGAAAGATTAGGGTTTGTCCTTTAAATAAAGCATGAAAACCGACCGATCTAAAAGCCAGCGACCGCTAGGTTGCAACGGTCGCTACCCCTCCTCCCTGTAATAACATCATAAACGAGGGGCCAGCGACCGCTAGGTTGCAACGGTTGCTGCCCCTCCTCCCTGTAATAACATCATAAACAAGGGGCCAGCGATCGCTGCCCCTCCTCTCTGGAATGTGGGCACGAACGAGGGGCCAGCGAGCGCTAGGGTCCAACGATCGTTGCCCCTCATCCCTGTAATATTATTTTCATCGAGGTTCAGCGGCTGCTTCTCCGTTGTATCTGTCCTGCGAAAACAAACCACGATATCAGCAAATACGAACCAAACAAAACAAAAGAAATGGAACAAAAACAGAAAAGAAAAGAAACGAAACAACACGTGGGTTGCCTCCCACGAAGCGCTTGTTTAACGTCTTAAGCTCGACGAAAATTGATCAATGAGATGGAGGATCGAAAAAATGGATTAATTCCACTATTACGCTAGATGGATCACCCTCAAGGTACGACTTTACTCTATGGCCATTAACAAAGGAACGACTCTATACTTCCTTCTTTTATGAGGCTCACTGATCCATAAGGAAACACTTCTTGGATAACAAATGGTCCACTCCAACGGGATTTTAGCTTTCCAGGAAATAACTTCAAATGAGAGTTGAACAACAAAACCTTCATTCCGGGCTTCAAATCCTTATGCACAATTCGACAGTCATGAAGCTTTTTGACCTTATCTTTTTAGACGCGCGCATTGTCATAGGCTTCGTTATGGAGCTCGTCTAACTCGGACATTTGGAGTGAACGACGCTCTAAGGCATTAGAGAGATCAAAGTTCGAGGTCTTGATGGCCCAATATGCCTTATGTTCTATCTCAACGGGCAAATAGCAAGCTTTTCCATAGACTATGCGATATGGGCTCATCCCTAAAATACTCTTAAACGCCGTGCGATATGCCCACAATGCCTCATTAAGTTTACTAGCCCAATCCTTGCAGGATGGCTGCACCATCTTCTCAAGAATTCCCTTGATTTGTCGGTTGCTAGTCTCGGCCTGCCCCGACGTATGTGGATAATATGGGGTAGCAATCTTGTGTGTGATGCCATTCTTTTTCATGAGTTTCTCGAACAACTTGTTGCAAAAGTGTTTCCCACCATCACTAATGATTGCTCGTGGAAATCCAAACATACATAAGATGTTTTCCTGCACAAACTTGAGTACAATGTGAGAATCACATGTCCTAGTGGGGATAGCCTCAACCCACTTGGACACGTAATCAACGACAAGTAAAATATACTCGTACCCCATAGACTTGGGGAAAGGTCCCATGAAATCTATTCCCCAAACATCAAAAACCTCAACTACTAAGACATTATTAAGAGGCATTTCATTCCTACGCCCAATTGAGCCTACCCTTTGACACCGATCACTAGACAAACAATATGTATGAGAATCTTTGAAAATAGTGGGCCAAAATAAACCGGATTGTAACACCTTGTGCACAGTCTTTTGTCCTCCAAAATGTCCACCACAATGAGCTTGATGGCACATCTCTAAGGACCTTGGCGTGCTCCTCATCTGGGATGCATCGACAGATTATGTAATATCCCGCAGTTTTAATGCGTAATTACGATAATTAAA
Organism: Salvia rosmarinus; assembly: GCA_036937905.1. Taxonomy (NCBI): domain Eukaryota; kingdom Viridiplantae; phylum Streptophyta; class Magnoliopsida; order Lamiales; family Lamiaceae; genus Salvia; species Salvia rosmarinus. The sequence goes on from JAODLM010000689.1 coordinate 107,603, forward strand.
ATCGTAATTTACAGTTTAACCTCGATAATCAAAATCTTAATTAGTCAATGCTCGATTTTGACTAAGCATAATTTGATAATTTCTGTGTGATATTCACTGACGCTTAGTGAATTAAGGAATATAGTTTCGATTATTCCTTCGAACGTATTGTTCTAACGTCGGTTAAATTCGACAGTTAAATCTTACAGTATTTTAAGCATTTAAGCTTAGAATTCAAAATTCTTTATTATTATGGGAATAAATAAAGTTGTTACAACTTATTTTGAACATTTGAGAGATGATTAAATTATGAGAATTTAGAGACGTTTCAAATGTCTACGTTTAGAATAATTCGATAACTTGGCCAAATGATCATGGAATTATAAAATTCAAATTCCTATGATTATTTTATGATATAAGAGCATTATTTACCATCAAAAAATCCTATAGAATTAAGAAATAAAATGTACCACATCTTTATGGGTTTGAAAACCCTAATTTGCAAAACTAGGGTTTTGTGGTCTAAAATTGTTTTAAAATATTTTTCTATGATTAAAATCATCATCTATGATTATAATGTGTCACATAACTATGTGTTAGCTATTTTTTACAAGAAAATAAAATGTTTAGCATATGTAACCCTAATTTTCGAAAATGAACAACTTAAGGTATTAATTAATTTTAATTGCTACCCAATTGAGGTTATATGATAATTATTATATTAATATGATATTTTTATGGATAATATGAGTTGTATTACAACTTGCACAAGTGGGGGTACACTTGTGCCTAGAAGTGCCGAAAATGTGGACATTTTTATGTGATAAAATTGTCTTATATAATGCTTTGATTAATGTGAAGATAAGAGATGATCTTATCATGATATTAGGTGTAAAGTAGTGATGGTTATCAATTGGAACAAGTAATCTATGGCTTTGGTATAGAGAGTGCCGAAAATTAGGTAGATTAAGTGTGATTTTATGTGATTTAATTAATAAATATCATGCTATAATTAATGCTATGTTATTATTATGTTAATAAGATATTTTATAAGATAAGATAGAATATGTATTCAATTTGAACAAGTAACTATAATCCTTGTCTTGTAGTAGTTGTAAAGTTTGAAAATTCCATGTGAATAAATGTGAACATAAATTAAAAGTCGTAGTTGAAATTGTTGACTTTTCAAATATAATCTTATCTTATAATATTAATATAGTATATGATATGAAAAAAATAAAATTGATCCTAATGTTTAAAGCATGGCGAAAATTATGCATATACACTATAATGTTACAATTTCTTTATTTAATTGATAACTATGATCCAGTTGTAAATTAAAGGATAAGGATACATGATGAAGTGTATATGATAAGGATAAAATTTTGTCTCATTACTTAAGGAGGTGGCGATTTTATTGACTTAGATTAAGGGTTAAATAATTGTTATTTCATGTAATAATTAGAGAACAACTTGCATAGGTCTATAAATATAAGGTGAACACTTCATTCACCCATTTAGCAACCCATAATACCGAATTTGAGGGAGAAATTTTTTTGAGAGAGTTCATCCTTTCCTTTACCAATCCTAGATCAAATAAACCTTGATTAAATTCGACACGATTAAAGGTTAGATTTCTTCAGAGTTTCGTATACATGCTAGAATTTTCGATTTTCGTCCGTTAAAATTCATGTTATAAGCTTAGTTTATATATGTGATTTTCGAAAATTATGGAACTTATGCTAAGATGTTTAGATATTGTGTTTATATGAAGTTATTGAGCATGTATTAGAATTATATCACAAAATTAAGCATGATATTAAATTTTGTATAAGGACCAAAAACATGTGACCATGAGATGTTGGTGATTATGATTTTTAATTGTTGATTTGAGAATAAAATCATGATCTAGGGTATTAATTATGCTTGTATGATTTTATTTAGAATTTTTGGAAAACTTTAGTACATAAGTTTATGATTTTCGAAAATATTAGAACATGATATTATGTTGTGATATAATCCATGTTTAAGTGTTATCATAGCATATTGATAGTGTAGTTTCATAATATAGTGTTGTATGAATTTATTGGATTTGTTAAAAATTATTTTGACCTAAGTCAAAATTTTTGAAACATGACTTAGGAAAATTTTATTAAATAGTTCATAATAAATAAAAATTATGTTATAGCAAGGATGCTTATAGATGATTATGTGTTATGAGAATCTATTGGAATTTTTGAAAAATGTTTACTTATTAAATCAAAGTGATAGGAAACTATAGTTTAATGATATAGATGTTATAAATTTATTTTATCATGTATAATTGCATAATATGTTCTAAAATAATGGTTTAAGTATATTATGATTTTATGGGAATTTTTAGAACAATAATTATGCATAAATTCGAAATATATATATCTAAGTGTTAAAAGTCAAAATTGTTGACCATAGTCAAAATGTTGACTAAAGTCAAAATCGTTGACCAAAAACGTTGACCAAGGTCAAAACGCACGAAATTCGATAATATGTGATCTATGTGATATGGTACGTTTAGTAACAATGTAACTTACGTTATGTAAGTACATTAAAACATACATTATGTGCTAAAAAGATATAATATCTCTTATATGGTGGGTGATTACATAATCGACAGCATTGGATTAGGAAACGTCAAAATAAGTTCGACGTTAGACTTATTTGATTCATAGGACGTTAGAGACGATGTTCGTCTCCATCGAAACGTGATCAATATACTAAAATAGTTCTTACGTTAAGGTGGGACGTGGACTTGAGCATTCGACCTAGAAAGGAAATCGTTGAGAAGCATACTTGTACGAGGTGGGCTTTATTCGAAAACCCTTTTATTTACTTGCTTTCTGCAAATGAAAAGTATTTATTCTGATGCTTGCATTGAGAAATAATGATAAGATGATTACTGCCCAAAGTGTTTATGTTTTGTGTATGAATCCTATCATGTTGTTGGGCGAAGCCAACTATGAAAGTATATGAGTATTGGTTCGCATAACCGACTTAAGTTAATCGGTCGCTCCCAACTTATGAGAAAATCGATATCGGACCCTATGTCGGATCGAAATTCACAGCTAGGGTTACGTGCGAGAAAGGTATTTGTGTGCGAAAGGACAATTCTCGGCCGGTCACTGCGCCCGTGGAAGGTGGCCACCTTCTATGGTGCGAGATGAGTTTATGAGATGATGATGTTTATATGAGATATGTGAATGATATGGATCATACAAAGAGGAAATGCTCGGCCGAGCGAAGTTTTGAGAAATGAGAAAATGTTTTAGTAAGCCTGGGCATTTTCAATTAAAACCCTTGTGTCTTACTTATAGGGCGATGTAATTTGAAGAAAATGTTTTGTGAATGAGTCCACTGGGTGCATTATTTGTACTCGACCGCATGTTTGTTTTAAATGTGCGGTTGAGTGATGGATGGGATGGGCGGTGTTGAGCGATCGGGTCTTTTGTCGGCGATAGTTAAACCTTGGATACGCATCGTCATATGTGTATTCCACATGTTTTCATTGCTAGATTATGAAGTCATATGTATGTTATGTTTCATCAAACCTTAAACACTTGAAATTTCGAGATATTCGATATATGTCACACGTTCGGTGTTCTATATTATTATCCGTTTCTTAATCCCATTCAAAGTGATCCTTGCTAATCAGTACTTTGGATTGGCGGGCACATTCTGAGTGGTATCAGAGCAGTTCGTCCTTAAAACCCAAAACTTCTTTCAAAAGTTAAGTCTAGATTGAGTCACTAGACTACTTGAAGATCAGCTGACTATGCTCAACACTCCATCACATCAAGCTTAACTGGGAAAGAGGCAAATGACTTTCTCAAGTTTTGAGAATGAGAATAAGAAGTTTGAATTAAAAGTTATTAAAGTGAAATGATTTTTCAAGAAAATGAAAGTTTTGAAATAAAGAGATTCGAGAATATGCGGTATGAGGCGCATATTCAAGGAAAGCTCAAAGGATTCCAAGAATATGCGGTATGGGACTGCATATTCATGGAAAACAAAAGATTTGATATCGTTAGGAAAATGATTTTCTCGGTTTTGAAAATGAAAGAGTTTGAAAGTAAATGCCCTTTCTCAAAATTTTGAAATGAAAAAGTTTGAACATGGAAAATGATATTTCCAAAGAGATGAAAGTTATGAAGAATATTTGAGAATAAGAGTAGTGAATGATGATTGAAATAATTTTTCAAGAGAAATGAAAGTTATGAGAATTGTTGAAAGTGAAAGTAATTGCAAATGTTGCAATGATGTTTTATGTCGTGAAGAGTTGAAAGTGAGATGAGAATGCATTGACATTGATATGTCAAAAAAAAACCTTTGAATTCATGGAATTCAATGAGAATTTATGTTATGAAAGTTGTTGGTTATTTACCAGCGTATGATAATGTTATGATGAGATTGATAATTGTTGGTTCATTACCACATATTTTGATGTTATGATGATATTGAAAGATGTTGGTTCGCTACCAACATATGATTATGTTATAATGATGTTATATGAAAGTGTTGACATAGATATGTCAAAAGTGAAATCTTTGAATTAAGTGAAATTGATGAGCATGATTATTATGAAAGAGTTATGTTATGAATGTTTTAAGTTACGAAATTTCCGATTATTTTGATAATGGATATGTTATCCCAAAGAACATAGGCTTAAGTCGTATGATTCCTTTTGCGAAAGTACATAGAAAGAGAACTATGAGAATTTTAGTCTATCGTGAGACAGAACGAGATCGAAATGAAAATCTCGAGTTGAATAACGAGAACGACGAGAACAAAGAGAAGAAAATCAAAGAGCAAAGAAGGGAATAATGATGATAAATGTCACTATACTACAGTGACACGTATGACGAAAATCCAAATTGACTATGACTTTCTCGTTAGAAACGAAATAAGAATGTGATCAAAGAAACAGTTGATACTAATCTTGTGACGTATGTAGAACGAGAACTCTACAGTGAGACAAGAATCTTAGAATGCTACTAGAAAGTAGATTCTCAATAATATATGAGAAGCTATAGCATTTGTGTACATGAGAACCTTGGATGACAACTAGAATAAGTTGTATAAGGTTTCAAATCTTATTCATAGCCCCAAATTCGGTCATTGAGTTCAACTCTATGATCTAGTTTCGATTGAGATATCAATTGAATTCTCACTTTTTCTGAAAGAAGTTTGCAACCCGGAAATTTCATTGAAGCATTCTCTTGAAATCAAACCTTCATATGGCGAGAAAGTATTTGTGATGGGTGCAGCCACCCCATATGACCAAAGAAATCTCGGTAGTTGTTATTCGGTCTTGGGACCCTATCTCCCAATTATACAGTTCAAAGAATATATTGTTTCAAAACCTCCAAAGTTGTTATCTCGAATTGTGAAACCATATCTCTTGCAAGTTGTCATGACGAATTCTCTTCAATCCTTGAAACCAATAAGTATAATGTAGGTTGACGTGTCCGTCACCTAAAAGTTCGATCGATGAAGTGATAGACATCAAGATATGATGTAAAGAAGTTCTCGATGAGACGAGATACTATTTTTGTGATACACATAGGTGGATCGACCCTTGATGGGCTTTTCCAATACTGATAACAGTAAAGTTATACCTCCACGTGAGTATATGATGACTAAGATATGAACGAGATACTCTTTAGCATTTAGTGCTGGAATAGAAGTAAAGAAAAGTATATTATATCATTGGGATATACCCTCCTTTTATTATGTCATAATGAGAAAGAATACAACTCATCTTTAAAGATAGTTGAATGTTCCTAAAACCTCGTTAGTAGGTTGGATGAGACTAAAGTTGGAAGTACATGAGATTCTTCTAAATGGATACGTAAGAGATGATAGCACCCTCGTTAACAAGTCGCCGTTATACCCCAACCATACGATCATGCTTAAACAAAGTTGTTTTCAAGTAAACTGAAACCTTCGTGAAACCACGGATAGTGAGCATAAAGATGAGGAATGGTTTTACTAAAACCGTTTTATGATGGGGTTGCATGAAGATGCTATGTATAAATTACGATAAGCATTATGCGAATGCTAAATACATCTTTGTAATTCCAGAATGCCGCCTAGACGCGAGCTTGAGCAAGAAATTAGAGGAAGAGATGGGAGAAGGGGCAGAGTCCCACAACCCGAAGTAGAAATACCACAACCACCCCCACCTCCACTTGATCGTAGGATCGAGGAGTTTTTCCTTAGGCAAAATCCGCCTACCTTTAACGGAAAAGGAAGTCCTGATGAGGCTGAGCAATGGGTAAGAGCAATAGAAAGAATTTTGATTTCCTCCGTTGTACAACACAAAACGATCTCTTGTGTTACTTTCCAACTAACCTGACTGCCGACTTACGGTGGGAAGCGAGAAGAAAGACATTAACACGAAACAAATGGACTTCTTCACTTGGGAAGATTTTAAGGCGAAATGTATGAAATACATTCCCAAGAGCTATAGGAAGAAAAAGGAAATCGAATTCTTCAATCTTAAGCAAGAGAAGATGTCAGTAACTGAGTACGATCGCCTCTTTTGTGATATGTCAAGGTACGCTCCGGACCAAGTGAATACTGACATGAAAATGTCAGAGAAATTTAGATCTGGTCTAAGGCATGAGATAAGAATGTCTCTTGCCAGTCATGGAGACTTAACATATACTGAAGCTCTTAGTCGAGCTTTAGACATTGAGGCAGCAATGCCAGAGGATAAGCCTACTCCCACTCAGTCACATAATGCTAGTGACAAAGGCAAGAGAAAACGGGAAGGCAACCTTAGTAATTACAACCGAGGAAATGTTGAGAGTTCTAACAACAAAAATCCAGGACAAAGAAACATGGCGCCGCAAGGACACATAAGAATTCCTCTCTGTCCAAAATGTCATAGACCACCAGAAGTAAATGTCTAGCAAGCAATACTGGTTGCTATAAATGTGGCATGAGGGGCCATTATGCGAATGAGTGTCCGAGAGTGCGCCGGGAGGAATAGGAAATCCAACCCACGGGCCAAACCCAACCATTAAAGGCTATACAATATCAGCCCGGTATAGGTCACAACAACAACAACAAAGCGGCCACAACCAACACAAGCTAGAGCTTATGCCCTATACCAAGAACCGATCGAACAAAACCAAGGAAACCTAGAAGGTATGGAAAACTTCTTACCATACATGTAATACTTTTGTTCAATACAAGTCGTCATATCTTTCAACACAAGAGCATGCGTGAATCTGATAGAACTTAAGTTGAAATAAGCGATTCAGAAATGAGAATCATTTCACACATAGAAGGAACTAAGATTGTCGAGCTTGTTGTTCGAACTTAGAATTGAACCTAGGATCACTTAAGGTTTAGCAAATGACTTGAGCGAAATACCTATAGAAGATGTAGATCGACCTAAGAAAGGAATGATGAGTCGAAAATCATTCTACGATCACTGCAAGAAAAGTAAAAGTATGTACCATTTTCCGGTCGAGGAACTACGAGTCCTATGGAATCGGCATGGAGAAGAAAATTCCAATAATACCCACACTACCTCTAAAGAGAATGATGAATAAGGAAGAATGTCGACCATTCTTTGGTTATCTAACCAAAGGAGAGAAAGCGAAATAAAGATCAAGGATATGGAAATTATTTAAAATTGCCAACGTTTCCCTAGCAATTTACCAAGAACTACCTTGATAGGCGCTAGAGATTATCTATGAATCTAGAACCACGATTAGCCCGTATCGTAAGCACGTATAATGAATGGCTTCAAGGAAGTTGGAAGGACAAAGGAGTAAATCTAAAATTATAGGATTTAAGTTTTATCGAACTAGTGTATCACCTTGGGAAACACCGCTTGTTTACAAAGGAGAAGGATGGTTGTTTAAGAATATGTATTGATTATCAAGAATTAAACCAACGACGCTTAAGAACAAATATACACCACCAAAGATGAGCGATTGCTCGATCGGTTAAAAGAAGTGGGATTATCCTCGAGAATCGATCTTAAATAAGGATGTCATCGGTGAAGGTACAAGCGACAATGTACCCAAAATGGCTTTCCAACAAGTTATGGCTACTATGAGCTTATAGTTAAGTCGTTCGGACTAACAAATGTACTAGCCATATTCATGAGCCTCAAAAATCGAGTGTTCCACCTTTACTTAGATAAATTTGTCTTAGTTTTCATAAGAGATATCCTTATCCATACAAAGAGGAAGGAAGGACATAAGTAACAACGAGGATTGTCTTAAAAATCTTAAGAGCGAATAATTTTGCCAAGTCTAGTAAATGAGAAGTTTGGCTTAAAAAATATATTCCTTGGACATATCGTGTCATCAGAAGGAATTAAAGTAGAATTGGCTAAGGTTAAAGCAGTGCAAGAATAGAACTACCCCTCTCACAACTAGGAACTAGCAACAGTAATACACGGATTAAGTTTTGGAAATACCACCTCTAAGAAGTGAGGTATGAGATCGTCACCAATCATAAAAAGTTTGAAATACTTCTTCGAGCAAAGAGTTTTGAACATGGAAAAAAGAGATGGCTCGAATTAGTAAAAGATTACGACTATGGTATAGAATATCACCCAAGAAAGGCACACGTAGTAGCTAAGGTCTTGAATCGTGAAGGTCAATCCAAATAAGGATGTCTCTTAGCAAGAAAATAGAAACTCGCTAAAGAATTTAAGAAATAAAGGCGAAAGAGCGTGAGAAGCACATGCTAATGTCATATTGTTAAGAAAGGATACGTGTTCCCAACAATAATGAGTTAAGAATGAAATCATGAGTGAAGCTCATGATACTCCTTATACTACCCATCCAGGCAGTATTAATATATATCACGACTTATGAGAAAAATTTCAATAGGAAGAGTTGAAACAGGATGTAGTCTCGTTCGCTGAGTGTTATCTTACTTACCAATAATTAGAGGCATTACATTAACAAATTATTGGAAAGATCATAGCCTTTGAAGATACCCCATGGGAATGGAATAACATAGTAATAAAGTTCGTAATAGATTATCAACGTCGAAAGAAGTAACACTACTATATGAGTAGTAGTGGATCGACTTGTTAAATGCACTCATAATTTCGACCTATTCAGATTACTTATGAATCTGATAAGCTAGCTCAGTAAGATGTAAAAGAAATCGTACGTTTACATAGAGTACCAAAATCTATCATAGTTGATAGAGATTCCAAGTTCCAAATTTGGATTAGTTAATGAAAGAATTGGAGACGGGATTGAACTAGAGCATAATTTTCGCTCATAGATGGACAGTCGAAAGACAATACAAACGTTTTAAGATATGTTAAGGACATTTAGTGTCAAATCGATGTACAAATTGGAAACACGTTTTTCCACTGATATAGCATCACCCACGACAGTAGCTGTCGAGAAATGGTCAATATGGGCCATATGAAACATTGTACGAAAGAAAGTGTCGATCACTTCTTTATTATGAAGAGGAAGGTAATAGAAAAGTTCCGGGGCCTAACACCCTGAGTGAAATGATTGAGATTGTCTGTCAAAAATGGATATACGATAACAAAGCTCATGAGAGCAAAAGTCTTACGCAGATACGCGTAGATAAAGATTTCTTAAGGTCTCTCCATCAAGAGGAGTTAAAGTTGATTAAAATGCAAGTTAGAATCACGATTTATAAGGTCTTATGGGGATCTTAGAAAGGATAGGCCAGTAGCCTATAAATTGGTACTTCCACCAGGTATGGGGAATGTACGCAATGTTTTCCATGTGTCGCAGTTAAGAAAGCACGTGTGTTATCCAAAACACGTGAGTTATTATGATGATGATGTTCTTAATCCAGATATGGATTATGAGGAAAGACCTATGACGATGTTAAATCGTAAAGTATAACGGTTAAGAAACAAGTTTATACCGTTAGTGAAAGTCGATGGAGAAACCATGGACAAGAGGAAGTCGTGTGAAAACATGAGGATGAGATGACGAGAAAAGTGTCCCATGCTTTTAGGTATCAAATTTCTGGACGAAATTTATTTTAAGGGGGGTAGGATGTAATATCCCGCAGTTTTAATGCGTAATTACGATAATTAAAATCGTAATTTACAGTTTAACCTCGATAATCAAAATCTTAATTAGTCAATGCTCGATTTTGACTAAGCATAATTGATAATAATTGTGATATTCAGCGACGCTTAGTGAATTAAGGAATATAGTTTCGATTATTCCTTGAGCGTATTGTTCTAACGTCGGTTAAATTCGACGGATAAATCTTCTGATATTTTAAGCATTTAAGCTTAGAATTCAAAATTCTTTATTATTATGGGAATAAATAAAGTTGTTACAACTTTATTTTGAACATTTGAGAGATGATTAAATTATGAGAATTTAGAGACGTTTCAAATGTCTACGTTTAGAGATAATTCGATAACTTGGCCAAATGATCATGGAATTATAAAACTCAAATTCCTATGATTATTTTATGATATAAGAGCATTATTTACCATCAAAACAATGCTATAGAATTAAGAAATAAATGTACCACATGCTATGGGTTTCGAAAACCCTAATTTGCAAAACTAGGGTTTTGTGATCTAAAATTGTTTTAAATATTTTTCTATGATTAAAATCATCATCTATGATTATAATGTATCACATAACTATGTGTTAGCTATTTGTTACAAGAAAATAAAATGTTTAGCATATGTAACCCTAATTTTCGAAAATGAACAACTTATGGTATTAATTAATTTTAATTGCTACCCAATTGAGATTATATGATAATTATTATATTAATATGATATTTTTATGGATAATATGAGTTGTATTACAACTTGCACAAGTGGGGGTACACTTGTGCCTAGAAGTGCCGAAAATGTGGACATTTTTATGTGATAAAATTGTCTTATATAATGCTTTGATTAATGTGAAGATAAGAGATGATCTTATCATGATATTAGGTGTAAAGTAGTGATGGTTATCAATTGGAACAAGTAATCTATGGCTTTTTTATAGAGAGTGCCGAAAATTAGGTAGATTAAGTGTGATTTTATGTGATTTAATTAATAAATATCATGCTATAATTAATGCTATGTTATTATTATGTTAATAAGATATTTTTATAAGATAAGATAGAATATGTATTCAATTTGAACAAGTAACTATAATCCTTGTCTTGTAGTAGTTGTAAAGTTTGAAAATTCCATGTGAATAAATGTGAACATAAATTAAAAGTCATAGTTGAAATTGTTGACTTTTCAAATATAATCTTATCTTATAATATTAATATAGTATATGATATGAAAAAAAATAAAATTGATCCTAATGTTTAAAGCATGGCCGAAAATTATGCATATACACTATAATGTTACAATTTCTTTATTTAATTGATAACTATGATCCAAGTTGTAAATTAAAGGATAAGGATACATGATGAAGTGTATATGATAAGGATAAAATTTTGTCTCATTACTTAAGGAGGTGGCCGATTTTATTGACTTAGATTAAGGGTGTAATAATTGTTATTTCATGTAATAATTAGAGAACAACTTGCATAGGTCTATAAATATAAGGTGAACACTTCATTCACCCATTTAGCAACCCATAATACCGAATTTGAGGGAGAAAATTTTGTGAGAGAGTTCATCCTTTCCTTTACCAATCCTAGATCAAATAAACCTTGCCGATTAAATTCGACACCGATTAAAAGGTTAGATTTCTTCAGAGCTTCGTATACATGCTAGAATTTTTGATTTTCGTCCGTTAAAATTCATGTTATAAGCTTAGTTTATATATGTGATTTTCGAAAATTATGGAACTTATGCTAAGATGTTTAGATATTGTGTTTATAAGAAGTTATTGAGCATGTATTAGAATTATATCACAAAATTAAGCATGATATTAAATTTTGTATAAGGACCGAAAACATGTGACCATGAGATGTTGATGATTATGATTTTTAATTGTTGATTTGAGAATGAAATCATGATCTAGGGTATTAATTATGCTCGTATGATTTTATTTAGAATTTTTGGAAAACTTTAGTACATAAGTTTATGATTTTCGAAAATATTAGAACATGATATTATGTTGTGATATAATCCATGTTTAAGTGTTATCATAGCATATTGATAGTGTAGATTCATAATATAGTGTTGTATGAATTTATTGGATTTGTTAAAAATTATTTTGACCTAAGTCAAAATTTTCGAAACATGACTTAGGAAAATTTTATTAAATAGTTCATAATAAATAAAAATTATGTTATAGCAAGGATGCTTATAGATGATTATGTGTTATGAGAATCTATTGGAATTTTTGAAAAATGTTTACTTATTAAATCAAAGTGACCGGAAACTATAGTTTAATGATATAGATGTTATAAATTTATTTTATCATGTATAATTGCATAATATGTTCTAAAATAATGGTTTAAGTATATTATGATTTTATGGAAATTTTTAGAACAATAATTATGCATAAATTCGAAATATATATATCTAAGTGTAAAAAGTCAAAATTGTTGACCATAGTCAAAATGTTGACTAAAGTCAAAATCGTTGACCAAAAACGTTGACCAAGGTCAAAACGCACGAAATTCGATAATACGTGATCTATGTGATATGGTACGTTTAGTAACAATGTAACTTACGTTACGTAAGTACATTAAAACATACATTATGTGCTAAAAAGATATAATATCTCTTATATGATGGGTGATTACATAATCGACATCATTGGATTAGGAAACGTCAAAATAAGTTCGACGTTAGACTTATTTGATTCATAGGACGTTAGAGACGATGTTCGTCTCCATCGAAACGTGATCAATATACTAAAATAGTTCTTACGTTAAGGTGGGACGTGGACTTGAGCATTCGACCTGGAAAGGAAATCGTTGAGAAGCATACTTGTACGAGGTGGGCTTTATTCGAAAACCCTTTTATTTACTTGCTTTCTGCAAATGAAAAGTATCTATTTACAGTACTTCTGTTGAGAAATAATGATAAGATGATTACCTGCCCAAAGTGTTTATGTTTTTGTGTATGAATCCTATCATGTTGTTGGGCAAGCCAACTATGAAAGTATATGAGCTGTTTGTTCGCCAACTGACTTAAGTTGTCGGGTCGCTCCCCAACTTATGAGAAAATCGATATCGGACCCTATGTCAGATGCAGAATTCCTGGCTAGGGTTACGTGCACGAGAAAGGTGACTGTGTGCCGAAAGGATAATTCTCGGCCGGTCACTGCACCCGTGGAAGGTGGCCACTTTCTACAGTGTGAGATGAGTTTATGAGATGATGATGTTTATATGAGATATGTGAATGATATGGATCATACAAAGAGAAAATGCTCGGCCGAGCGATGTTTTGAGAAATGAGAAAATGTTTTAGTAAACACAAGGTATTTTCAATTAAAACCCTTGTGTCTTACTTATGGGGCAGTGTAATTTGAAGAAAATGTTTTGGCAATGAGTCCACTGGGTGCATTATTTGTACTCAGCCCTGTATGTTTGTTTTTAAATATGCAGGTTGAGCTGGTGGATGGGATGGAGCAGTGTTGAGCAGTCGGGTCTTTTGTCGCTGATAGTTAAACCTTGGATACACATCGTCATATGTGTATTCCACATGTTTTCCGCTGCTAGATTATGAAGTCATATGTATGTTATGTTTCTGTCAAACCTTAAACACTTGAAATTTCAGAGATATTCCCGATATATGTCACACCGTTCAGTGTTCTATATTATTATTCGTTTCTTAATCCCGTTCCAAGTAACAGTCCTTGCTAATATGTACTTTGGATTGGCGGGCATTACTGATTACCTCATCCTCCCTAACTTGAAAAGATAGGGGTCCTCCCAATAATATTGCCTGCAGAGAGAAAAAAAAACTTCCTCTCTTGGGAGATAAGGTCAGACCTCGACTCACCACATGCTAGATATTTAAAAATGTCATCATACCAAGGCACAAAAGAGACACTATAAGCATGCTCAAATGGAAAAGAATCCTTAATGGCATCGAGATTCAAAGTGGGGGGTGGAGGTGATCTAGACGAGATAAGTGATTAGCCACAGCGTTCTCACTACCCTTCCTATCACGAATCTCTAGATCAAATTCTTGTAACAGGAGCACCCAGCGAATGAGCCTAGGTTTGGCTTGGGGTTTGGTCAACAGATAGCGAAGAGCAGCATGATCACTATGAATTATCACTTGAGAACCAATAATATATGGACGAAATTTATCAAGAGCCAAAACTACAACAAGCATCTCTTTTTCAGAAGTGGTATAATTCATTTGAGCTTGATTTAGAGTTAAACTAGCATAGTAAATTACACGTAACATCCTATCAACTCGTTGGTCTAAAACAGCTCCAACAATAGAGTTAGAAGCATCACACATAATTTAAAAATGAAGGGGCCAATTAGGATCGACAACAGTCGCAATGCTCAGTTTCTCCTTTAAAGTATTAAAAGCAACAAGGTAATCATTATCAAAATTGAAAAGCATATCCTGAGCAAGCAAACGACAAAGAGGTTGGCAAATTTTTGAAAAGTCCTTGATGAAACGACGGTAAAATCCCGTGTGTCCGAAGAAACTTCAGATTCCTTTAACATCTCTAGGTGGTGGTAATTTTTCAATTACCTCCACCTTTGCCGTATCGACCTCTATTCCACGACTAGAAACTATGTGACCCAAAACAATGTCGTTTCTGACCATAAAGTGACTTTTCTCCCAACTTAGAGTAAGGCTGTATTCCACACAACGACTAAGCACACGTTCAATCTTTTCTAAACAATCATCGAATGAGAAACCAAACACAGAAAAATCATCCATAAAAATCTCTACAAAGTCTCCTATAATGTTAGAAAAGACAGACATCATACATCGCTGGAAAGTACCTGGAGCATTGCAGAGTTCAAATGGCATCCTTCGAAAAGCATATGTCCCGAATGGGCTTGTGAACGCAGTCTTGGCTTGATCAGCCGGGTCTATAGCAATCTGGTTGTAACCTGACAAGCCATCAAGAAAACAATATAATTCATTACCAGCCAACTTATCTAACATTTGGTCAATGAAAGGAAGGGAAAAATGATCCTTTTTGGTGGAGGCATTAAGCTTCCGATAGTCGATTCACATCCGTCATCCAGTGACGGGTCTCGTGGGCACCAACTCCTTCCTCTCGTTAAGGACCACTGTTATTCCTCATTTTTTAGGCACGACATGGACTGGACTGACCCATTCGCTGTCAGCAATTGGAAAGATGATTCCTTCTGCTAGAAGTTTGAGGATCTCGTTCTTCACTACCTCCATTAGTACTGGATTCAGTCTTCTCTGTCCATCTCGCTGTGGGCGTGCTCCTTCTTCAAGCTGGATCTTGTGCATACACATAGCATGACTGATTCTCTTGATATCTACCAAACTCCATCCGAAAGCTAGATTGTGTCTCTTCAAAATGGCAACCAACCGGGATTGTTGGGAATCAGTAAGATCGGCAGAAATAATCACGGGCTTTTGCCCACCTTCCTCAAGGAAGATGTACTTTAAGTTCTTGGGAAGTTCCTTCAACTCTCTCATCTGATGCTCATTTTTAGGGATGATCCCTGTTTTTTCCTTGGTTGGCTTGGCATAGTCTTTCCTCTAGGTCTGCTGATCCTTCATAGACTTCCTCCATATTGTGATCCTGCACAAAAGAAATCTCGGCCAAAGCATCAATAGAGTCTATATAAGAACAGTTTTCGATCGAATTAATCGATGGCATGGCCTTGTTATTGTGCACTGAAAATGACACTGTTTCCCCTAGGACAGTCATCCTAATGTTTCCATTTTTCACATCAATCAAGGTATTAGTAGTGGCCATGAAAGGTCTTCCTAATAGCAGTGTATGGTCTTGATCATTTTCGTGCACATCACCTATCTCTAAAACCACAAAATCCACAGGTACAATCAGGCCACCGACACGTACAAGAATATCCTCTACAATTCCCCTATTGTAGCGGATAGAGCGATCGGCTAATTGGAGACTCATACCAGTAGGTTTCAACTCTCCTAACTCTAATTGCTTGAAAAATAGAGTAAAGCATAAGATTAATACCAGCTTCTAAATCAAGCATACATGTGGCTTCCTTACCATTTCCCAAAGCAATTGTAATGACGAAGCCACCCGGATCACGTTGTTTGGGCGGAAGTGGTTGCTGTATAATGGAGCTTACCACCTCAGATACCATAACAAATTCATTGTAGACAAACCTCCTCTTCTTTGATGCAAGTTCCTTGAAGAACTTAACATAGGCAGGAACGTTGCGGATCATATCCAGTAGCGGCAGATTCACATTAACCTTGGAAAGCATTTGTAGAAATATGAGAATTACCGCTCTTATTTATCATTCTTCAACCGGCTTGGGATGGCACTTGAGGCTTATAAGGGTTTGCCATCTTGTGTAGCTGCACTATCGACTGTTCCTTCTCAATCACTTTCTCCTCCACTATTTGTTCTTCCACGATCTCCGGGAGTTGCACCTTATTATCTACTTTCTTCCCACTACGGAGAACAGTTATTGCTTGAGCTTGGTGTGGCTGGAGCCCCTGCCCGGGTATCCTTCCCGTCTGTTGTTGTTGCTGTATTTCGTTGATAGTACCAGAGATCTGCCCGATCGTACTCTCAAGACGCTTAATGGTCGCATCTTGTGCTTTCCTTGCTAACTTGTTCTCTTGCATGAATGCGGCCAAACTATCCTCCATGGATGATTTTGGAGGAGCATGTTCCCACGGTGGAGGTTGGTAAGGCTACTGAAACTGTTGTTGAGACGGATAATATTGCTGCGGAGGGGGATAGTACTGATGTGGAGGTGGATAATACTGTTGCTAAGGCGGGTAGTACTGTTGCTGAAAATGACGAGTTTGGAAGTTTGATCCTAAACCTTGCCCTTGGTTTTGTCTTTTCCATCCTGAAGTTTGGTGAGGTGGGTTCTGGTCGAATGACTGTCTTGGAGGGTATCCTTGAGCAGCAAAAACCTCTGCTCCTCCTTCAAATGTTAGCTCAGCCATTCTAGTGCAGTTGTTCTCATCATGAGTAGGATCACCACAGATTCGGGTCCTTGCTCTTGCCTCACCGGAAGTGGGACCTTGCCCATCTTAAGTTCCTGGAGCTCTCTCATCATGTCTATCATCTGCTTCTTCAAATCTGAACTGGCTCCGACTTCCTTAATCTCCACCTTCTTTGAACGAGTGGTCTTCTGCTACGAATTAGCAGCCAAAGTATCAAAAATCTCAACTGCCTCATTTCCTGTCTTTTCAGATATCTTTCCTCCAGCCACAGTGTCCACCATGAACTGATAAGTATGTTGCAAACCGTTGTAGAAGATTTGCCATAACAGTTCTGGCACAATCTGGTGATGTGGACACTGAATTTGTAATTCCCTAAACCGATCCAAAGCTTCATGGGAATGTTCGTCAAGTTCCTGAGCAACTGCATGATCTGTAATCGAATCTCTTGTGTCTTATGATTCGGGTAGTACTTGAGCAAGAAAGTTATGCTCACATGCTTCCAGGTAGGCAGAGATCCGGAAGGAAGGGAAAGGTACCACGTCTTGGCCATGTCCTTCAAGGAATACGGGAAACATTTCCTCAAAAGTTCGTCTTCACTGAGCATCAGTAGAGGAATTGATTGCACAGCGGTACAAAACTCTCGAACGAACAACAGGGCATCTTCGTTTGGCATCCCATAGAATGAAGGCAGAAGATTGATATGGTTATGCTTAAGATCATAATTCCTTCCCGCGGGGAAAAGCACGATAGCAGATACCGTGACCCCATAAGATATCCTGGCAAAATCTCCCAACTTCTTAGGTCCTACATCTTCTTCGGCCATGATCACAAGTTTTTCTTCAAAAAGTAACGCTAGATTGTAAACGTCACGAAATCTCCTCAAACACACTGCTCTCTCGCTGATATTGTCGACGAAGGGTACTAACTTGTGTTTCAAACTTCGACGACCTAGCATAAACAACACCAAACAAAAAAGATCAAACGCACCAGAGGGATAGAAAGGGTAAACAACGAAAAGAAAAACATAAAAAGATGCAAATAGATGCCTAAAGTCTTCTCCGGCAACGGCGCCAAAATTTGTTCCAACTTACTTTTGCATAAGTTGCTCGCAATAGAACGAGGTCATCCTAGATTTATAAGCTAACCCAAGTCGTATTCACAAGGAAGGCTAAACAGAGCTCTATCGACATCACACACAGAACAGAAAGAAAAACTAAACACTCTAATCGTGGTTTGGGGCTGAGTCTCTCTTTAACTACCGATTAACTAGACGGAAATAACGAAAGCAAAGTAATAACATGAACAAGTACTAAAACCTAACATAGCAAACATGAATTTAATACGATTAAACCCTAGTGTTATTAGATAGAGTAATAATGGAAGAACGCGGATCAAGGAAATCATCAATTCGAATGAACTCCAATGCGTAGAAATAACAAAAACAAAATAACAATAAATTGGCAATTAAGCAACAACGAAAACTCACTGATCGAGAAATAAAGACGATAGAATTGAAACTGATAGTCTCCCAGAGTAGAATCAATGTCGAAAATCAACAGCTTACAAATCATAAAACACCTAAAACCAACGCTAAACTCCAAAAACCCAAAATAAATGCTAAACTTCGTTTGTTCTCCAAAAGCAACTCTCGCGTAAAAACCCTAGCCAAAAAAGATATCCCTCCATCTGAGTGAGAACCCTAATTTATATCTAAGAAAAATCTGCCTAGGCAGCGGTCGCTAGGGGGTAGTGATCGCTGTCCAGGTGCGTTGGAATGCATCCACGAAAGCAGGGCAGCGAGCACTAGGAGGTAGCGGGCGCTGCCCCTGCGCGCTGGATTTCTTCAAAACAGGGAGGCCAGCAACCGCTAGGGTCCAACGGTCGCTGCCCCTCCGCGCTGTAATATCTTCATTGTCTTCGTTTCTTCATTGTACGCTTTAATAATCCGTTTCCGCACACTTTAATACTCCGTTTCCTTGCTTCCTAACCTGAGATCATGAACATACAGAAACGGGAGAAAAATAAGAAACAACGGGGTGATAGAAATCAAAACAACAAGAAGGACGAACTAAACGATGCACGAAACGAGATCAAATACAACCTAAACAATAATCAAGATTACATAGAAGTGTCATGCCAATAAAGTGATAACATCATACTTATTAATACAACTCCAATCCTTAGCTACATCTGAAACAAAATATGTCTTCATAGTGTGAAAGCCACCGAGGTTTTCTAAACTTAACAGGATCTCATGCCTCCTCTAAGGATTCTTCTTGCTCCTCACAAATTCGTTTATTCCTTTCAAGCCAAAATGACTATAAACATTGGACTGAGTTACGATTTGTAAACATGTTGTTTATTAATTTTCACAAGTTTTTCTTAATAGTGCAAGTTTATAACTTAAGGAAATTGCATATACATATATCCATCAATAGCAATGTGGAATATATAATTCGGCTAGATTTTCACTCATCTTAATTAGGTTGCTAAAATGTTCATTGTTTCATATTGCATTTAAGATGATATTAATATCATTAAAATTTTGTATTATTGTAATGAAATTTAGGAGTATGCAATTTGAAGATTTTCGAGAACCAAGTTTTAAAAAAAAAATAGTAATGACACATAGGATTGTGGATGGATATGGTGCTTGGAATGTGTATCAGTATATATAATTAATTAATAATAATTAATAGATAGATACATAGTTAAAAAATATTGTATTTAGCATAACAAAAAAATAAGAATCTAGACTTTATACAATCACATATATACAATATAAGGTAGATGGAGTTTATATATATTTAAGTAATTAAAATAGATTCCTAACATTGTTCTGCACCTATACAATAATCATTAGAATATATAACCATCCTCCTCACCTATTAAACTTTTGTACCTCATTTGCTAGTGTCTCGTGAGTATGCAACGTTAATTAATCTTGGTTGAACACATATTTCAATAGGTAATCCTATATTCGAAAGAGACTACTCATGCCTATTATTTATGGTCATAATGAAGCAAATAATTTATAGCATTACGTTTTGAAATATATGGTTAATTGCATGATACAACCCGTTGAAATTCGACGGAAGATCACTTTATATTGTAATTTTTAGAATGAATAAAAAATAATATAATACTTTATCATTAAGTGATAGTATTTTTAAAAATCATTAAAAGAAGTGTTAGAGTTTGAGTAAAATTATAATAAAAAATATGTCAAGGATGATGTTTCTTCGATTTTCTTATATTTTCTTATGCAATACATCTATAAAAGTTAAACTAAACATATATCTAAACAGATACTAACAAAATAGTATTCTAAATATAAAAAGTGGAGGTTAATAAATTAAAGTTTTATCTAAAATATAAAAAATTAACTTTGCAATTATCTAATAATCTATAAAAAAAATCGTACACCACATTAGTTGTTGTATATATGGTGTACCTGATCATTCTCATCACAAACTAAACTTTTGAGACCTCTTTTGTTAGTGGCTCATGAGATTGTAACGTAGAATTAACCATGACCAAACACAAATTTCGGTAGGTAAAGTCATATGTTCGAATGATATCACACATGTCTCGTGTTTACGTTCACAGTAAACAAATAATTTTTCTATTAGGGTGGTGAAATTGGATATGATATATAAGTTATATTCTATCGAGTTTCGACGGTGAATCACTTTATATTATAATTTATAAATTAAAATTTTAAAAACAATCTAATTCTTAGAAATTTAGAAGGCGATCTATGGTTCAATCATCCTAAATTATTGAATATGATTACAATATATTTAAAAACAATCAAAATTAGTTACCGCTATGCACTCACTAGACTACTCTTTCAAAATAGTTTAGAATATGGATTACAATATATTTACTAAGCACACACATATATTATTTATTGACTAATCCATATATTATTATATTATATTGGATATACATACCCGTATATCATATCCATGTTTATTATAAAATTTTCGTATATATGCATCTATATAATAATCATAGAATATATAAATAAATATGGTATAGATAGTAAATGGATAAGAAATATCCATATATAGATTTCAGTGTAAATAGGAATAAATGACCAAATTGATAACATATATGCAGTATATAACCAAACTCATAAAAACATGCACCAAATACCCATTTATTAGTTAAAGGTCTACTTTACCCTTACTTTTTCGTTTGTTTTCTTCGTTTTCAGTGTGAATCTCTTAGATTTCGGTGTCCTTCTTCGATTTCATAAAATTGATCTGTTTTTTCTTATTTTAGTGTGAATTGATAGATGTATTTTTATTTTATTTTTGGAGCTATTCATTAAAATTTTATACAATTACCCACCGGTTTTATGAAAAAACCTATCGTTTTATGAAAATTCAATTCGAATTTATATTTAAATTTAGGAAAATTAAATTATTTGAAAATTTAAATTTAAATTCAATTCAAAAATCATAAAACCGATCGGTTTTATCATAAAACCGATCGGTTTTATAAAAAATCAATTCAATTTATTTTTAAATTTAGGAAAATTAAATTATTTGAAAATTTAAATTTAAATTCAATTCGAAAATCATAAAACCGATCGTTTTTATCAAAAAACAATTCAATTTATTTTTAAATTTGGGAAATTTTAATTCAATTTGAAAATCATAAAACCCATCGAATTGATTTTTCATAAAGCCGATCGGTTTTATGAAAAATCAATTCAATTTATTTTTAAATTTAGGGAATTTAAATTATTTGAAAATAAAAATTTAAATTCAATTTGAAAATCGAGAAAACCGATCGATTTTATGAAGTAGGAATTGGTTTTTCATCGGTTTTATGAAAAATCATGAAAAAACCGATTGTAAAATCATGAAAAAACCGATCGAAAAATCAATTCCAATTTATTTTTACTAATATATGATTTGAAATATGATTCATTTTTTATAATTTACAGCTTTATTGTAGCTTTATTCACGTGAAGTAGTATTGATTGATGAAAAATTGGTACTAGTTCACTATTAATGTCAACTGATACCATGTGATTTGAGACTGTTTCACCACAATTGATGTGAATCGGTACTATTTGATAATGAAATTACGCTGCATCACTTCTACTATCCACTTCTATCTGACATACACTGATAATTGATATGAATTGATACTGAACACTTTTATTGAACTTTCTCATCATTCATACATTTGAATTCACCGTTCAATAATTGAGTGAATTACAATCTATAAAAGAGCAACAAAATCAACACAACACACAACATATATACAATTCGTTACCAAGACACGTAACACATACAATTTGATAGCAAGTGCAAGTGAAGGCATTTCGGCATCAACACAATTTGAGGTAATATATAGGTTTTATTTTTAGTAATTTGAAATACGTTTGATATCCAATTGGATTTTCATTTAGAAGAATCTATATTTACTTCATTTTTTATTTGTTATAGATGGAGAATTGGAAATTGATAAATGTCAAATCGGGGATACTTCGATGGATGTATCTACCATGACGGTGTTGAGCACGTTCTTCAAATTCATAATCAGTCCATATTAAACCTCTTATACGGTATCACTCACTTGATGCAGTCAAATTTTCTAAGCACAAATTTCTAATTATTTTATATATCTATGTCTCGATATGATCGATTAGTAAAATCTCTATTGAGTACAGACAATCAATTGGCTCAATTGTGCGAAAATGAATCATATCCTACGGTATATGTGGTTCACACTGTTACGAACAATGAGTTTGGATCACAACAAGAACCCTACGTTCCTTCGTTCGATTTTCCTCACACTTCATCCTATGGAAATAGTGCACCTGTCACTCAAATTGATGAGTCGATCGAACAAATCCAGAGGTTGGCATCGTCTGATTGGTTTGGTGATTCTTATATAGGAGATCAAAATTTTGCTTCAGGTTCAGGAGCCACACAAGGAGAACCTACACTGTAGTGCCACCCCAACCAGTATTTGTTATTGAAATGTAATCGGATGAAAGTGATTCAGATTATATTCGGAGATCGAGGCGATTCGGGCAACGGAGGACGAAGATGAGGAAACGCTTATAAAATTTACGTTTCTTGATTTTGCAGGTTGGATCCGTCGAGAAGGCGGTTTGGAAGACCGATGTCGTTGATAAATCCCAAGCAACAATCCAGATGATGACATCCAGATCGATGCAAATGAACTAACCAATTGGTTAGTTCCAGTTATTCGATTGGACGCTTCTGCATCACTTGTGGCTCGTGATCTGCAGTCAACAAGGGAGGGAGAATTGAGCCAAAATTCGTATTACTACAACAAACAAGATCTATGTCTTGCTGTTGGAATTTGGCATATGCGCAGCAGGGCGAATATCGATCAGCGTTTAGACACAAAACGCGTTACATTTCGATGCAAGCGTGCAGACAGCTGTATTTTTGAATTACGTGCCACGCGACATATGACCGCCTAGGGAGTCCATAAATTTACTCCCGAGCATACATGCCACCGTGATTGGAGTCGAGTTGCTCCAGTTAAGGCACATGCAAAGTGGTGGCGCATTTTTGCTAGAAAATGCGAAACGATGGTGAAATAATGAAGCCAAAGTCCATTATGACGGAGCTGCAACGTGATTTTGGTATCCGTATCGGCTACGATGTCGCACTACGAGCACGAAACACTGCAATTGAAATGATATACGGTAACCATGATGAATCATTTCAGTTGTTGCCGAAGTATCTCTATATGTTGCGGCAAGCAAATCCAGGAACATTCACAGATTTAGATGTGGGGTCTGATGGTAGATTCAGACACTTATTTGTTGCTCTTGCATCAGCTACGAGGTATTTCTACTTTGGTCTAAGACCAGTGATCGTAGTTGACGGAACTCACCTAAAAGGCCGGAATAAAGGTATTTTATTTCTTGCCGTGAAGAAGAAGAAGAAGAAGAAGAAGAAGAAGAAGAAGAAGAAGAAGAAGAAGAAGAAGAAGAAGAAGAAGAAGAAGAAGAAATTGGCTGCCTTGTACGTTTCCCCGTATCCCGTCTCTCAACAGATCGACGGCTATCCACATATTGGCCTTGCGGCTCCTCGACAACCGCAATCTCAACGAACTCGATCGGCGATGTCCTCAGGTGGGTCTTGAAGGTGGAGCCTCACATCCGCTCATAACTCTCCATCACGGGGCGGGCGTGTCGATGAGTAAACTGCAATCCTTCTCTCAATGGGTTGCTCGGCTCCTTGTAGTGCACACCGAGTGGATAAGGGTATGAGACGGATTGCAAGTAAGAGGAGAAAAGCTCCGTCTCGTCGGCCGTGATCTCAATAAAATAATTTTCCTACAATAATGCAATAAATTAAAACATATCAGTAAATCGAATAATAAATATATAACAACATGATATATATAATTTATAAATAAACTAGTAAACTAATATATTTAATACCTCTCGCTCAAACAGGGACTGTAATCTAGCAACATCAGGTCTACCACGGAACGTCCACCTTCTAAATCTCGGATGCAAGCTGGTATTAACATTCTTTCCCGCTATACCGTCCAACTCTGGTATGACCTCAAGCAACCAAACATATAACACCCAGGTGGGTCCGTAAAAATGGTACTTCCTAGTTGATTTGCAATGCTTCGAATAGTACTTCAAAATCTGATATGAATATGCACCCCACGAAAATCGTCCAAAAGCATCCAAATCATCAACTAAAGCCCAAACCCAGTCAACCAAGGTCTTCGAAGCATCATATGCAAACACCATGGCATAAAGCACTAGAACATGTGCAGCTCGAAGGTATAAAGGACCATCATGGTCATTAATGTCAGCGTTGCAGAACCTATCTAATAGTTCTGCAGCTGTCATTTGTCGGCCACCACAAAATGTCATGTAGACTTCACAATGTCGCAAGTCATACTCTACTGATGTATCAAATGAAGACGACCCAAACTGCAGGCCAATCACAAGCGCATAATCTCTAATAGAAAAACAACGCGTACTTTCATTAATATAAAATAACATCTCTTGGCTTGCGCTCTCTATCTGGCGGGAAACAACATGGTGTATAACCATAGCGCACTTATTCCCTGGCTTATAATCTATGAAGTGACCAAAACATCCTCCTAAGAATCTATCAGTAATGGTCAACCACCAACTTCAAGCAACCTCCTCTTAACATAATCTAAATACTCAACTCTATAATAAGTGGTATTGCCAAGGTATAATAGTTGTGTCGGGTCTCAAAATATATGATCTGTTTTAAACAATAAATAATATAAGAATAATTAATCAATAAATATGCAATAATTAATTTAAACGAATTATCAATAACCAATCTAAGCGAATTATGCAATAATTAATTTTCTAAACGAATTATATCCAATTATCTAAACGAATTATGCAATAATTAATTAAAACAAGTTATCCAAATCTAAATCTAAACTAATTATTAACAACAGTACAAATCTAAATCTAAAGCGAATTATCTAAACAAATTATCTAAACTAATACTCCAATAATTATAAATAACTAACATAATAACATCTAACAAAGACAAATCTAAATCTAAGCAATTTAAGCGAGTTATCCAATAATTATAAATAACTCATAATAAATGAATTATACATATAACAACAGACAATTATCTAAAAAAATTATCCAATAATTTAAATAATAGAACGCATATAACAAATTATACAACAATTATCTAAACAATTATCCAATAATAGAATCAACATTCCAATTAACAAAACAAAATTAACTAAACAAGACTAAATTAACGAAAAAATTAAGCGAAACAATAACAATAACAATAACAATAAATAGTCGACCTAAACAAATAAATATAACAAAATTAACAATAATAAATCTAAATAATAAATTAACAAAAACCGGTCTAAAATTATTTATATATGCAAAAACCGGTCGGTATTAACATAATCCCGATCGAATTTTTTAGCTATTTATATCCTTTATTCCTTAATATTTATATATATCCTTTATTCCTTTAAAAATTATTTATATCCTTTATTTATATGATATATATCATTTCGCAGTAATACTAAACAATAATTATTATCCAAAATCCAACGAAACAATATTACTAAACAAAATTAACAACAATAATAAATCTAAACAAAATAAATATCATAAACAACAATAAATTAAAAAACATATCATAAACAACAATAAATTAAAAAAGATCGAAATTATTTTTAATTGCAAAAAATCGAACGGTATTATGTAATACCGATCGAATTTTTCAAAAAAACGGTCGACCGATTTTATGAAAAATTCGATCGGTATTACATAATACCGATCGAATTTTTTCGCTATTTATATCCTTTATTCCTTAATATTTATATATATCCTTTATTCCTTTAAAAATTATTTATATCCTTTATTTATATGATATATATCATTTCGCAGTAATACTAAACAATAATTATTATCCAAAATCCAACGAAACAATAATACTAAACAAAATTAACAACAATAATAAATCTAAACAAAATAAATATCATAAACAACAATAAATTAAAAAACATATCATAAACAACAATAAATTAAAAAATGATCGAAATTATTTTTAATTGCAAAAATCGAGCGGTATTATGTAATACCGATCAATTTTCAAAAAAGCGGCCGATCGATTTTATGAAAATTCGATCGGTATTACATAATCCGATCAATTTTTTCGCTATTTATATCCTTTATTCCTTAATATTTATATATATCCTTTATTCCTTTAAAATTATTTATATCCTTTATTTATATGATATATATCATTTCGCGATAATACTAAACAATAATTATTATCCAAAATCCAACGAAACAATAATATAAACAAAATTAACAACAATAATAAATCTAAACAAAATAAATATCGTAAATAACAATAAATTAAAAAACATATCATAAACAACAATAAATTAAAAAAATCGATCGAAATTATTTTTAATTGCAAAAAATCGAACGATATTATGTAATACCGATCAATTTTTCAAAAGACCGGTCGACCAGTTTTATGAAAAATTGATCGGTATTACATAATACCGATCGAATTTTTTCGCCTATTTATATCCTTTGTTCCTTAATATTTATATATATCCTTTATTCCTTTAAAAATTATTTCCTTTATTTATATGATATCTATCATTTCGCAGTAATACTAAACAATAATTATTATCCAAAATCCAACGAAACAATAATACTAACAAAATTAACAACAATAATAAATCTAAACAAAATAAATATCATAAACAACAATAAATTAAAAAAACCGATCGAAATTATTTTTAATTGCAAAAATTCGACCGGTATTATGATAATACCGATCGAATTTTTCATAAAACCGATCGACCGGTTTTTGAAAAATTCAATCGATCGGTTTTTTTTGCAATTAAAATTAATTTTCGACATTTAATCAACCTAAACAGATCAAAATTCGAAATACTTACTTGTTGAGACATATTTGCTTTGATTTGATCTAGATTGAACGAAATTTGAGGAGAAGAGCTGACCGAAATGAAGGAAAGAAAAAGAAAGCAAATTTCGAAAATTTGAGGATGAAAGAAATTTCTGTTGTTCGAAAATTGGGAGAGCTGTTGTTTGAATTCGAAAATTTGAGAATTTGAGATGAAACCGATCGATCGTGTTTATGAAGTTTAAATAGAGAGAATTGTGATAAATTATTGAATGCGGTCAAAGATTCTCTCTTTCTTCTTTTTCAACTTTATAGCTTTGGTTTCTCTGACTTTTCGGTTTTTGCGACATTTGTTTTGAATTATTGCGGCATTGGTTTCGATTTTGGCGATCATTTGTCTTGTTTTCACGAATTGTCTCAAAACTTGGATATCAATACTATTTTAATATCAATGGGTATATCCTGCATCTTTTATAACATTGGATATATATTACATACAGTTTATGAAATTGGGTAATTTAATTTCTCTCCTAGATTTCAAACTATCTATATTATTAGTATATATAATATTTATCTAATGAATGTCTTTAAATGCCCATAATTAATAGGTACCCATATATAGATTTTGAAACATCGATTTAATTAATTATAAAAAGAATTGATTTAATAATTACTTAGACTTGGATTTTAGGAGGTATAAATTCAATAATTAGAAAATTAGAAACCTCAAATTCTTGTAGTGTCACGTAGGATTGTGGATGGATGAAGTGATAGGAATCCGTAACAAAATATAATATTAATTAATAGATTATAAATTGACAAAATTAACAAACTCATAATCAAACAAAAATTAGAGACATTAATTAAATATCGAACCGTGAACCATGAATCATTTATTTTGAATCATTAACGTGAACGCTCTCTACTAGCCCCCATACTAATCATCATCTAGACATAGTCACGTAATCGATTAAGCCACAAAAAGAATAACTTATAATTTTAAATTATGAGTCATGGTTCTAGTAATTCAAGTAAATATTTACATATAAATTAAAATTACAATTATATTGTATTCTAGAGGAATGTGAGCACTATTTCAAAATAAAAATAAATTTTGCTTAAATGTATTAACTACATTGAATACGTTTGAGTAAAAGTCCAGTTTCAATAAACTTAAACAACAAAATTATTGGAACAAAGAATGTTTTATGCCGTTTTTTCAAAATTGTCTCAACATAAAAGTTTTTATTAAATTGTAACCATTATTTTCGAAATTATTACTTTGCGAACAAAGATTGATGTGTATCGTTGGAGCTGCGATATGCCATGCTGATGTGGAAACACAAAATAAATAGGCAACCCAAAAAAAATTAAAAATGAGAAAATCATCCTCGCCTCCCCGCTCTCCCTTCCACCCTTGTTCTCTCTCTCCCCCAACTCTCTCTCACTCTTCATCTTTCCGCCGCCTGCCTCTCCAAAATCCGGCAACATAAGTCGCCGCGGGAGGCCATCATCTTCCTCCCATTCTTAGTCATTTTAACATTATTAAAAGCAACAGCAAAAATTAGTAATATTTTAATATAAAGAAAAAATAAGCTTTACAACTATCTATATCTTTTCCTCTGTGAAACATGCCTGAACCCCTTTCCCCTGTGAAACACGCCTGAATCTCCTTACCTAATATTTTTCAAGAAATCAGCAAATCAATTTGTTTTTTCTCTCTCTCATCTATTAACTCTATTTTTCTCTCATGTAAAGAAAATAGAAACCCAACAATAAAGATTTATCCTCTTTCAAATCGATCCCATGATTTACCCTCTTTCAAATCCCTAGCTTCTTTGTATCATCTTCATCTCTCTCTTCCGGTGATCCCGCCATCGCCCACACTCAGCGCTGCCGCCCGTGGTTCTCCTCGACACAGCACTACCCCTTCAACCTTCACCTACCAAGCATCTCCTCCTTCCTTATCTTGGTCGAACATCCAACAACCAAAATCGACACCGTCACCGACCTCATTAGATTCTCCATACAGTAGCCCTCACCACTCCTTTTTTATCTCAATCAGCGACAGTCCCACCCGTTTCCCGTCACGGCCCAAAATTTCCGATGATTTTGGTTTTGGAGGAAGATAGAGGAGAAGTGAGTTCGTTTGGAATTTTTATATCGAGTGCAGAACGACGTCGTCATATTATTTCATTTTTCTTTTTAATTATATGCTATTCACGTCGGCATAACATGACACACCACTGACGACACACGTCAATCTTCAGTTATCATAGCCTTTTTTTTTTGGGATCATAAAGTAATAATTCGAAAACAATAGGTACAATTTTATAAATACCTTTACAATTAAACATTTTTTAAAAAGGGTAATATGATTGGACATAAAACACTCTTTATTGGGATACTTCAGATTCAAAAACTGTTCAAATTCTTTTGGCTGTTACATATATGATTTTTTCTTCTTTTTCTGAAAGCATATATGAATATATATTTTTGTATCATGGGGAACCCATAACCATTACTTTAGGTGCGCATTGGATAAACACCGTGTTCCTGTGCAATAACCTGCAAACCACACATGACAGGTAAATCACACTTGAAAAATCATGTGTGACAAACTCAAACCCATAGAAGCGTTTGGTGGGATTCGAACCTGTGATCTCTCAGTCAAATGAACTCACCTTAACCATTGGACAGTTCCTATGGAACAAAGCATATATGAATTATTAGATAATATATCAATGGGATAAATCTTTTAACATAGGGAATCATATAATTCAAAATTGACATATATAATTGCAGTCGACTTATTATTTCCTCCAGTGGCATAACAATATTTTAATTTGATGAACAATAAATTCAGGTGTGACTTTTAGTATTGTACCACAGCGTTTGGATGTTATGGATTGTATTTAATGAATGAGGTGATTTTATATACATTCATCCGTACATATTGAATTTGATATCTTTCTTCAATGTAAATGATATTTTTTAAATTATAAAATTAAAAATAACTGATATTTTTCTTTAATTTAAATGATATTTTTTTAAGGAAGATTCTCTCTCGCACTTTCCACCACACAAACAACTCATAAAATATGTCCCACAAATCACTTCGTGGAACAGCTCGATTAGATTTGGTGCATGGCAACTAATTTTTTTACAATACTATTTAAGTATTATCATCTATTATTGTTTTTTATTTTTTATTTTTTATTTTTCACGTAAACTATAACGCCTATAAGTTAATTCTTGGAGCTAACAAAGATATCATACAGAAATGCAGCTTGCAGAATATTTATATGCATATATGGCGTTAATATATAAATGATTTTGGCTTAGCTGTTAATATTATATTTGTAATCAAATCTTTCTCCAATTGATATCTATGGTTATAAGGACGAGCATATCTTTTTTACCGTTTGTGTGACAATCCCCATACATTTGCTGCAGGATTTTCTGCATTATAAATGTCTTAATTATTGGATCTAATATCACATTCTAACCTTTTGAAAAAACTACTGTTCCCAAAAAAGAAGAGGAAATACAAGCAAAAGAAATAGGGATTCGATCATGATCTTTCTTAATTTTTCTTTTTGGTATATTCTTCAAAAAATCCATATTTTATTTATAAAAATTATTTCAGAAAATACTTGTTACTTATTACTCTCAATCACTTTCTTTATTTACATCTTTTATCAATATTCTCAATAATACCACTTATTTATATTTTTATCATTTATAATTTATCACTAATTAATTTTAATATTTTATTAATATGAGATCTGATACAGTCAACAACTATTATTAAATTTCGTATCAAAGATTCATATAAAGAAAATTAGGGAAATTTAAAAAGTTGGTACCAAAGATTCATATAAAGAAAATTAGGGAATATATGAAATATTTAAAGAAGTTGGTGTGCGATTAATTTAAGAAATCTTTCTGAAGAACGTGCCGCAGAAGCGCGTGGGTTAGGTTAGAAATCTTGGGAAAATATTATGTGCATAAATATTTAATGAGTTACAATCAGAAGACAATCCCTTTCAAAGTCCATACCTTTTTTCTAAGCAATATATAATTGCAGGGATTTCATGGAAGTCGTCAGATCAAACCATACATTAAAATAACAATAAAAAATATACGTGTTGAAGGATAGTATATAAACAGAATGAATCACACAAAATCTACAAACAATCAGATCCAGCGATGCAATTATTACTGAGCTCAAAGTTTAAACACCTTAAAAGGGTATCCAGAAGATCCCTCTGATTCCATCTCACTCCATCAAATTTTTCTTCTTGCAAGAAATCAATCTCTTGGTATCAAGAAAGGTCAAGGAAGAAAGGAAATTCAGAAAAACGCAGTAGAGGAAGATGGGGAGCAACTACTTCGGCAACGACAGAGCCGCAGGAGGGATGTCGTTGTTGTCGTCGTCGCCGTCGTCATCGTCGAGAAAAGGGAAGAAAAACAGTTCCGATAAGCCTAAGCAGCCGCAGAGGGGGCTTGGGGTTGCACAGCTTGAGAAGATTAGGTTGCATAGTCAACTTGGATGCACATATCTCCCTTCTGTCCATCACAACCCTTATGCCTCCAATTTCAGCCAGGTTTGTTTATTTTTCTATAATTTTATTTATGGCTTTGAACTTTTGTTGTGATCTTTGGAGATTGATTTATTGTTATATATATTTCTACAATATCATGGATGGAACTCATTTGCAGGAGGATGTGAGGCTGCAAACAGCTCATTCATCTTCGTTGTCGTTATCATCGTCATCATCGTCGCCTCCTTATGGCTTCCAAAGACACCAAGGAGTCATGGTGAGACTATTTTTCATTTCAAATTAATTCAAGAATTTAGATCGGTGTAATTGCAATTACTCATCTGGTATTGTTTGCCATTTCTTGTTATGGTTAAATTATATATGATAGTGCCCAAATTTTACCTACTGACATCCTTGGCCTAATTAGATTCATACTTTTTTGGGGTTTTGTAACCCTAGACATGATCAGTCCACAACTTGTGACCTAGATCACCTTACTAAAAAAAAGAAAACTCATAGACAACGGTTATTTATTTGTCGCCCGTCGTCTATCAAGAAGTCAACACTTGTCCTCGGATTTTTTCCAGAATTTTCTCTCCTCGATCTAATTTTTCGACATTCCATTTAGATTTCTGTGAAATAACAGTGGAAATTACATATCCTTTGTTAATAGTATGTTGAGATGAAGTTAGGAGGAAATTAGTCTTGGTCTTGAATCAAAATAGTTGTTTATTTGAATACAGTGGCTTTTTACTCTCTAAACTTCTGCATTACATTCAAAAACTGTTCACAGATGCTAAAGTTTCTTAGCTAATTACTGGACCATTATTTTCAGATGGGGCTGCCAGATTTAGATAGGGAAAATCTTGCATATGGAGATTCCGAACCCACCAAAGTTGCAAGGTAAATTGCATAAACATTCTTGATTTCTTTTTACAAAATGGGTGTTATTCCAAATATGGGATAGATCAAAAACCAATCTTCTGATTGTAAATTTTTCTTTGGCTTAAATCAAGATGGCATCAAGACAATGCATTTGTCGAGCCCAGCATGACTAGATCCTTCTTCGAACCCCCGGTTCAGGTAATCGTCAATATTGAACATACTTTTGTGAGGTAAAAGTGAAAATTCTGATTATATTTCACTAACTTTCTAACTTTTTTAGGGCTCCCACAACAAGAACATGAAAGATGGGTCAAGTAGTCAGAACTCCGAATCAAGAAGCTCGCAAGAGATAGATTTGGAGCTCAAACTTTCTCTGTGAACTACTTGACACTCTTCTTCACTCACTCTGCAACTTATAGCGTATGTAGATTTTCGCCTGTAAGTTGATTCACCCATCCATCCTTATAAGTCCAAAACTGGCAATTATGCACAAGTTTAAGAAAAACATTGTATATTTATTATAGTTTGATAGATTGCTATGTGATTGGAATATGGATAACCTCTTATAATGAAATGAAAGTTTGTCAACTTTCCCTAGCTTGCACTAATTTGTTTCAGCTATATATGAGTCACAAAAATACAGTATTAGAAATAGTGATTTGTGTGTGCGTGTGTTGGCCTAGTGGTAGAGTGATTGATGTCCGAGGCCAAAGATTTCGGGTTCTAGTCTACCATGATGCGACTTTTAAATTTTTGTATTAAATTGACAAAAAAAAAAGAAATAGTGATTTCTATTTACATAATTGTATATATAGAGAGGAGATTCAAATAAGATCCATTTTTAAATTGAGAATTAAGAACCACGAAAATTCAGTGTAAATAAAATGAATTCATTATGATAGTTAATATATCCGTTGGGAAAATTACTGAATCCAAAATTTCGAATTTTCACCTAGGGTTCGAATACCATGAGGCGAAAATTTTAATTTTTGGATTCAGTATATTTTCAATTGATTCATCAACTTTCACTTCAAATTCATCATTTTTTGGTTCTCACGTTTTTACGACAAAAATGGTTCTCACGTTAACCCTCCCACACACATATATATAGGGGTTAGATCCAACAAAAATTACATCTTTTTTGAGAACCTGACAACTATGCATAATGCGTATAAAGTTGATGTACAAAATCTATAAAGGTGGGCAATACGAAAACATTCTAAAATTTTTGCACAACGTAACAGTTTTAAAATATTTTCGTTGTGCATTATATATATAATGGATGTGTATGTAATGCTTGGATAGCAGGAAGATTAAATGCAACCATGTGTGATCTGGGAAGCTGATTCTGGTATTATTGGATCACAAAATATTCTGATTTCCTTGATAATAATTCTCTTTGTTCGTTGGAGGACAAAGGAAAAAACAAATATTAGATACCTTTTTCACATTCCCCCTGTCTGAGGAAAACACACAGAAACTAGGATAGTTCGCATTTTATATTTGCTTAGTTAAATCTATGATAGTCTACAACAGTACTATTGATTTTCCTTTCACTTTTTGATTTGAAATATCTTTACTTGTCTGCTCTCTGGTTACTTTTCTTATGCAATCATTCAAAAACTAATATTAAACCATTTGAAATTCATATAAATGTGCTTCAGCTAGTTTCGTAGTTATCAAACAGATGGCAAAATAGTTCTAATTAAGTTTAATCCATAAACCCTATAAAGTATGTTTATCTAAACAAAATTAGAGATAAACATTTACCCGTCATAAAATGTTAATAATTTTATGTGCGTGTATTGGTCTAGTGGGAGAGTGGTTAATGCCCGAGGCCAAAGGTCTCAGATTCGAGTCCATCGTGACGCGGCCTTTAAATTTCTGTATTAAATTGACAAAAAAAAATATTAATAATTTCGAGTTTTAAATTCATATAACTGAAATTTGATATTGACAATAAGTGGAAGAAGAAATTAAAACGTACCTAAGTTGTCTATTAGAAATTAACCACACGTGTTTCTCTCCCAAAAAAATAGAAAACTAAAGAAATTTATGACACATGCATGCTTTTAGTAAAATAATTCCATATTAATAAGATTTTTAGTTCTCATTATCAAATTATGTCCTCTCCGAAAAAATTTCTGTATGAAACAGGTGAATTTTTTTTTTTTTGGGGTGAATTAAATTTCGTTAATTAAAATGTTTCATGAAAAATACTCGAGCATACCCGAGGAAAAGCAAATGCAAGCGCGAGGGGTGAGGATAGGACCACGCACTAGGAGGGGTCCAACGAAAGCAAGGCCAAACAGGCGGCCGAAAAGAGAAGGATGAGAACAAACTTCTAAGTGATAGATAATGTCCAACATATTACATCGCAACCCATTGCACGGAATGGACGGGCCTCGTTAAAACCTTGTATAGCGAAAACCCAGTGGGAAAAAACACCATACAAGTAAAAGAGTACCCTCCTTACAAATCACTCAAACTGACACGAGGGGGAGGGGTGTGGCTTGTACGATAGTAAATAAACATAAATGTTCACGACAGCTAAGAAAACTTCCCAGGATGGGCATACTGAGGGCATAAAGCAGTAAATGATCATATATACACATACATTGGAGACTTGATTTTAAGCATTAAAGATCACCATTGAACTCCTGAATGCATGGACATGTGAGGGGCTTTTATGCTGATCATGAACTGATTATTATGCAAGATGACATGTGTAGAAGCTAAATCCATAACCTAAGACTTTTGCACAAGAGTTTTAGTCCCGAGAACAATTATGCCATCCTTCATGAGCTAAAAAGCATATTATGTTTCTACCCTAAAAGGGGGGACCCATCACACAACCCAAGTCCACCAGGGGGGACATCCCATCACGAAAATAACAGTTAAGAGCAAGAAAGTGATGGCACAAAGAGGGGGTGAAATGGATGGGGTAAAAAGCACTTTATCCCTACAAAGGGAGGCCACCTATCACACCATACTTTTATGCCTACCGGGGGAGGCCACCCATCGCACATATATCACTTAATGCAAGAATTGATTATCAATATTCAAAAGATCAAGAACGAAAACTGTGACATATGAATCATAGCGCATATAAGCAGATACCCGATCATTTATATGATGTTCATGAAGTAATTATGCATCACACAGTATGATGTGGCCGTAAATCATGCAAGAAATCATGCAAAGGCCAAAAACATGCCCACGGCTGCCCAACAGGGATAGGGTCCCTATTGACGCCAACTCATGCACCCAAGTCTTAATATAGAGCTTTCAGTACAGAACTTGGCCGCCGGATAAAACAAGAAAGTTCAGCCCCTAGAAAATACAACAGAAAGGCCGATGGCACAAAGGATACAAACAAAAACCTATAAACAAGGTAAACGAGGGATGACAGCATCAATCGGATAGAGCGAGTAAAGAACAGAGTAGACATCAGTCTTAATTTTAGCAATTACTTGACTCACAACAAAAGGGAGATTCTCGAAAACTTTAGCATTGCACAGTTTCCAAACGTGATTGACAGTTTCCATAAGCGCAATCCGACGGGCTTTTTGAAGGATTGGCAGGCCTGCCTTCTCTCGATCTAGCCACTTGATAGTGCTAGCAATGGTGGAAAGACGTCTCGTCAGGTTTAGCTAAACTTTGATGTTGCTCCAAACATCATTAGTGACTTGGCAGTCGAAGAATAGATGGTCCATAGACTCTGCGCTGTCATTGCATAAGGGGCACCTGTCATTAATGTTTAAGAACGCAAGTCTATCTCGTGAGGCAAGTTGTCCTCTAAGTTCCATCCATGTTATAAACGAAAACTCTGGAGGGATGAAGTTTTTCCAGATAAAGCGGTGCCAGAATTTCTTTTCGGTTTGGGCCTAAACCACTCATATGCATCTCGAGCCTTTAGACGCATGCCATTCATCGAGGAGTTTTTCGCAACTTCATTATCATTGGATGAAAGCAAGATTCGGTCCCTGATTTATGTGAATCTTTAAGGAGGGGGGACATGCCTCTCTTCCATTTCCAATCCCATATATTGCTCGTTGGATATATTCTACATGGATCCAAGGTATCCACATCGAGTCTGCCTTACTGTGGATATTCCAAAGATTTTTTGAGAGCACGACAGAGTTCCATGATTTAAGATCCCGAAAACCCAATCCCCCTTCCTCCTTTGGTTTACAAAAATCGGTCCATGCAACCGGGGATTTTTTGGAGCCCCAAAGAAACCTTCGAGCTATGCTTGAGATACGATCAATGTAACCTAAACTTTTGCAATGATTAGAACTAAGATTAAAATTAAGATTTCTTTATTAATTCGAGCCAAAAAATCACCACAGTGTTTTAAAGTTTGGACTATAATTTTAAAAAAACCTTTGTTTAAATGTATAAAAGTATTTCAAAATTAAAAAATAAAATAAAATTGTGTATCTCGGTCTTATTAGTATTCTCAACTTCACCTGCCTAACTAATTTTAAATGTATAAAAGTATTCCTGTTACCCGAACCGATGCAATGATTCAGCCCATGCTTGAGCCAACCACATGCCTAACTACTTCACCACGTGCTCGAACCCACGTGTCCATCTGTGCAGCACACACCCGAGCCACGTAGGCAAAACTTTAGGCTCCTTAAGACGATGTGCACATGCGAAGTGCAAAGTGTGCCTCTAAAACATCCAATGCGACGTGCATATGCTCATACTCAGACTCTAGGATTCGGATGGTGATTTGCACAATCTTCGTAAGCATTTGAGTTAGCTATAAAATAGTTAACTAAAAACCCACTAGAATATACCATAGTTTGAGCACACTTGATTACTTCTTATTGGTGTAAATACATTTATATATAGCTTAGTATTTTCATATTTTCCAATATGGGATACTGATCTTTCTAAACCATTAAATTTAGTTAACTTGGTGCTTTAATTGTTCATTCATCTCATATCGAATTCAAGCACATAAATACACTAAATTAATCTACATGAAATGTAGATTGCAAATCTAAGCCTATATATAAACATTTTCTAACAATCTCCCACATGAATGACGATTAATAAAAATGTAATTTTTCACAAAGTCCTGACAATCTATTATTTCATCAGGATAGATATTTGTTGGCTTTGAAGCTTCCTTCGTAAAATATTATCATATTTACTAATTTCTCGATGAACACGATGTCTTGAACTAATTAGTTTTTGTGTAAAATCAAGAAAAAAATACATACACAATAATAAATACAATATCTTTCTTTTTCACGCTATGTCTATTCTGGCATTGGATTATATCTTTATTCATAAGTATTATTTATTTGAAGTGGCCACACTTCACACTTGTATAGGTGATCTCCTATTAAGGGTATCCTGTTATACTCCACCAATAAGTCTATAGGAATCATTAAAAGTTTTTGAACTTACCCTTACCACAAACCGCAAGTTTGCACTTGGCAGGTACAAGAATGGATTCTTTGAGTTATGATTACAAGTATACAACTTGAACCTTCATAACTTAATTGTCTCTTTGAATCAAGTTTTTGGGAATAATCATGGTTGAGTTACCATTATGAACGTTATTTATGTATGGACTTTAATCTCATTCCCCTTTATTGTATTATATAATTGATCACATTTAATATATTTAGTAAACAAATCCGCTATATTGCTTTTGTCTTTACATAGTCAGTACACATTATTCTACTAGTGATCAATTGTTTGACGGTATTGTGTCTTCAATGAATATGTCTAGATTTACCATTGTATATA
The DNA here is from genome assembly GCA_036937905.1 of Salvia rosmarinus. Classification (NCBI taxonomy): domain Eukaryota; kingdom Viridiplantae; phylum Streptophyta; class Magnoliopsida; order Lamiales; family Lamiaceae; genus Salvia; species Salvia rosmarinus. The sequence goes on from JAODLM010000689.1 coordinate 146,275, forward strand.
CTACTTTTTGTTCTCCCTATGGCTGACATGTTGTCACAATGTACCATAACGGGAGGCACAAGGTTTTCCCAACAAGGAATATCCTCTATAAAATTTCGTAGCCACTTGGCTTCTTCAGCAGTTTTTTCTAAGGCAATGAATTTTGATTCCACTGTAGACTAAGCAATAAAAGCTTGCTTAGAGGATTTCCATAACACTGCTTCTCTACCTATGGTAAACACAAATCCACTTGTGGGTTTGGAGTCTTTTATATCGAATATTCTATTTGTATCACTATATCCTTCTAATATAGCTAGATATCTTGTGTAGTGTAAACTATGGCTTAAGTATGTTTCAAATACTTTAGAACTCTAGTTAATATGATCCAATGATCCTTACTTAGATTAATTGTGAACCGACTCAATTTGCTTATTGAATATGTTATGTTTGGTCTTATACAACTCACTAAGTACATTAGACTTTCAATTAATTTAGCATGGTCCAATTGGGATACTATGTCTCCTCGATTTTTGGCTAAGTGTAAACTTAAATTACCAGGGTGTCTTAGCCAGAGGTAGATCAAAATCTTTGAACTTCTTAAGCACGTTGATAACATAGTGAGGTTGTGATAAGATAATTTTATCGCGTGTTCTAAAAATTTTAATTCCTAAAATTACGTCAGCTATCCCCATGTCTTTTGTGTTGAATTTTGTTTTTTAATATTTCTTTAGTGCTTCTAATTATAGCATGATTACTACCTATTGTGAGAATGTCATCAACGTAAAGACATAAAATGATAAAAAAAAATTGATGTACATTCAATGTACACACATTTATCCATTTATTAATTTAAAACAATTTGATATCATCACTATGTCAAATTTCTCATGCCATTGTTTAGGTGCTTGTTTAAGTCCATAAAAGAACTTGATAAACTTACAAACTTTCTTTTCTTTTTTGGGAATATCGAAACCTTCTGGTTTCTCCATATATATCTTATCTTCTAAATCCTCATTTAGAAATGTTGTTTTTACACCCATTTGGTGTACTTCAAGGTTGTGCAATGCAGCTATAGCAAGTAGCGTTCGTATAGATGTAATTCTTGTAAAAAATGAGAGTATGTATCAAAGTAGTCATACAATTTCCTTTTGTTTGTAACCCTTAGCTATTAAACGTGTCTTATACTTTTCAATAGATCCACCAACATTATATTTATTTTTTAGAATCTACTTGCATCCTAAATATTTACAACCTGTAGTAAGGTAAACAATCTCCCAAGTATGATTGTTCAAGATAGACTCGATTTCATTATTGATAGTTTCTCTCCATAAAGGAGCATCATGACTAGACAATGTTTCATCGATTGTCTTAGATTCATCTTTCAACTAATAAATTATAATTCGGACCAAAGAACTTTTTAGTTTTTGTTCGCTTTACTCGTCTTAGCTTGGGTGTTGGTTCAATATTTTTGTCAACATTTGGTCCAACACTTGGTCCAATATTTTTTTGACGAGTTTTCTTCATAAATTCTTTTCTTAGAACTTACATCATTCTTTTCTTTCTCAGGGAATATATATTCAAAAAATATAGCGTTTTTTAATTCTGTGATCAGTCTCTCATTTATGTCTGGTATTTTCGACTTGTGCACCAAAAAATGATATGCACTACTATTATTTGCATATCCTATAAAGATGTAACCAATAGTTTTAGGGCTCATCTTATTTGTTTTGGTTTTGGTACTTTGACCTTTGTGAGAAATCCCCACACTTTTGTGTATTTTTATGACGGTTTTTTACCTTTCCATAGTTCATATGGAGTTTTATCTTGTTTCTTTTTAGGGTAACTTCAATTTTTTATTTGCCAAAATAATAGCTTCCTCGTTATATGATAAGCTGAACTAATCAACATAGCATTCATTATTTTCTTTAATGTTCTATTTTAAGTTTGACGACTCCATTAGATTGTGTTAATAAGGTGCATTCGTTTGATGAATAATATTATTTTCACGATAAAACTCTTCAAAAGGTACGACATATTACCACCTCGACCGCTTCAAATCATCTTGATTTTCATGTTAAGTTGATTTTCAACTTTAGTTTTGTAACTTTTGAAAGCTTCAAATGCTTCGTCTTTGCTTCTCAAAAGATACAATTAGCAAAATTTTGTGCAATCATATATAAATATTATAAAATGCTTCGTCTTTTCTTCATCACGTTAGTTTGCTAATGGCCATCTTTCTTTTTTGGTTTGCGACAATGTTTTTCCATGTGCTCGGGTTTTTCACAATTGTAATAGTCTCCTTCGATTTTCTTTTTTTTATTCAAATCTTGCTTCTTTCAATTGAACTTGTGCTTCTTGTTGTTGGTGCTAGACTCGGCCAGATTTGTCTTTGCCTCCATGGACGATGTTTTTGTCATGTTGTCGGATTTCTGATTGTTTTATTCATCCTAAAACGTACGATGAGATCTTCAAGTCTCATCTCCTTATGTTTATGCTTGAGATAGTTCTTGAAGTTTTTCCACATTAACGATACTTTCTCGATTATTGCGGCAACCTGAAAAGATTCAGAAAGATCTATACATTCGCTCTGAATGTCACGTAAGATCAATTGGAGTTATTGCATTTGTTCAAGTACCGCTTTGTTGTCCATCATCTTCTAGTCTAGGAAGCGTTCGACGATGAATTTCTTTAAACTGACATCATTCATCTTGTATTTTATCTCTAAATAATTCCATAATTTTTTCGACGTCTTGGCACTAGAGTAAACGCTATAAAGAGTATCGTTTAGCCCGTTTAGGATGTAGTTGCAACCCAGAAAGTCGCTATGATGCCAAGCATCTAATGCACTGTATTTTTGTTTATTGGTCTCGTCTTTCCCCATAATAGGAGATGTCTCATCAAAAAAATGAATCAAATTGAGAGTTGTAATGCTAATCGTATTTCTGATGAATTAATCGTTATTCGGGACTGAGTAAGGTTTCCAAAATGTGTATTAAGGTAGTACTATTATCTGTTGAATTGGTGAGTTTAAACCATCATCTCCATGGTATATTTATATATCAAAGTTTCTATTCACGAAATGGTGTAAAAAGCCAAACTACCGACCCAAATGAATGAGAATGTCCATGACTGATAAGCGTGACCCGAACCGTTGCGTTCACCCCATGCGCAAGCCCGCCACACGCCTAAACGCTCTACCACGTGCTTGAATCCACATGTCCATGTGCGCAGCACACACTCAAGTCGCCTCTACGAGCCACGTTGGCAAAACTTTAGGCTCCTCAAGACGGTGCACACGTGCAAAGTACGCCTTAAAAGCACCCAGTACAACAAGTGCTCATACTTGGACTTGGATGGTGCTCCTCGTAGGCGTTGGGTTAGCTATAAAATAGCTAACTAAAATCTCATTAAGATGCACCATAGTTGGAGCACACTTTATTACTCCCTATTAATGTGAATACATTTATATATAGCTTAGTATTCTCAAATTTTTACAATGTAGGATACTTATCTTTTTCAACCATTAAATTTAGCTAACGTGGTGCATTAATTATCCATTCATCACATATCGAATTCAAACACATTAATACATTAACTTAATCTATCCAAAATATAGATTCCAAATCTAAGCTCATATATAAATATTTTTCAATCGTTAACACATTTTATGAAATCTAGTTATACAATAGAGCACATTATAATTTGTATCACAATTTATTTTTGTGAGTGATAAATTGTCAGAACAGATGTGGACTTGATATTAGCTGATATGCTTTAAGAAGTAAAGCATAAAGAATCTTGAAATAAAATCCAGCTAAGATGTCAAATGCATCCAAGCAATATATATCATCATTCACAAGAACGAAAATTTAAGAGAGAGATTTTATTGCAAAATAGAACAAAAGCGAGTCCTAGCTAGGACAATGATAAATCGTTTGCCTATTAATTGAACAAGATACGATTTGGGTTTAGGGGTGATTCGATGTTTTATTTTACAATGTCTTTAGCTTTCAGACATGTGCATATAGATATAAGATATTCAATATATAGTCTCAATAGTTAATTTTCTGACTTTGCCTACATATCCTATATAATGAGATCAAATACAAATCAATCTTAAAGTATAAAATATGAACTATTTTCAGCATTTGATTGTGAAGATATACGTTGAATTCATCATCTTATTTGATGGATTCAAACGTCTGGATTTGAATCCCATGAGGGGTGAATTTTATTTTTCTGAATTCAGATACTTACACGACGAATTCAGATGATTTAAGGACCTTCGTTTTTTATAGGTTAAGGATGATTTTAGCTTCAAATAAGAATCATTTTTATCCTAAAAACTAAGAACCAAATGAATTCTCTATAAAAGTTGATGAATAAACTGGGAGAGTTACCGAATTCAAAATTTTGGAATTTTTCAACCGGGTTTGAATCCCATGAGGAATTTTTTTTTTTGATTCAGTAACTTTCTCAGTGGATATATATATATGGGGAGGTTAACATGATAATCATTTTTAAAGTGTGAATGTGAGAACCAAAAAATGATAAATTCACGGTGAAAGTTGATAAATTCGTCGGAAAAGTTATCAAATCGAAAATATGAAATTTTCGCTTCTCATATGATTCGAACCCAGAAGAAAATTTCATTTGTTGTAAATTCAATAACATTTTTGGTGAATTCATCAACCTTTACAATAAATTCATTTAATTCTCACGTTCATATTTTAAAATGTTCATCACCCACATTTTTCCATTAATATTTGTCTATCTTCAAGCGATCATATACTTCAACAGAGTTATCATATTAAATGATTTAGTATATCACAAAAACTCATTGATATTCGTCCGTACCGTACGGACGGATAAACATATCATTTACATTAGATAAAAGTATCATTTACATTAAAGAAAAGTATCATTTATTTTTTATCCTATATTTTATAAAATATCATTTATATTGAAAAAAATATCATTTATATTGAAGAAAAGTATCAAAGTCCATATGTACGAACAAATATACAGGAGACCGCCACTTAGTATATCGGTTCTCGGCCACCGGGGCTATAATATGTTCGAAGAGATAAGACTTTATTTTTACAAATAAAAGTTCAAGGACCAAATCTAACGAAAGTAAAATTACATGGACACAATAATTACGAATACAAATGAACTGACCCAATCCAATAAAAGATAAAAGTAGGCGGATCTAAATATGTAATATCCAATATAGCAAAACCACTTCCAAATCACTGTGGTACGAATTAATGTATCCATTACTTATAGAGCATTGCCTTATAGGCAATAAAGTCAACTATATGTGAGTATGTGACTATATTTCAAATTATCATTGATAGGATACGGCCCAACTACCAGGCCCAAGCATCAGGCCCAATACAAGTAAACCCGACATCAAGCTCGGCTGGACAAGTTCGCCCATGAAGACTCACGAAGCCGGTGGGAGCAGAGCTCTGCCATATCTAAAAGAATCCTAATTCAAGAGGATAGGATCTCGAATCCTAGTTAGAAGACTTGATTCGAGATCTAGGTCAATACATTGTGTATAAATAGAGGCTAGATTAGACGACATAGATTCATTCACTCTTTGTAATCGCTTCTTACACTCTCAATACACATACTCTCTCTTGCCCGTGGACGTAGATCTTATTCATAGATCGAACCACGTAAATCTTTGGTGTTCTTGCGCATTTATTTCCTTACGAAATTAAGATCGATCATCGGCGCCGTCGTGGGAACGAAATTTTGTGTTTTCGATCAACCACCGCTTACGGGAAGTAATCATGACCGGTACACCGAAGCCATGCCTCGGGACCGTCGCCGCAACAACAACGCCGACGGCGAAAGGGAACGCCGAGCTCAACTCGGGAAGATCCCAATCGGAGAAGAAACCCCGAGGGGCATATCCAAAGTCTCGACGAGCACGGACACCCGCCTGCAGAGGCGGTTACCATAGCGAAGGCAATCGTAGCAATAATCCGGGAAACTCCGGCTCATAAGTAAACCTCGACGACGTCGTCGAGGGATTCTCGAGAAAACAAGGAGAGCTTTCTCGGTTCCTCGGTGAAGCGTGGTCGGCCACGTCCCGAAGAACGGTACAAAAGCCTCGTCTAGATACGAGGCATCACAACGAGAGGTCGGGGCCCAAACCGACCGCGCGCGAACGAGCAACGCGAGAGGGCGTCGAGATCGCGCGAAGCCGGCCTCGATCGCCAATCCATCCGTGAACTCCGCCCCGATCTCCAGGGGACGAGCAGCGCAGGAAGAGGCATCAGGGCCGCCGCGAAGTCGGTCCGAGTCACCTAAACGAGTTCGATCGTCGAACTCCGTCCCGATCTCGGAGGGCGGCTTCGATGGATACGGAAGATAGCCACCCGTTCTCAAATAGAATACTCAACACTTCTCTCCTGATAAATACGGGTACCAAGCATCGCCCCTATGACGGGTGAGGATCCACAAACTTCCTCGCGGTTCGAATACAACATGATCAACCAAAAGCTCACTCGGTTCACATGTAAACTCTTCCGGAGTTACTGGTCGACAACGCCCGCAGTGGTTCGACGATCTACCTCTGAAGCATCGGCTCTATCGCGACGATGGTCGCCTTCCACCGAAGGTTCTTCCAAAAGCGGAATCAAAACGTCATCGGCCACCTCCTCACCATAAGGCAAAGCCGTAATGAGTCCATCGGCGACTTCATGACAAGGTTTAACAAGGTGCTTGAAGGTCGAAGACGTGAGCGACTGTTAGTCATCTCGGCCTTCAAACGGCATCTTGCCGGGGCCTTATACCGAGAGATCGTGGCACGAACCTCGATCGCAATGTAGCCGTGGCGCATAGCCAACCGGTTCGCCAAAGCGCATTTAGGCGACAAGAGAAAGCGCGAAGCAGACAAGGCAGGACCTTCGGAAAGAGGAAGAAGAGACGAAGGAAGGGAAGATCGGAACCAAGGCCGGCGAAGCGCCTTGGACAGATTACATCGTCCGATAAAGTCCAGGCTCGGTCCGCGCGACGCCTCGGAACGACCTCAGTACACCCCGTTGACGAAGCCGAGAGCAGAAATCTACGCACTCCACATGAACCTGTTCGAGAAGCCTCGACCGATGACAGGAGGAAGAGGTGCCGACCTATGGATAAATATTGCTCATTCCATGATGATTACGGGCACGACATCGAAGAGTGCAAAGAGCTCATGGGTGAAATAGAGATGCTAGTTCAGGACGGATCCCTGAAGAAATACCGAGGACAGGGTCGCCAAGCCGACCAAAGCCAAAAGACGAGCGAGAAGAGGGAAATTGTGCCCCCCACAAAAAAACAAAGCGCAGCACCGACGAAGAAGGAGATGACGAGCCCCAATATGACGGGGTGATCTCCACAATTACGGGGCTCCCCCGTGGAGTCACGAAGTCCTCCCTGAAGGCCGATGCCCGAAGTCCTAGAACCGGCGAACCTACCAATAAGAGGTTCAGAAAGGACGAGGCGATCACCTTCTCCGAAGACGACCCGTTCACGCGACAGTACCCCATCAGGATGCATTGGTGATCCGGTGGTGGTCGCAAATAAGTTGGTGAAGCAGCGTTTACATCGACAACAAGGCGTCGGTGAGCATCCTTTAAGGAATGCTTTGATAAGCTAGGAGTGCTGAGCAGCGCCTCGCACAAGCCCAGCGCCGCCACTCGAAGCTTCGTCCGGGAAGAGACGCGCCCGGAAGGAATAATCGAGCTACCCGTCACGGTGGGAAAGCACCAACGACCTCGACAAAGGTGGTGCGGTTCTTTGTAGTGAAGGCCAACTCGCGTATAACATCATACTAGGGCGAGATTGGTGAACAGCTGTAAAGCGGTATGCTCAACGTACCACCCGACGATAAAAATACCCACCACGAGGGGACGGCCGTGATCCGAGGGTGATCGTGAAGCCAAGCGAATGTATGCAAGTTGCCTTACGAGTGCGGGACCTCGGTCCGGACCCACGGGCATAGCAATTAAAGAAACCCGAGGAGTTGGAGTCGAAAGTACATCGCCACTCCCCGGCGGTCGGTGGAAGAGGTCGCATTGTGCGAGGATGAGCCATTGAAGGTCGTCCAGGTTGGTTTCACCACGACACCTGAAGTGAAGGATCGGATCATCCAACTCCTAAGGGAATTCCGGGACGTGTTTGCTTGGTCTCCCCTCGACATGACCGGAGTCTCGCCGAATATCATCACTCACCGCTCAACATCGACCGAACATAAAGCCGGTTCGATGAAGCAAAGAATCTTCGCAATTTAACGGAACCAAGTCATTCATGACGAGTGAACCACTATTAAAAGCACGCATCTTGTTAAGGTCAAATATCCGACCGGATAGCCAACCCGTGATGGTGAAGAAAGGAGGAGGGATGGCGAATGTGCATTGACTACACCGACCTCAACAAGCATTGCCCAAAGGATTGCTATCCCTTCCCAACATTGACAAGAAGGTCGGCGCGTTGGTCGGATCTGAAGTCTTGATTTCTTGGACTTATACAAAGGTATCACCAAGTCCCGATGGACGACGAAGACGCTGCCAAGACAGCCTTCATTACCGACTTGTGGTCTTCGCATATAAAAGATGCCATTCGGCCTTAAAATGCAGGGGCTACCTATCAAAGGATGGTGGACAAAATATTTCAGCCCTACATAGGTCGGAATGTGGAGGTATCGTGAGCGACATCGTCGTCAAAAGCAAGGAAGAAGTCGCATGTGTGGCCGACCTCGGATCGTCCTCGGCCTTCTTCGGAAAATCAACCTAAAGTCAATCCCTGTGTGCACGTTTGCGGTCCGATGCGGAAAGTTCTTAGGGTGTTGGGTTTCACAAGAAGGGCTAAAAGCAAACCCGACCAAGGTCCAAACCATTTTAGAAATGAAGATGCGAAGACCATCCATGACGTACACAAGTCGACAGGCTGCATAGCCGCACTAAGCCGCTTCCTTTCAAAAGCCGCGGATAAGCGGCTACCCTTCTTCAAGATACTCAAAAAAGCCCCGAAATTGTCATGGAATGAGGTGCACAGGTCCGCTTTCGGAGACCTCAAGAGCTACCTCGCCGAGCTCCCCACTCTATCCGTCCGGAAAGAGGGAGAGGTCCTTTTCTCTACCTCGCCGCCTCGGACGAATCCATAAGTGCGATCTGATGCGAGAAGAAGGACGTCGGCTCCGGTGTATTTCATCGGCCGAGCACTAAAAGGCCGGAAACAGTATCGGCCGGAGAAGCTTGCCTTAGCATTGGTAAATGCCGCGAGGAGGCTACGCCCGCATTCCATGCACATCGCATCAAGTCCTCATCGACTACCCACTTGGCAAGTATTGACGAAGCCGGCTGTCGGGAGAATCACGAAATGGGCAATCGAACTGGCGAGCACGATATATCATACGCCCCGCCAGCCATCAAAGGTCAAGCCTAGCAGATTTCCTTGTCGAGGCTAACTTCGTCGAAAAACCGAAGCCCACCGAGTCCGTGTCGATTTATGCGAGCCGAACCCATGGTTGATACACCGAGGAAGGCTTTGGCAACTCGTTGACGGGCTTGGAAACAAAGGTAGCGGAGCGGTATCTTACTCCTGAGGCCGGACGACCAAGAGATCGCCTATTCACTTGGTTCACATTCAAAAATACGAACAACGAAGTGGAGTATGAGGCAGCGATCGCGGGACTTCGCCTCGCTCAAAGTCTCGAGATACGAGTGCAGCGAGTTCACAATGACTCTCAAGTCGTCGTAAGCCAAATGTTGGGAAAATACGAGGCAAAAAATGGCGAATGAAGAAGTATCTTGATAAAGCAAAGAGCTCGCAACGGACTTTCTCACACTTCGGATAGTTCGCATCGAGGGAGCAAAATAGTCGGTGACATCTTAAGTAAATTGGCCTCGTCATCAACGAGCCCGCCAAGATGAGGAAGTCCAAAACGGAGCATAAGCGATGCGTAAGACGGAGCCGAGGTTAACATAGTCTCGGATGAAGAACCCAATTGGATGACTCCCATTCGAGAGTACACGGAGAAGGCGAATCGCCCCGACAAGTGGAAGCTAGGAGGATCTGAACAAATCTGCGATATACAATTGAGCGAGTCCTATCTGAAAGTCATATCTCCAACCTCTCTTAAGGTGCTTGGGTCCGAACCGAGCCAATTCGTTCTCGAGAAATACAAGGTTCGTGCGGAAGCCACATCGGACCCGGGCCTTGTCAAAGAAAGTCATGCGATGGGGATACTATTGGCAACAATGTTCCAAGACTCGATGGACCTCGTAAAAAGTGTCGAAGTGTCAAATCCATGGGAGCGTGCAAGGCTACCCGGACCGACCTCACCTCCGTCAGAGCCCTTGGCCGTTTATGCAATGGGGATTGACATTGTGGGCCCCTTTTGTAAAGCACCGGACGGCTCAATTTTAATTGTTGCGATCGACTACTTCACGAAGTGGGTAGAAGGCTGAGCCCTCGCGAAAATCACAAGCAAAACGCCTCAACCGTATGGAAGAACATAGTGTGTCGCCGGCATCCCATATCCTCCTTTCGGATAACGGAACACAATTCACGGATAAGACATTCAAAGATTGGTGTCGAGCTTGGATCGACAAAAGTTCACCTCGGTGGCCCATCCTCAAGCAAATGGTCGGACCGAAGTTACCAGCAGGACCATCGTAAAGGGTCAAAAACTCATCTCGACCGAGCTAAAGGCCTGGGTGGAAAATTTACCGCAGGTCTTATGGTCATACCGAACAACGCCTCGGACCTCGAGCGGAGAAACACCATACGGTTTGGTGTATGGAACCGAGCGATGATCCCTGCGAGAGATCGGAGTGTCGAGTCCTCGTACCGTCGACTTCTCTGCCAAGCAAATGGGGAAAATCTACGAGCTGATCTAGACCTACTCGAAGAAAGAGAGACCTCGCCTACATCGAGGAAGCTCGGTACAAGCAACAAGTAGCTCGGTATTACAACCGGTAGCGTTAAAACCGACAATTCAGTGGGCGACCTCGTACTCAGACATAATGAAGTCAAGAAAGCCAGCGCGCTCGGCAAGTGGAAGCCACATGGGAAGGACCTTCACGGGTCGACGAAGTCCTCGACAAAGGGCCTATAAGCTCGCTCAATTGTCCGGTGAGCAATTACCCAACGATGGCACATCATCCATCGAAGAAATATTATGCATAAGTGTCGAGAGTCGGGTCTTGTTCGGTCATATTTTAAAGTCTGTTTAGAGTCTGTCTTATTTGGTGGTCGCGTCATCTTTTATCAATAAAATCTTTATTTTTGAGTTCTACTTGTCACTAATGCATAATTAATCTTCACATTATTTACCCTCTACGGAGGACAAATTCCCTCGACGGAGTCGATTACATTCGTTTCATACGAATGTAAATCTAAGCGCATTCCTACATACGAGATCGGACTACCTTCGTTTATTTGAGCGTTCTCTCTGTGTGAGCGAAGGGACCACCCTCCCGATGACCTCGGCAAAAGCAGAACCATTCCTACATACGAGATCGGACTACCTTCGTTTATTTGAGCGTTCTCTCTATGTGAGCGAAGGGACCACCCTCCCGATGACCTCGGCAAAAGCAGGAACCATTCCTACATACGAGATCGGACTACCTTCGTTTATTTGAAGCGTTCTCTCTATGTAGGCGAGGGACCACCCTCCCGACGACCTCGGCAAAAAGAGAACCATTCCTACATACGAGATCGGACTACCTTCGTTTAGTTGAGCGTTCTCTCTATGTGAGCGAGGGACCACCTCTCCCGACGACCTCGGCAAAAAGGAACCCCTACCTCCGCATGCAAAACGATTTCTTTCAGCGGAATTCTCTCGAGGACGAACTACTTCGCATATTACTCTTGTTCAAATACAAAGTCAACAAGAAACCATTCTTATTAAATAAAAGATGTACAGTTACATTTTACATTTTACGAGGACGGAGCGGATCGGGAAAAGGCGAGCGAATCCCTAGAAAATCGAATTCAGCTCATCTATGCTAATCCTACCTCTACCGTCCTCGGTCTATATTACGGGCCCGGCGGGCGACCTCGGTCACTTGACGATGCAGCTCTGCGAGCTCGGCCTCGGCCACTTGATGACGCCGGTCTCGGCGCATGGAGGTCCACGACGTTCGAGGCAATAGCACGCCTCTCTTGTGCGTGCCACTCCGGATCGTCATAATGTGGTTCATTTATTCTAGGCGAAGCTCCGTGAGAAGAGGCCTCGCATCCCGTCGAAGTATGTCGTCAGTGTGGTTGTCGGCGATAACGGTTTTGTATATGCTCCGAGCCTTTTTAATTCAGCGTCTTGCTCGTGAATTGCCGGAGGTCCGCCATATTCGCGCTATACCTCGAACAGCGGGCGGCACCTCGACAACCTTAGCTTACTTGGGATCGTCATCCCACCATTTCGGTGGATAACCTCCTCGTACTCGGCATGCTCCTCGGCTATCACCTTGGCCTTCTCTGGCGACCTCGAGCGCCTCCTCCCAAAAGGCGAGCACGGGCTCGTCACGGCTCTCTGGCGGCTCTATGTGACATCGACTCACTTTGCGTGACCGAGCTGCCCCTTTATATGGAGGAGTTCGACCTCTTTCAACTCAAGAGCTCGCGACAGGTCTTTGATTCGGTTCAACCAAGGAGAAGCATCAAACATTTCAGGAGACAACTGAATAAAAAAAAAGATAAGTTTCTTGACATAAACTTGTGATTTTATTAACATGCCCTTAGGCAAAAAATTGTTGTACATTTACATTCAAAAAAAAAAAAAAAGATGCGAGGATCAACTGACCCTCAGGAAGCTTGACCATGTCCACGTTCGCCGCCTCCGAGCTGGATAGCCTCGGCCTCGGCCTCTTGGGAACTACAGGGTCTCGATGCCGCTTCAAGCATCGGCCGTCTCCCAAACCCTTTGCATGATCAGCCAATAAAGCCTCGGTCGGGGATCCCGATCCACGGGACGGTAGCGCATGCACTCCGCGACAAAAGAAGCGGAGGAGGAGGCAAGCTGCACAGCACGGAAGCTCCTTCGGGCGCGGACGAGCACATCAAAGTAGGTCCGTCTCGGGGCGGCATCTCGGTCTCCTCGTACCCATACTTGGCTTTGTCCGGATCGGGTAGTCCTCGGCGACCTCTTGATTGCGTCCGGGCGGCGCTTATTAAACACATCGGCCGCGTCCGAGACCATCCCAGAAGCTCGCCGGCGAGAGCAGCCTCTCCGCTGGCGCGGCGTTCTCGCGAGGCTCGCCATGTCCGCCTCCGACGGCGAACTGTTCCACCTCGGCCTTCATCGAGGCAACCTCGGCCCGCCGCCTCGGCCCTGCCGCCTCCTCCAGTTGCCTCGCCCGACCAGCCCTAGCCGCCTCAATGGCCGTCGCGTCCGCCGCTTCTGTTTGGCGAGGTCCGGATCTTAGCCTCGGCCTCGGACATTTCTTGAGCAAGGAGGTATTCGACTCCTCCACCTCCCGAGCATACCGGGCCACCCCGTCAAACTGCGTAACACGGCGCCCTTCAAGTAATCCGATATAAGATCGGATACTCTTGACACCTCGGCCGCCACGTCCTCGACCCCATACAAAATATACATCAGTCGAAAGAACACAATTTGGTTACTCGCACAAAGTATAAGGACAAGTACATTACCTCGGAAAGAGGCGGTGACGACTTGGAACCGATGATCTCGCTTTTCGGCCTCGGCGGCAACCGAGGACTCATGGATTACATCCTTCCGCCTCTTGAGCGCTTGAGTGGCTCTGGCGAAGGGGATCTCGAAGGCCCCGATCATTTCGGGCATGTCCTCGAAATCCTTCAGGTCGGAGACCTCGGCTCGGCCACGAGATCGGTTCGCCACGAGATCGGCTCCTTCCTTTTCTTCTTCCTTTCCTTCACGGGTTCACTACAAGGAAATACATGGGTCAACATCAATCGTAACTCATAAAATAAAGAAAAAAGAGGAAAAGAAGAGGCCTCACCTTCACCGACTCCACCCCGGAGGTAGGATCATAAGGCTAAGCCCGCCTCGCAAGCTTCGGCCTCGGAGAAGACCTCGTCAACAAGGCCAATTTTGTCCAGCCTCCTCCAAGTCACGAAGCCCTTGTCGACATACACATCGGCGATCTTATCGGATCGCCATGGAACTCCATATGTCCTCAAACCGGCGGAAGAAGAACTTCTTCGCGCCTGTTGAGATCTTTGATTTAATCTTGGCTTTGAATTTCCTACGGGTGATAGATAATACCACCCCGCCTTCCGCCTCGATTCTGGCGAAGGGCGAGCCCCAGGTAAGAGGAAAATTATGCTATAGGCATAGACACCTAGAGCGATCATATGCGGAATGAGTTCGGCGAGAGTTGGGCAAGAGATAGGCGAACATCTCTTGGAACTCAACATATACATAAGGGTAAGGAAGGCGAAGACCAGCCTTGAGGGCTGTCCTCGTCCTACACGACAATAAAACCATCCGGAGGCACAAGCCCTATCCTCCGGACGGGGGCAACTAGCTCAATACTAGAGGAATACTATATTGAAAACATATATCCCTAATGTCGAAATACTTAGGATTGAAGAAAAGAAGACACTTTGCCGCAATCCCCACCGAGAAACGCAGACTACACTCGGCAAGAGGCATATGGACACGGGTAAAAGCAGTGAGACACTAAATCGGGCGGGGAAGCAGACACGATTTGGCCTTCGGGCGACTCGTTAGGAGAAGAGGTAGCCATTACTTACTTTTGTTTATCGATGAACAAGGCGAAGCTTCAAATCGTCAATGGCGCGAATAAAGTGTTTCATGCAAGCGAGGGTTTTGAAAATCAAGAGAAATGAAGAAGGCAAATGATAAGAGATATTGCGTATCAAGGAAGACATTCCCCTAATATGCACTTTATCGGGAATCCAACCGTTGCCAATTTAATGCGCATTAAATGCGTATCCCGCATCCAGTACTCAGCAACGGCAGAAAATCCCATCTTCGGCCTCGGCATAACGCCTCGTCAGGTGAAGCCAGTAAGAAGACCTCGGCCTAACACCTCGACAGGTGAAGCCATTCACAAGACCTCGGTTTAACGCCTCGTCGGGTGAAGCCAGTTAGGAGACCTCGGCTTAACGCCTCGTTAGGTGAAGCCAGTCATAAAACCTCGGCCTAACACCTCGTCAGGTGAAGCCAGTAAGAAGACCTCGGCATAACGCCTCGTCAGGTGAAGCCAGTCAGAAAACCTCGGCCTAACACCTCGTCAGGTGAAGCCAGTAAGAAGACCTCGGCCTAACAACTCGTCAGGTGAAGCCAGTAAGAAGACCTCGGCCTAACGCCTCGTCAGAAAACCTCGGCTAACGCCTCGTCGAATGAAGCCCGTCGAAGACCTTGGTGAGCGCCTCCTTAGGTGAAGCCATCCGAAGACCTCGGCGGACACATCTGCGCGCACACGACGTTCGATATCTGACGTCAAAAGCATTGACACACAAAGTCGACAATGAAAAGAATGTGTAAGATCGTCCAAACCCCGCCGTCACAACAACCCCAATCCAAAGGCGCGACCTCGTTTTGCGTCTTTTGGGGGTTGTGATAGATATCTGACCAACTACCGTGCCCAAGCATCGGGCCCAATACAAGTAAACGACATCAAGCTCGGCTGGACAAGTTCGCCCATGAAGACTCACGAAGCCGGTGGGAGCAGAAGCTCTGCCGTATCTAAAGAATCCTAATTGAAGGATAGGATCTCGAATCCTAGTTAGAAGACTTGGATTCGAGATCTGGTCAATACATTGTGTATAAATAGAGGCTAGATTAGGCGACATAGATTCATTCACTCTCTTTGTAATCGCTTCTTACACTCTCAATACACATACTCTCTCTCTTGCCCGTGGGCGTAGATCTTATTCATAGATCGAACCACGTAAATCTTTGGTGTTCTTGCGCATTTATTTTCCTTACGAAATTAAGATCGATCAATCATTAATACAAATGTACAACCATATTATGTAGAAAGTTATTATATTTAGTTAAATTATCAATAAACTTAACAATTAAATTTTAGTTAATACAAATTAAGGATGATATGTCTTATTTGGTTGATATTGGTTATTCTTTTGATGGTGTAGAAGTAATCAATTTCAAAATGATTATAAATAATGTTTTTTATTGGTAAAAATGTAGATCTATCAATTTTCAAACTTTTAGAAAAATAAGAAGAAAAAGTAAGTTCATGTTCGTGCAGAAATTTGGACGTGAACATGAGAAGAGAGTAATGATCTTTAGTGTCTTGGATGTGTTTAGAATTTCTATTGTGAAGTTAATTATTATGTATGGTAATTTAACTAAAATAATAACTTTCTATATAATCTAAGATAGTATTAATGATAATTTAAATTAAAGTCAATTACAATTAACTATTTTTGCTTATGAGGACGTTATTTTGTGCCTATCGTAGATAGGGAACCATTCTGACTATGGCCGTAATTTGTGCACGTCGCATCGTTATCGTGTTTACAGGATAAAGATATGATACAATAAGATCAAACACGAACATGACATGTTAAGGATTTGTTTGACACTAACACAACACGAAATATGCAAACACAGATACGATACGAATACGAATATGACACGAAACAACAAATTCAAATAAAATTATAAAAAATTTAAATAACGAAATAAAAATATACAAAATAAAATAAAATAAAATTAATATTAAATATATATATATATATATAAATATTATCGATTATCTGAAAATGACATGATCCGATTAAACACGAACACAACACGAAAATTATCGTATTACACGAATACGATATAGATCCGACACGAACACAACATGAAATTATTGTGTCCTTATCATGTTAACACAATAAGAATATAAATACTATAATGTCGAATACTAACTTATTAATTTCGTATATATTCACGTCGTATCTAAAATTATCAACCCTAATTATGAACAGTATATACAGTACACGAATACGACATAGATCCGACACGAACACAACATGAAATTATTGTGTCCTTATCATGTTAACACAATAAGAATATAAATACTATAATGTCGAATACTAACTTATTAATTTCGTATATATTCACGTCGTATCTAAAATTATCAACCCTAATTATGAACAGTATATACAGTACACCAACCTCCAGGGGACTATAAATAGTTGTTGGATAATATATAAACGCAAGATTTCATCCACCACAAAAATGGATGATTTATGGCTAACGGTCACCCTCACAAACAGAAGAAGTGCTTCGTAGGTGTGTGTGTGTGTGTTGGCCTAGTGGTAGAATGATTAATGCCCGAGGCCAAAGGTCTCGGGTTCGAGTCCACCGTGATGCAGCCTTTAAAATTTCTGTATTAAATTACCAAAAAAAAAGAAGTGCTTCGTAGTTTGGGTGTATCTCGAACCTCCATGGTCGAGTTTTCGGATTTTTCTCAACTCATAATGGGAATAGGCACCATTCATATATAATTTTATTTTATTTTATTTTTACTTTATCTATCTTAATATTTCCTTTTTCTTTTTCTATATACTTTTTAAAATATTTTTATATGTAATGCCTCCAAACAAGGTAGTCGTACATATAATTTGGAGGAAAAATGGGAGCTATGCCTAATTCTTAAGCTGACATTACCTTTTTGTCTCCCAAAACTCGCCGGGGAACGGATTCAAAAGTTGATAATGAGATAGGTTAAAAAAATAAATATTTTGGTATATTAAATTTTATAAATATCAAAGTATTTTTAAGTTTTCGCATAAATTGTGTCTTGTAGACTTCAATATATAAAATTCATCAATCTATATTTTAAATAAAATTTCTTTCAATATAAAGCACTAGTATCGTCTTCACATGCTTTATTATGAAAGATACATATTTATTTATAGCAATAGAAACAAGCAACGTCAGAAATAGATGAATTAGTCTAGTTAACATAAGTTAGTGTAGAAATTTGAAACTCTTGCATCACTATCATATCATACTTATAATGTCTTAATTCATATTTTAATGAAACAATATTTTGGTCAGTGAAATTTTCAAGATAGAATTTTCATACAAGCTTTCATAATATCATTACTATTGAATGATTTGAAAGAATTATAGGATCTAAGGCAATATTAAGAGAAAATAATTCAATAGGGAACAATTTTCTTTTAAAATTTTTAATTATTTTGAACTGGGTTAATTATAAATTGGACTTAATATAATTAGGGGTGAGCATTCGGTCGGCTCGGTTGAAAACCGAACCGAAAATCCAAAACCGAAAAAATCTAACCGTTCAAAAATTTCAACCGAACCGAACCGAATTTTTACTCAAACCGAACCGAACCGAATTTTAAACTTCGGTTTCGATTCGATTTTAGTTCTTGAACTTTTAATAATTTAATTTAATATATATATATATATATATATATATATATATTAATTTAATAGGGTTTTATATATATATATATATAATTTAATTTAATAGGGTTTAATATTTAAATAATCTAGTTTAATATATATATATATATACATATTTATATATAAACTTGGTTCGGTTCGGTCCTAACCGAAATTTCGGATACTAAACCGAACCGAAAAAAGTTCGGTTTTTATTTTTCGCATCCAAACCAAACCAAAGTTTTTAAAAACCGATCCAAACCGATCAAATCGCTACGGTTCGGTTCGGTTCGGTTATTCGGTTTGGATTCGGTTTTGCTCAACCCTAAATATAATACATGGATAGAAGAAAATGTATGGGGCTTACATCATGCTGGAGTCCGGTACAACCCTTGCGTAGATCTGTCCATGCACACACTCATGTGTGTGATAAATTTAAATAAAGGGGTTAAACTAATATATTTTTAAAAGTGTGTTACAAGAAAAAATTGTGTTCTAACTCCTTTTGTCAAATAAAGTCGTACACAATTACTCGTTGAAACAGGTGCTTATTGAGGATTGCAGTTTGTATATAATTTAAAGGGTTATTAACATATAAATATACAAATTTTGATGTGATTTTGGTTTTGTACACGAACTTTAAAAGGAGTATATAAATACACTAACTTCTTAATTCTAGTAATTTTAGTTCGTATGTGAAGAAAAAAAAGTCATTTGTAGTCGCCTACTTGTTCGGCATTTACTCCATTTACAAATGTTGAGTTTAAGATTTGAAGTGCTCTCTTCGTTTTTGTGTGTTTGTGTTATATATTCTCTATTTTTTTTTTCTTTCTTTCTCGTGAAGTGTATATATATTTTGTATATTAATGAGTCAATGTGCATGTTTTGTCAAGTGTAAATGTTTCTTTATATTTTATTTATTAATTTATTTTCACGTTGTTATCAACTAATTATATCTAATGCAATATCAGTTTCAATTTGATCGAAAAAATAAATCATGATAAAATTACTAAAATTAATAAGTTCGTGTATTTATATACTCCTCTTAAAATTTGTGTGAAAAACCAAAATTATATCAAAGTTCGTGTATTTATATACTCATTTTAAAGTTCGTATAAAAAAACAAAATTATATCAAAATTCGTGTATTTATATGTCAATAGCCCTAATTTAAACTATACATAGCACATATCCAAATCTCGTTGTGTTATACAACTTATTAAACCTTAATTAAGAGTGAGGCGTTCAAGTTATGAAGCAAAATAAGCTTGACGTAACGATCATTATGAGTAACTATTGGGCACAATCAGTGGCGGACCGGGGGAGGTGGGGGCACTGGATTCCATTGGGTTTTTAAAAAACACGAAAGGTATTATAGTAATTTTATATTTAATTATCAAAAATATATATTTAAAGGTAAAAAAACATGTGGAAAATAATCTATACCATGCTTAAAATAAATACATAAAAATTGAAGGTGAGCTAAACATAGGTATGGTTTGTTTATTTTATTTTTTTGCAACGAAAATAATAATTTTGATTGTTTCGATGGACACATTAATTACTTTTTAAGCATATAACACTAAGTTTTAAATTTTAATATTAGATTGTTATTTATTTTTAACTTTAATTATAATTTTTTTAAATTTATAAAATTATGATTACTTGGATCATAGACATCTTTTTTACTCTCCTGACCAAAATATCTGGATCCATTACTTGACACAATGATTCTAATCATAGTATTTCAATTCTAATCCTTGTCAAATAATGTGTCCAACTAAAGCTTTCTTCTTCTTCTTTTTTTTTTTTTGGGCGTACAAGGATAATACGATTTCCCTTTATCATGTTCACAGCTTAATTTATCATTAAATCTATAAGATAAATTTCCAATCATTTTTGAGCAACTCCTTGATCGTATTTAATAGATTAGACAACATCATATCCGAACCAAGTGCGAAGAGCTTGTGAATCCTCTCGCAACTGCATCGAATAACTCAAATATTGTCATGTAAGGTGTGGATATAAGTAGGGGTGCTTTTACAAGTATCGTTTTCGGTTAATCGAGAATTGAAATCAAAAAAATCGGTTATCGGTTATCGGTCGATTTTTTTGGTTTCGATTCGGTATCGGTTATCCCTTCAATTGAATTCGGTTATCGGTATAACAGATTAACAGATGGTTATACCGATTAACGAAATTAATATATATATATATATATATATATATATATATATATATATAATTAATTAATTAAATAATTATTAAGTAAACATTATTTAATTTAATATTATAATTTCTGTAATATTTGAAATAACCTCGGTTAATTTCGGTTAATTTTGTATTTTATATATTTTTATTTTTAAAAATTAATTTTAATTTGGTTAACCGCTAATCGAACAAACTAATCGAATCGATTAATCGGTTAACCGATTGGTATCGATTTTGGTTAATTATTTTTGTTGTTTTCGGTTTCGGTTAATCGAAACCGAACCGAATCTCACCCCTAGATATAGGGGAGAGCAAAAATCGAACCAAATCGAACCAAAATTAGCGATTTGGTTCGGTTTGTATAGTAAAACGGTTTGGTTCGGTTTCAAAATTTTGAAATCGAAATTAATTCGGTTCGATTTCGGTTTGGGGAAAAAAATTCGGTTTTCAAACCGAACCGTCCGAATTTTTTATTATTATATTTTTGTATATATATATATATGTGTTATTTATATTATTAATGTTTAAATTGGTTAATATTATATATATTTATATATATATATATAATTATATATATTATATTATAAATATTATAATATTTATATTAATTATAATTTAAATTCGGTTAAAACCGAACCAAACCGAATATTTCGGTTCGGTTTCGGTTCGGTTTGGATATGTAAAACGGTTCGGTAAAAAATTCGATTTTCGGGTTCGGTTCGGTTTGAACCGAACCGTCCGAATGCTCACCCCTACCTAGATGTAAGGTCTACCCCTTTTTTATGCTTCTAAAGTGACTTGTAGTCCTTTTTTTTTAATCTGAAATTTAAAGATCGTGTCATGATCGACTCGAACCCGAGACCTTTGATTTTGGGTATTAACCACTTTATTATTAGACCAACACACACTGTCATAGCTAGAGATGGCAATGGATCTCGGATCCGGTCCAGATCCGTGAATCCAGATCCATTTTTCAGGATCTGGATCCTAAAAAATTTGGATCCGATGGATCTGGACGGATCTGGATCTACCACATATTTCGGATCGGATGCGGGATTAATTTTTGAGACCGGATTCGATCCGGATCCGCCTGCGGATCAATTAGTTTTATTTTATTATATATATATATATATATATATATATATATATATATATATATATTTTATTATAATTAAATATCTAACCCAACTTAAAACTCTTTAATTTCCTTTTTCAAATTCTCTTAAAACAAATTTGCTTCCAATGTCATTTCATATTCTCCCATTATGTATCAGTCGGCATTCACAGTGGGTCACGCCACTTACACAACCGGCGATCGAGTTGTTTGTTGTTTCCTACCTTATAGTAAATTTGTAACTAACGTCTTCCAATATAGTGATAATTGTAGAAATTCTAAATAATTGTTATAGTATTATTGTGTATTTAGTTGATTTATAATTTATTTTAAAAGCGAAAACATATGGATCTGGGTCTAGACTCTGGACCCTGCGGATCTTACGGATTTGGATCTGGATGTAATTTTTTTGGACCCAATGGATATGGACCGGATCCGGACCCAAGTAAAAAAAATCAGATCTGGATCTGAACCTAGCCAGATCCGGTCCAGATCCGACCCATTGCCATTCCTAGTCACAGCCCGACTACTTAATCAAGTAATTAGGCCGTGACGTGGGTTAAGAAAGAACTTCTGATAATCGATAACAACAATTTAGACCGAATATACATCTCAAAAACGATATATGACATCAACTTCCGTCATTAAGGAATCAAACATTTTATGGTCAAAGAAATGAAATGAATTTTGACAAAAGGTTAAGTTTAGGTTTTCAAATTATAATAAAAGTTTGAATGAAGAAAAACAACGGCTGGGAGCGGATAATAGCGAAAGGATAACCATACTAAGAATATATGTATTCAAGAAATGCTTTAACAACGATAAGAATCTTTCGATGTTTCAAAGTATGGTTCGACAACATGTCCAAGACATGATATACATCTTATTGGGTCTAACAAAACTATTCGGAACTTTCAAGTAAATCCTTGTTCATAGAGGCATTTCAATGAATCCATGTTCTAAGAATCAAGTCGACATTTTAACAAGAATGTCGAGATCATACCAACAAAACAATGACCGTTATCAAGATCAGTTCGGTCAATTTGGCATAACAAAACATAGCAGCAGGTGAAGGCCAAAGTTCAGCAACGAGAAGTGTGGTTGAGAATTATGTGTGATGACATAACTCTCTGGGCAACAAAATATATTAATCATTCATGAACAATATCAACAATTGAATATTATCATTATGAGTCAAATATTTAGAGAAGCTCCTTTGCACAACATTCGATTCCAGCATCATCTCGAGCTCAACCTGCACGTTTAGAAATACATGCAGGACGTGAGTACAAAAATGCACTCAGTGGGTATACGCCGAAAACATAAAACATTGCCCTTAGGGCTATATAATTGACTTACCACAACATTAGCAACGCACAGAGGTTTTAGTGAAATAACCTGTGCATGCATCGTAAATAAACACTTACTTGCTTTCATTCATAGCAACTTGCTTTCATTTCATAGCATCATAAAATATGCATATGCATGTCTCATGTCGGCTGATAACTTTTCCTTCCCATATCCACGGACTTTCTTTCTTTGTGTTGATACGAGGAGTAAGCCTCATCCTCAAACACATCTTAACATAACATACCCGTATTGATGGACCTGAAGGGTACCATGCCATGGTCATACCCGACGTCGGTAACATTCTTTCATTCATACTTTCTTTCTTTCTTTTTCGTGGATAGGTAAATGCATTATGCCCATGCTCATGCTCAAAACAGGCAAGTCATTTAACTTTGAAACTTTGCTCATAAATGCATTTCATATCATTTGGAAAATATATAAATCATAACATATAGTTTTAGAAAATATTTATACCTATCTGGCGACAGTCACTCGACGACTGTACTTTTCGTCTTTCACTTCTTTCTTCTTCTCATTTGGTTCATCAATCCATATAAAGCGACATATAAGCCTATCAATAATCAAACAAGAAATAACTTATCTTAATTTAAGTCGTCAACACGACTATAACTTCTTAATACATAAGACGATATGGTCTATAAACACTTGGGTCATTGCATCCTCTAATATCTTAAACACATAACAACTTTTAACTAAGCTTCATATGGCCAATCAAGCATATAAGACTCATCAACGCGCATAGATCGTTTAATCTTAACCAAAACCGACGACGTCCTTCAAGCATAGCGTATGTTCAACGTGAAAAATCGCACAAGACGTCGTGTAACTTAGACGAACCTCTATACATGCTCAACTATCATCAAATATCACTAATCAACCATTAAAACTCAAAGCTTAAAGCTTTAGCATTGAAAACCAATTTTTGACGTCAAACTAAAATTTTTCAATTTTCGAATCGTGGTAGAAAATCCGAATAAATCATTTTAGCCTTTATTCATATCATAAAATCCAAATATAAACTCAAAATGATCAAATAAAATCAAAAATCCAACATCATGAGGACTTAGGGTTTCGGCCAAAATGAGATTTTTGCATAGGTTCGATTTCAAACGTTTTTCTTGCTCGTAACATGTTTATATTTATCCAATAACACATATATGAAGGAAATTTAAACATATCAACATCATAAATTCAAGATCAAAGCCTCCCCTTTTTCGAAAATTATCAAAGTTCCAAAGAATGGATATAAGCTCAAAATTTCAACGTTAAACAACTTATCGGCAACGAATCGAACATAATATCAAGAATTAATCAAACAACAACATATTCCTTCACAATTATCAACATGACCGAAAATCATAGCATGCTCAAAGGTTTCAAAATTTCAAACCATAGATGTGTTCTAAAGTTAGAATTATACCTTAATTCGAAGTCGGATCGAAAATTCAACGGTTGGATCTTGAAAAATTGAAGCATGAAATTTCAAAAAATTTAGTGTGTGTAGTGTGTGTGAGGCACTAAATTGGGGAGAAAAAATGGAAGAAAATGCATACTAATGTGTATATAAAGAAATCCACAATTTTCTAATTTATTTTTTATTTTCTTTAATAAGTGATTATTCATCACTTTCTAGAGAATTCTTTAGATTTCTCAAGAATTCTTTAGGTTTCCAATTTTCTTATTTTCTTTATTAAGGATGAATAATCATTTTTCTAGAAATTAAACACTACTATTTTAAATAAATGCTATTAATCCATACCGTTCCGATTTCAAAACTCAATTTCTGATAAAATGCTCCTTGCTTGAAATTCTCTTTTAAAACTCGAATAACATATTATAAACATCAAAATGATTGTAAAAATATTTCTGGCTTCAAAAACCATTTTAGACATTCAGCCGACGATTAGGGTTTAATCGGCAAATGCCGATATCACAAAAGGCAAAGATTTGAAATTCTCCATTTTAAGAAATCAAGACTTCTTTGAGCATGTATCTATCATCTCAAGACTCTCGAAATCTAGGTCTTCTTATTCTAAACAAGACCTAAGAATCTTATCTTAGGTTCCATCTCGAATCGATCTCGAATAAATCTCAAATTCTATTTTGTCGACTCGAAGCTTAACATAAAAGTTTCTAGCTTAAACAACTCTTTCTTAAGGATCTTAAGGATGCAATGCCCTTCTCATAAGCTCATAATTAGGAGCTAATCTCTGCTACAGGAATGCGGGGTATTATACACACATAGCTTGTAATCTATTTTATGTGCTCGTTTATATACTTTAAGAAGTATGTGTGGGTTGAGCTTCAAAACTAGTAGATAAGGTATCGATTCGAATCTAATCAAAATTATGATGAATGGACTCGGGACCATCGACTCATGGCAGGTTCCAATTAGCCTTTGGAGATCGACCCAATTTGACCGCATCTAATGGAAAGTTTATTAGTTTGTGTATCTCCTAAGTGACTAAGAGGGTGTTTGGCTAAATTTCAAAACAACATGAAGTTGTTTATGAGCTTATAAGTTAAATGCAAAGTGTTTGTCAAAATAAAACTCCTAAACAAACATAAGTTATGAAGATAAACTCCACGAACATAAAAATTTATCCATATAACTTTAATATGGTTCATCATTTTCTACATATACACTATCGACTTCACATCTCATCATTTTTCTCTATCTAACTATGATTTTATCTCTCTAACTCACAATTCTTTCTTTAGCCCATAAGCTCAATTATTAAAATACTTGATAACTTATAAACTCTTCATCTTGGAATATTTTATAAGCTCTTGAAATTTATAAACTCTTTAGAATAAACTTAGCCAATTACCTCTAAATTAACTCTTCCCTCGAACAACTAAATTCAGCTGAGTGAGATAAAATATCCAAAATCAATTAAATCTTGGTATTTTCCATTTTCGATCTAAAACACCAACTATTTTGGTCGAGCAGATCAGGTAATTCGATTTAAAAGGTAATTCACCGGAAAATCTTCAACAAACTTGTACTGGCGATCGATGATGGAGAGGGATGTGGAGAAGATGTTGGCAGTTGGCCTTGTTTGGGGGGCTACTAACGCCCTCATGCGCAAAGGTGCAATCTTATGGGACGAAGCACTCAATTCAACGCCTCAAACAAACACGCCGCTGGTCAAGAAGTGGCTCAAGCTTCTCTTGATTTGGCAGTACACTCTGCCATTCATAGTAAATCTGTCAGCTTCGGCCGCTTTCTTCGCAATCTTGAGCGACTCCCCAATCTCTGTAGCTGTGCCCGTCACCAACGCAACAACTTTTGCCGCCACTGCTGTTTTTGGGATCATTCTTGGTGAAGAAACTCGCGTCGGGTTCGCGCTGTTTGGTACTTGTCTCATTGTTCTAGGTGTCTGTATTTCTATCATGTGATTATGTTGCGGATGTTTGCAGTGATAGTTGTTTTGATTGCCTTGTTGGAGTTGTTGAGTGGCTTTTGGGGTTGTGAATGCTACGTGTTTGATGAAATGATTGTCTGAGTATGAGATACGGGGTTGTAGTTAAGAAGCAGCGGATTACCTTCTAGCAGATTGTATTTCTGAGATTTACAGTCAGTTGTTGAACTACTTTGTGCTGGTCTAGCTGATTGGGTTTGTGTATTTAGTTTGCTGGTAGTATCTATAAATTACGATCTGCTGTTGGTTTCTTCTGATCACTGAGCTGGCGAGGGGTGATTATCTTATGGCATCTCGCAAGAGAGTGTGGATGAGTTTATGTAATTAAAAATAGAATGATGTGAAAAAAATGAAATGATACTTTCTAGATTTGGCCTTCTTTTTTAGGGTTGAAAAATAGTGGATGAACAAGACATTAGTGAGGGATACCAACATCTACCTTGCTTTTCTTCATAGGTCTCTTCATATTGGATTGATCATTCTTGGTGTTTGTGTTGGTGTTTTAATATCTAAATCACTTTCGCTCTTCTCTTCCTCCTGATGAAGCTGTGTGCTTATCTATTTATATGCCATATTATTCAAATCCAATCAAACCTAGAAAAATAATATAGGAAAACAATTAGACATGCCTGATACCTCTTCGCTAAGAACTGCATCCTAATTTCCTGGTTTATCCAGAACTAACTTTGCTGTGGCTTTTCTCTATAGTTTTTTTGCTTCTGTCATTTTCAACCATTTGAAATTTTAGTCGGACATATTTGCATTTCAATACAAAATTAGTCCTAAGTTGTTTGAAGGCCTTCGTATCAGATACAGTTCTAACTTGAATTAAACGAGAATGGAGAATTTCGCAGTTTATGGTGCCTCGAGTATAAATGGATTTACATCTTTGGTTCATGCTACGTGCAACACCACTGGCACTTGTAAAATCTGGAAGACTGCTGACCCAGATTATCAATACTGAATTACTGGTAAACATGAGGTATAAGAAATGTATCAACCTGTGTTTCATTGTTACTTCTCTAATTTTTCCGTATTCATCAAATGTGAAGAAAATAGGATAGTTTCTATGAAAATTATTGAGCAGCTTAAATCTGAAGTTTGGCTTATGAATATATATGCTCTCCGCCCATAAATCTCCCAAATTTAGCCAAATGTGCTGAGTGTTTAATGTTGTAAGCACCTCTACATGGTGTGCAGGATGTCTCTTATTTCCCAGGTGTTGTACATTTCTGTAATGATGCTTACCTTGGGATGGATTTGGGATTTCTACTCATCTCCATGTGAGAAGACTTAATACAATATTGTCTTTTGTGGAAGTAGATAGTACTCATGATTTAATGATTGATCTCCATGATGGCAGACAGTTGGAATTGGCTTGTTTCAGTAGATGAAGCTGTGAGACTACATTTCTTTTATTTTATTTTGTTAGATATTATAGAGATTAATTTACTCTGTCGAGGTACTAAATGAAGCTTCAGATATCTGATAGATGCATATTACCATTTGTTTAACTTTGACATCCAATGCCTTATATCATTGACTTTTCTTTGAAGAACAAAGTCAATGATATAAGGCACTGGATGCTAGAGACCTTGTTTAACTTTTATTATGTTCTAGTCAGTTACTCATTTTTTTCTTACTCAGCTCACATTTTCAATAATAATGTAAATGATCTAATTATGTCCAAGTAAATTTGGAATGTCACATGTTCATAATCACCAATGTTATTTGATCTGCTATTTTTAGCTTCCTTTGTAGTAGTGTTGGAGGTTGGGAGAATGGTTCAAAAATCTTCCTGTAACGTGATTTTCTCATGGAAGTTAAACATCAATCATAGTGCAAGATGATTACATGAAGGTTAAAACGGGAGACTGGATCTCTACCATACTGTTAATTTTGTTATACATATCAATATTTTCTTTGCTGCTACTTGTAGTTAAAAGCTTGATGAAGTTACTTCACAAAACTAATCCAAGGGTTAACCGTTTTCCCTCGATTGAACTATATGTGCTAAAATTGCCAATGTAGTCTCATGAGAAACTTCGAGTAGCATTAAGTATGAGAAGCTCAACCAGCTAATTAGTGGTCAGTCTACCTTCCTTTGATGTATGCTTTTCATGGTCTATTAGTATTATGTATAAGGTTCTCATTCATGGAGTGCAAAGTGCAAACGTGACACTATGAACAACCTTGTGATTGATTCCACCAGTAGGGAAGCTGATTAGAACATTCACCTGTAGCATGTTGCTGCTGAATAGTTTAAACACTTCCTCTAGTAATTGCAGATGATATTCAGCAGAGTCCAGTTGGTGCTATTCTCAAGAGAACCCAGATTGGCAAGTTTAGTTCAGTGTTGTGAGGTGGTCGCCTCAAGGCGAGGCGGCCGAAAAATGCCCCAGGGCGGCTGCCTCTCTCTGCAAATTCCGGGCGGGCCTCGCCGTCCGCCTCAGGCCGCTTGGAGGTGCAGAGGCACTTTGGAGGAGGTAAAGAGGCGGTAACTTCAATTTTATCAAATTAGGGTTCAATTTTAGTGTTTTGGGCCTAATCTTTTGGGGACCAAGCTAAGTTAATAATAGCCCAATAGATTAAAACCCTAAATTTGAATTCTAAACATTAAAATTAGAAGGAAGAAAAAACAGAAAATAGGAGACGCAGCAATCTCTTTTCTCTCTGCCATATCTCTCCAACTCACTCCTCCCTCATCATCGCCACCGTCACTGTCACCGTCGTCAGTCTCCGTCAGCAGCCGCCGTCGACAGCCACCAAATCAGTTTTTTTTTCGTTCTTTTCTTTTTCTTCTTGTTCTCATTCATTTTTTCATAATCCATTAAATAAAAAAATGGATAAACGTAATGTGAGATGACCCTTATGCCTTTTAAGACTTATTTTGATGTTTTTAAGACTTAAAAACCTTTAATTTAATGTTTGATTTGCAATCTATTATTATATATTTTCTTTATACTTTTTTTTTTGTTCTTTGTTGATGAGGATTACGCCTCGGGCCGTCTCGAGGCTTACCACCTCGCCTCGCAAAGGTAAAACGCCTCCGTTCCGCCCTAAGCTTTTTACAACATTGGTGTAGTTTGGATTGGGAACAGCTATTTCCCACAGAGAGGATAATAGGAGATTCGAAGGCCTCTAGTCGAACAGGTATGGGCATTCCAAATGGAGTATAATTTTACTACGAACTCTGTCTAAATCAAATCTTCCCTGGAGACGGTCTTCGTACCACCTGAAATAACAGGTATGGATTCTTTGAATGTTGCTTGTGATAGTTGTGGTTGTAATGGAACTGAAAGGGGAACCTTGCGTCACTAAAATTTGAGGATTTGAATAGATTTTTTAATAAACCAATTTGTGGAACCTTAATCTACCTTTATTGAAATTACTTGGGCTAAAATCTAGTTGTTGATGATCTTTAGGTCCTCTAAGCAATATTAGCATTTTGTTAATTTTTTTTTACCCTAGGGAAACTTATACTACATTTTATTAAGGTAAATATCAGTTTACGTCCCAACATTTTATAATTTTTCATTTAATCCCAACGTAAATATATTATTATTTTGGTCCCTAACGTTTCAGAAAATTTCTATTAATGTTCCCTCGATCAATTTTCGACGTGTAAAGGCTTATGTGGTTGCCAGAATTTCTTATTGGACTCCAAGTCAATATAAAAATAAAAAATAGAAAAACTCCTCCAAAATGAGGTCGTTTCATTTCTTCCTTTATATTGACATGGAAAAGAAATAGAATGACGTCGTTTTTTAGGAGCTTTTCCATTTTTTTTATTTAATTTTTATATTAACATTGAGTCCAACATGGAATTTCAAGAGCCATGTAAGTGTTTGTAATTGGAAAATCTGTTGGTAGGACATTAATAGAATTTTTTGAAAACGTTAGGGACCAAAATAATAATATGCTTACGTTGAAACAATAAGTAAAAAAAGTCAAACGTTGAGATATAAATTAATATTTTTCCCATTTTATTATAATTATTTATTATATGAATAATTTATTCACATTTTTTGATTGATCTGTATTTATTTGATCTCTTAACCTTAAAATTCCCTCTTTTAAGAGGGTGTTTGCTACACTTGTTTTAGAGAGCTTATAAGCATCAAGAGCTTATAAGATGTGTCTAGAGCTTATAAGTTATCAAAGTGTTTGGATAATTGAGCTAATAAACTAAAGAAAGAATGGTAAGTTAGAGTGAGAAAATCATAGTTAGAGAGAGAAAATTGAAGAGATGTGAAGTCGATAGTGTATATGTAGGAAAAAAACGAACTATAGTAAGGTTATTAAGCTTATGAAAAAAATAAATTGAGGTTAAACAACTTATTTTTAGGGGGTTTTATAAGCTGTTGTAGCCCCCGATATTGTGTAACGGTATATAGAAATGATATGTAGATTCTTATTTAGATTTATTGATTCAATATTTATTTTTAAATTTTCTTTATCGTCTCACTGATATTTATAGTAAATCAGAAAACATGAGTATATTTAATATTCAATGATATTAGTTCTGATAAACAAAATTGTGAAAAGCATAAACTCTTAGCAATAAATCTTCTATGAGATGGAACCAAATCTCCATCAATCAATCTAAGCAATTCAGAAGTAACTACTGATTAACAGTCTCGTTACAAGTTTGGATCAATTAAAATACAATAGATTATTTTCTCGTATTATGTTATGTTTCATATTCTAAAACGTCTTTTGTATATCATGATTACACCAATTCCAAAAAAGCAATTGGGCATATACAACGGCCTCCAACTTGTAGACGATTGAATGATGAGTAGCAGTTGCCTAGTTCATGCTACAAAATATTTGCTAATTTAATTGAGATTTTCTATTTTACACTACATAGTCTGCAATCTTTTAAATGCAATTATTGTTGCAATCCTTCACACTCAATAGCAATTTGGTGCTTCTTGTTTACTTTATCCTTTGATTTTTATTATCCTAATGCTATGAAAAATACAAATAAGGAACGATTCATACTCTAAGAAAATAAAATATTAGATAACATATTATTATTGTTTTGGTATTGAAAACCTAAATAATTTTTTTTTACTTTAATCTAATGAACAAATATGGGCCATGATAAACCCGAGAAGAGAATGCCAAAAATAAATAACAAAAAAAAGTAGTCGTCGGATGAAAATTAGAGAGAAAGAATCGGTTATATATACAATACATCAGAGCTTCAATTACCAAACCACACAAACACATTGTCGCTCTTCTATTTTCTTGGCCATGTTGGTGGCTAGAAAAAAAATACACAAAAACAGTCAAATTAATGAACTATAGTACGTGCAATTAATTCGAATAAAATCTAAGAAAATCTTAACTTTAGACAAAATTTCACATGTTGCAAAATTAGATTCATAGTTGTTCTATTCATAAGAAAAATACAACAACAAATAGAGGGTCAAAGTCGAAGCAGATGAGTCAGTGGTATCGACCGATAGCGTGGTGTCAAAAATGGCATCTCGAGCTACGTAAGTGAGCAAACAACAACAAATTGAAGGAGGCACAGAGGATATTTTCAGAGAGAATGTAGCAATAGTTAGAATGCAACAATATATAATAGAGTAACTAGTGTACAACCTGTCGAATTTCAACGGGAATCACTTTACATTGTACTTTTTAAATTAAAAATAAAAATTAGTCTATACTTAATTTCAAAATTATAATACTTTGACAATTCATTGAAAGAAGTATTAAAAGATAAATAATTATAATAAAAAGTAGGTCAATGATGGAATTTTTCAATTTTCTTTCCACTTTCTCTAGCTACAATAAACTAATAGAAATTAAATTACACATATATTTAAAAAGATAATAATGAAAATTATAGTAAATGTATAAATGAAGACTAATTTAAATTTAAAAATATCCAAATATAATTTTTATAAAATTAAATTAAAAGTATAAATTTAAAATTATATAATGTGTGAAATTCGTTTACAACGCATATAGATATTTGTCTCTAGTTTGATTAAAAAGTAATCTTATTAGTCGTTTGCATACCAATTGCATATAGTGAGACCTACTAATTACCCGAATTAAGGAAGTCATATATTTAAATTTAAAAATATTTCAGTCATCTAAACCATCTAGAATATATATATATATATATATATATACACATGTATTTTGAATCCAATTAGAAAGTGACTATAAGAAATATTAGAAATTATTCTCAAATCTTAAATTTTAAAGTATAAGATCAATGACATTTAGTATGTATGTATGTATGTATGTATGTATGTATGTCTTAAATATGATTAAAAAGTAATTTGCAACTCATTCTAATAGCAGTCCCATATAATAATACTGTTAATTATACGAATTAAATAGATAATATATTTAGATATATAGAAAATAAATCATTCTCGTTCCTAGAGTGTAACCCTTCGAATTTCGACGGGAACCATTTTACGTTGTAATGCCTAATTAAATTTTAAAAAATATTATTTTATTTTAAAGTATCGGTATTTCGATAGTTCATTGAAGGAACTGTTATTTGACAAATAATATTATAATATAAAATAAGTGAATGAGGGTTTTTATTCTATTTTTGTCGTCTTCTTTATCTACAAGTAATAAAAAAAATTAAACTAAACATATGTATGAAAAGATAATAATGAAATATTTCTCTCAATATAGAAAGTGAAGACTAATTTAAATAAATACATTTTAACCTATGAAAAGTTAACTTTGTAGTTACCTCACAATCAATCGAAAATTTCATTGTATATCATTTTAGTTTTTGTATTGTGCGTATGATCCTCATCATCACATATTAAAATTTTTGAGTCATCTTTTGATAGTGACTCGTGAGATTAACCTACAATTGATCATGATTGAACACAAGTTTTGGTATGTATAGTCATATGTTGGAAAAAGATTACTCATTTCTCTTGTTTATTGTCATAGCAAAACATATAGTGGATATGGATCTAATATATAAATAAGGGTTTAGTCAGCTGAAGTCATATGTATATAAATGTGCCCCTTCCAATCCCTATTAAAAAATGATATGTCTGTTCTCGTCACAAACTCGTATAGTAACACTCGCTAATTATATAACCCAAATCTATAAAACATAAGTTCTTATAATAATATATGAAACCTAATAAATAAAAATTCAAATATTAAAAAGTAAAAATTAAGAGATTTTGTTGTTAAATAACAAAAGGCTCAAAATGAAAAAAAAAACCACAAAGATTGTCGACTAATGTTCGTAACCATTATACGTACCTATCTAAAATCATATTAAAGTGATTTTATTACTCGCACTTCCAACAAAATAATAAATATATAGTATACCTTTTTATATTTAAAGTAAGTTTCTTAATGAGACAACGATTAGTGTGTAACCTATCGAGTTTTGTAGTAGGGCAAGACGATGGTTCGAAAAGATGAGACTAGAGTTTAGTCAAGTGTACCCGTCTAAAATGTATATACCTGTGACAATCCCAAACTCGATTAAAAAATAATTTTACTACATGTTCTCATCTCAAACCTGCATGGTGATATTCGTAATCACCCAAAATCATTTAAATTTATAAATAGAACTTGTTACAATAATTGATTATCCATTTCAACAAAAACCTCAATATAATAAATTAAAATCAACAATAAATAGTATAAACAACAAAATACTAAGAAAATTGAGCAAATTCAATGTAGGCATGTCGATTGTATTCACTCATTTGGTATTTAGATACTCATATTTGTCACGAATTCGATTAAAAATGAGTTACTACTCGTTCTCCTCTCACACCCATATAGTATTAACTACTCACTAATTACCTATAACTATTAAATTTATAAATATAAATTATTACAAATTTGATTATTCATCTCAACAAAAATCTCTATATTAAAAAAAATGAATATAATAGAGTAATGGTGGTTGATTTTTCATTTGAGATTGTGATTGAATGATTTCAGCCCAATGTTTTTATAATCATCATAACAGTAATTGCCTCTAATGGATAAATCAACGTAACCCTTTACAATTATATCGATGTAATTTATATTAATGCAAATGTTCTTAAACATTTATATAATGAATAAAAAAGAGAATTTAAAAAATTAAGAATAAAAAATCTTAGAAATTTCACATAGTGCTTCCAATATGTAATGGATTTAGAATTAAATAGATTAGCATAAATGCCCCTAAAGTCAAAGTTATCATTTCCGAACAAGAGGGTAAGATTTTATTCATTTACTACCTACTAAGATTAGAAGAGATAGAAATTTAACATCTTCTGTACTCGCTGTGTGCTAAATTCCTAAAATGTGTGAAGAATTAAATTTGATTGACATGGTTTGGGTCTAATGTTTTCGTTTTATACTCTTCAAAATTACCTATAAACAACCTAACACTACCACAAATACATCACCAAATATGCGTTTGGTTCAAAATCTATATACCATCATACCTTCTATATCTACTAAAGCTTATTTGAGTCTATGGGTGGTCATTTGGATCCGTAAATCCAAATTTGGAAAGAAAAAAATCGAACATAACCGAATAATCTGAAAATCTGAAATTTTTATAACCAAATTCAAAAAAAAAAAAAAAAACTGAAACCAGAAATCAGATTATTTAATTATTATATATATATATATATATATTAGGGTTATAATATTTAAATAAATTAACCGAGATATAATTAGAATTTGGGTTAGAAATATTTAAATAAGTAATTATTATATACAATTTGGATTTTTGGATTTTTATGTTTAAAAGAAAGCCTGAACAAAATAAAAAATTCGGATTTTGAAGAAAAATAAATCTGGTCTGATCCGAAAATTTACAAAATTCAGATCAAATTTAATGTTTCTATTTGATTCATTTCAATTCGATTATTCAAATTCGAATATTTTGTTCACCCCTACATAGGTCTAGGGGTGCTTATTGGAACCGAAACCGAAATTCTCCAAATTCAGTAACCGATACCGAAATCGATCGGTTAATCGATTTGGTTATTGGATAACTGAAATTATCCAAATTAAATTTCTTTATTTACTTATTTGGCTAATTAAACTAATTTTTAATTTACTAATAATAATAATAAATAATAATAATTATTATTTGAATCTAATTAAACATAAGTTTAATTTAATAATAATAATAATAATAAGAATAAATTAATAATTAATATAATTTCGGTTATTCGGATATATCTTTTCGGTTATCGGGTATCCCGATAATCGAAATTAATCTTAAACCACTAACCGATACCGATCCAATAACCTGAATTAATCGGTTATTGGATACCGATAACCGATCGGTATCGATTCGGTTCGGTAATAATCGATATTCAATACTCGTTTGATCACCCTACATGGGTCTACTATTAAGCCAATACACAATTGTTTGGCTCTTCTTTAACTCTTGGTACGTATGAGTTTGAGGACCACGTGAAGTGTGCATTAGTAGTTTGCAATTACATAGGCCAGATGTGGGGACATTCACGAGGTGGTGAATTTTAAAATTTTACTAGTTGGGTAGGTTAATGTGTGTATATATATATATGGCCACTATAATAGAAAAAACAAAACACGTCAATTATCTTCAGATTAATATATAATTAGAAAATAGACATGGAAAGACCTTTTTGCTCGATTTGTGCTTTAAAGATTGAGCAGATCTGGCAATACAACGTGTTTCTGTCCGAAACCAACATATCCCGACCAAATACTTTGACTAAATTGCAAAATAGTGAACACAAAGACATTCGCCGCCAAGAAAATGTGGAAGCTCTCACTTTCAAAATCCTTTAGCAAATCTAACAGGAAAATTTCACAATAATGAAGTCAGGAAGATTGGAAGGTTGTGTTGTATATAAGAAGCAGCGTTGGGAAATGTTGAAGCACCGGTGGGCTTAGAAAAATCATAAGTGGAGATGAGTTCATTCCCTAACAAGTTGATTGCGCAGGTGGCATTCCAGGCCGGGGGGGACGTGTTTCATGAGCTCGTGGCTAATAATCCCCGCCACTTGGCTAACGCCACTCCCGGGAAGATTCAGGAGTGCAAGCTGCATCAAGGCAATTACGGGGTCAATGGCTCCGTTATCGAATGGAGCTACACTGTTGGTAACCTCTACTCCACTTGCCTCGTCTCCTTTGTTCACTAACTCACCATTCCTTTCTTCACATACACATTTAATTAAATTAAATTAAATTCTCTCTTAATTACATCTCCTATTTACTGATTTCTTTTCTTTTTTATTTTATTTATGAGAATCCGCAGCTGCTACTAGGCGTGTGCATTAACTGAACCGAACCGAACCGAAAAAACCGACAATTTCCGGTCGGTTCAATTCGTTTTTAGAAAAGTTGATTTTCGGTTCGGTTCAAAATTTTAGTTAAAATCGATTTTCGGTTCGATTCTCGGTTTTACATTTTAGATTCGATATGTAACCGAAACGAACCGAATATTATTTTTATATATTTTATAGGATAAAAATATGTTTATTTAGAAAAATATATATAAAATATATGTTTCGATCGGTTTTTCGGTCTGACCAAAACCGATCGGTTTTTCGGTTCCGTTTACCGTCAGTCCGAAATTATAAATCGGTTCGGTTCGGTTCAAAAAAACACTTTCAGTTCGATTTTTCAATTTTGGAGAATTTCGATCGACCGACTGATGCACAGCCCTAGCTGCTACCTTTGTTTTGAACTTGATAAATCCATATTCATGTACAATAGCCTGAAAGAAAATAATATTTCCTTTTATAATGGGAAACTTATGTTTCTATTTTTCATGTACGTGTACGTGTATGTATGTATATAGATGGGAAACCTCAGACTGCAAAGCAAGTGCTTCAAGACATCGACAAGGAGAAGAAGCAAATCGCGTACAAAATGCTTGAAGGAGACCTGTGTGAGCTGTACAAGAACATGCTCATAACCGTCCACGTGGAGACCAAAATGGAATCAACTTTAT
This sequence comes from Salvia rosmarinus, assembly GCA_036937905.1. Lineage (NCBI taxonomy): Eukaryota > Viridiplantae > Streptophyta > Magnoliopsida > Lamiales > Lamiaceae > Salvia > Salvia rosmarinus. The sequence continues at coordinate 183,737 of JAODLM010000689.1, forward strand.
CACGTGGACCATTGACTACGAGCTCATTTCTCCTGATAATCCACACCCTATTTCCTCTTGAACTTCTTCATCTGTCTCACTAACGAAATCGAGTCTCACATATTAGGATGAGTGCATGTTGGGACTTTGATCGTCATCACCAGGCTATATATAGTCACACACGTTGTTGTCGACTTTAATAAGTCTATGTTGTAATTAGAATAAGTGAGGGTTTGGTGAAGTTTGTGTCCTTGTGCTATCGTGTTTCTTACTTTCTATATATGAACGTTGTGTTGATCCAGTTACTAGTTTTTAATCCAAGACATGTAGAAGATCACTCGTTGACTCATAGTTTTTTTGAACTGAAACTCGAACTCTTAGCATGGATATATGCATGACAACTCTCAACTCTCGAGTGAAAAATATATTGTACATGTTAATCCTTACTAACAATCTTTTTCCAGCATGGGCTTTAAATTCGATTCATATATAAGATGCCTACATCAGGTATACAAGGGAATCCATATATACGCATAAGAGGAATATCCCACCTTGGACCACAACAGTAAACTTAGATAGCTTCCCTGGGTAATACTCTCAGATCTAGGGATCCTCTTTTGAGGACCTACACAAGTAATCTTAACTTAGTGGATACCCTAAAACATTCTAACTTCTTAATGTTCAATAGTTCAACACCATGATTCATCACTCAGACTTTTCTAAAATTAACTCTGATCTTTCTTAAAAATAACATTTGGATAGGACACCAACATATATACCCTTACAAGATAATGACCTACAAATTAATGGAGTATATAATAAATATATTTGAGCTTGAGGATTTACTGATAACACTTCAAAACTACATTCTTTGAAATACATTGTTTGAAAGTTCTTTGGATATGAAATCTGAGTGCTTTGAATATTTGATTACGTAGCGTTTCAATAACCTTCAAATGTTGGATTCTGTGTATATATATAGATGAAATGATGAATAGTATGTTGGAGGGAACACCAATCACGTCCATTCTATTTATCATTTGAAATTTGTCCGTTTGAATCATCGAACATCATTTCCTGTAGCTACAACATAGTACATCTGAGCTTTGCAACTCTAAAAAATAGCTCGACTTGTCGAGATTCTCTACAGATTTGCTCTGACATGTTGAAAGTCAAACACACAAGGTTTAAATATTTTCGTGTTTCTTCAGTTGAGTTGGCTTTGTGTTTCTTCAGTATGTTGAATTCAGGTTCCACCAGTTGGGTCAGTTCCGTGTTTTATCAGCAGGATGGACTCCATCTTTTATTAGCTTGGTGACTCTGAATCTTCAGTAGACACTTCAGTTTGACGTAGATCTTCAGCAGCTTCGACTTCTCTTCTCCTGATATGATACTAGTCAGTTTTTGAACTTCTTTGTCTTTGGTAGCACTGAATCTTCAGTCTTCTGATTCAAGTCTTTAGTAGTGTTGGTAGTGATACTTCTATCAGCACAGCTAGCTTCAATACTGCTCTTGAACTCCTTCAGTATTGTCTATCCATACTGATGGTTCTTCTACTAAAACAAGTAAACATATAAAGCTGGCATGTAAACAACACTATGTTATATCAGATCATCGGGAAGATTTAAAATCTAATCAAAACACTAAGTTAAGACAAAATTTTTGCAATACATGCCCACAACAAAGATTCCTCAACAACTAAACATTACCAAGTTTATTTAAGAGCCTAGTTATCTAGGCTCAAAACATAACTCTTGTTTTGAAAATCAAATCTCTACACACACTAAACCTCAAGAAAATACATATAACTTTGCAAAATGAAAGATGAGATGCAGAAAGTCACAGGAGCAAACCAATTCCTTCACAAGCTTCACCAGTTATGGAATGAAATGGTAGGGTAGCTAGAATATTTTCTTTCTTCACTTTCTTCTCTTTTATTTATTCTTTTCTCTCATTTTCTATCTATCTTTTATTTATTTTTATTTATGTGATTGATGCAAATGTCTAAGGGGTAGGGGCTGAGTAACCTTGTACTTATAGGGAAAAACGAAGAAGAAAAGTAATAATATTGGGAATGAGGTGGATGGCCATGGAGGTATGAAATTTGGAGGAAATATTCTCCAAGTAATACATGTGATGGTAAATGTTAGATAAAGTTATTTTGCTTTAACTTTTCCACACTATTTAAGCACTGTATATGTACTTTATACTCTCCATCCCATTTAAAGTGTCTCATTTCTTTTGGGCACGAGTATTTAGGAGAAAAATATAAAGTAGTTAAAATGTTAAAAAGTGGATGAGACCCATACTTTTTGAAGGAATAATTACTTCCTAAAATTGAATGAGACATTTATAATGGGACAATCCAAAAAAAAAAGTTGGACATTTTAAATGGGACAGAAGAAGTACTTATTATCGCTCAAATTGGGGGTCGTGCACAAAAGTCCAATTTGGTAAGGTGGTACACTATTGACACTATTCACAAATACCCACATATTTTTTTTTTTGGTAATTTAATACAGAAATTTTAAAGGCTGCGTCACGGTGGACTCGAACCCGAGACATTTGGCCTCGGGCACTAACCACTCTACTACTAGGCCAACACACACACAGTACCCACATATTTTATTGGCGTATAATGCCATTTAATACCGATCAAGTGTGAACTCTGTATATATCTAGGAATATACACAACAAACACACATGGACATGATTCTCGATATTAATTTATTAAATAATATTTAATAAAATCATGTCTTATAATAATATAATTTTAAGATTAATGAAATTCATTTCTTTAATTGAAATTAAAAATATTTATTCTGGGATGTGAATCGGCCAATTCTCAAACCTAAAAAACGTCTAAGTTCATAACTCGAGGGTTATTGCGTAAAGGGACAGTGATTTCTCGATATTTTACTGTCCTCTAAAAAATGAAAAATTATTTACTTTCATATCTAGACTCGCATTATAAAATAAGTGTATGGAAATGATCGCATGCATTAATATCGATTTCCTAAGATCGAATATGGGCGAAATACCCTATTCCAAATCTTAGTTTCACTTTCTAAAATTTTGAAATCCTAATTAAGACATTTAATTATCGTAAGCATGATTAAAAAGGTCGGGGTACTACAACACCAACGTCGACGAGTAGTGGTAAGTGGCGGACACAGGTAAGAGTGAGAAGGGGCTTAAGCCCCTACCAAGTGTTTTTTTTTATTACGGCGAAAATTTTTGAATTTGCCGAAAACTATCTTCAGCCCCTACTAAATTGACGATGTTGAAGAGTGAATTGGCGAAAAATCTAGGATGAGAAGGGGCTGAAATTTGCAAGAAAAATAGAAATAGGGGAAAGAAAATGGTTGTCTGTGTAAAAATGGAGATTGGAGAGAGATGAAGAAGATGAAAAAAGAAATAAAAGAAAGTATAAAAGAAAAAGTCAAAAGTAACTTCTATTCTACAAAGAAAAAGTGTTATCTGATAAATAACGTTTATTAGTTTTGAAAAGTGAAACAAACACAATTTATATTTTTGTCTTCTTGCTTTCAACAAAACAAATCAAAGTCTTTTCTTCTTCTAATCCCACCGCCGCTGATCATCTTTTTTCCTCATTTTTTGTGAGTTATCTACTTTTTTTCTATTCCCTTTTTCTTTCACTTATTTATATTTACATAGAATTTGTTTGTTAATTGTTATACCTTTACTTCTTAATTTATTATTTCTACTCCTAAATCCCAATTGTTTATTATTTATTGGCATTTAGTTAATCTATTCTTTGAATTCTACAGTGAATAATTCCATCTTAAAGCCTCAATTGTTTACTATTTTATCATGAAAATAAATATGAGTACCATGCTTTCAGTTTAGTTTAGTTAATTGTAAATTTAATTAGAGTTTGGAATTAGGGTTCTAATTGAATATTTTTTAGGTTATGATTTAAATTTATATTTTTTTATGTTTTTAATTAAAAGAGTTGCATTTGTTTATGTACAAGATGGAGCGTTTTTCAAAAAAAGCTCAAGGGTGAGTCATCTTCTTCACCAAGTGAACCTATTGTTGAATCAGTGGAGAATCAAATCAAAGTTGAATTAGATTTGAATGAGATTGTTGGTGATCCGGGACTACGAAAACTAATAGAGGAGTTCGATATTGCTATTCGTAATCAAGTACGGAGAGAGTACTTGATCAAGGGTCCTTGCCAACCAGTTGTGTATTTGTATCCGAAAAAAGAATATGACATTCAAGAAAGGAGTTTTCAAGATATTTGGTATCGAAGATTTATATGGTTAGAGTTGGCGTTGGTTTTACCTGTTGCCACTGCTTTTATTGAGAGAGCATTTTCCACCATGAAGATTATCAAGACTGACTTGCGAAACCGAATGGAAGATGAGTGGATGAATGATAATCTAGTTGTGTATATTGAAAATGATCATTTTTCAACGATTGGTAATGAGCCGATCTTGCAACATTTTCAAGCGATGAGAACACGTAGAATTCCATTACCACCACTTTAGTTTGATGTGTTGGACTATTTTTGATGTATAAAATATTTATAAATTTTTGTCGCTATGATTTTTTGTCAATATAAAAATAGTAAAGTCTCCACCAATATCTTTTGCTGCGTCCGCCACTGGTAGTGGTTGTTGGTGGAACACGAGTAAATAGCGCCAGGAAGTTGCAATTGACACTATATCTAAGGTTTATGATTTGTGGTGAGGTCAGCAAGTAAAAATGAATTCGTACAGATCTTGATATATAATACTCCCTCCATCCATGATATATGTATAACAATTGCATTTTTTGGTGTTTATGAAAAATATATCACTTTCCTTTTAGTACATTATTCCTTATTATTCAATCTCACAACCATTCATTATTTACTAAAAGAATCATTTATATCACTTATAATCTAACACATGGTATGATCATTTCTCCACTCATACAACATCCACCAATAATTTTATTAAAACTCGTATCGTCCACAAGTGATACACTTATTATGAATGAAGAGAGTAAAAAATAAGATTAATGACGAAATTTCCCGTCGCTGTCGTATAAAATAATATGTAACAAACTTAATAGTGGATTTCTTCTGTTGTAATATTTAGCAACAAATTATTATGTTGCTAAAAATAAATAACAATAAATTTAACAATAAATATTTTGTCGCTAAAATTAAATAAAAATCAAATCAAACGATTTGATTTGGGATCATATATAATGAGTTAAAAATTGATCCTTCCTCAAAATGAGAGTTGGGATCATATATAATGAGTTTGTTGTGTATTGCTCTAGTGAAATTATTTGGACCCAAAATTTTTCTTCGTGGTTGGAAAATATTGTATTAAAAAATTTGAATAAATAAAAATTCCCTCAATTATTATATATTTCCTATCTGCAAATCTATCTACCAAACATATCCTCTACGGCTCATAACCAACAAACAAATATAAGTTGAGTTGAAAGCTCAATAAACACAAGAAAATAGATTTCTAACTGATAAGATCGATAAAGATGAATCACATACAGTGAATCAATCTCTCGTTAAATAAGTTTCCTTCTAAAATCATGCTGCCAAGTGTAATTCAAAAGAATCTGATATCAAGTGTTTTTTGGTTCCAAGTCTATTAGTTCTTAGCCAGTTGAACTAAGTCCATAAGAATAATGTTTTCTTATTTATGTTTTATATATATGTATGACTAAATACTAAGTATGTTATTTAAAAAGATCGGTGATAAACTGAATCTCTGTTTATTTTTAACTTATTGGTTTGGGAAAAATTATGTTTGATTACTAAAGTATGCAACCGATTAATTAAAATCCTGTATTTTTTGAGTGTAAACCACTTTCTTGATAAAAAATTGAGTATTCATTTATTTTTAAAAATTATTAATTTTAATACACGCAATCTAACTTGGCAAAGCATCTCCTCTCTAATTCACCTAGGGGTGTGCATCGGTCGGTCGGTCGAACCGACCGACCGAAATTTTTAAAATCGAAAATCGAACCGAACATATTTTTTTGAATCGAATCGAACCGATTTATTGTTTCGGATCGACCGAAAATCGAACCAAAAAAACCAATCGGTTTCGATCGGACCGAAAATCCGACCGAAACATATTATATATATATTAATAAACATATTTTAATCATAATTATTTAATTAAAATATTAATTAATTATTATATAAAATATATAAATATATAAAAATAATATTTCGGTTCGGTTCGGTTCGGTTCGGTTACCGATCGAACCTAAAATATAAAACTGAAAACCGATTATAATTGAAAATTTGAACCAAACCGAAAATCGATCTTTTCAAAAACCGAACCGAACCGACCGAAATCGATTGGTTTGATCGGTTTTTTCGGTTCGATTCGGTTCGGTTCGTGCACACCCCTAAATTCACCAGTCACACATGCCTAATTCCATCAGTATTAAGAGGGTGTTTGACAGAGTTTATAAGCTCTTTAAAATAGCTTATAAGTTATTTATAAACTTATAAATTATTATAAAGTATTTGACAAAATAAGCTTCTAAACAGTTTATAAGCTATGAAAATAAGTTCCAACAGTTTATAAGCTCCCATAAAAATAAGTTGTTCAATCTCATCTTATTTTTTATAAGCTTATAAGCAACCGTGAATTTACCAAAATCACCTTATGATAGTTTGTTATTTCCTATATATACATTACCAATTTCACATGTCGTTAATTTTTTCTCTAACTCACGATTAGCTTATAAGATCAATTATCCAAATACTTTAACAACTTATAAGCTCTTAAGACATTACATCTTATAAGCTCTCTAAAATAAACTTAGCCAAATACTCTATTAAGTCAGTAATAGATCCACGACATGAACAAAATGTTGTACCACCATTTTATTAAGGATAAATATCAATTTAAACCATAAACTATACATGTTTTATCAAAAATATCCTGAGCTTTCAAAAATATCAATTTAAACCACAAACTATCATATTTGTATCAAAAATGCCCTTATATTCAGGATAGTTTGGGGTTTAAATTGATACAAATATGATAGTTTGAGATTTAAATTGATATTTTTTAAAGTACAAGATATTTTTGATAAAACATGCATAGTTTAGGGTTTAAATTGATATTTACCCTTTTATTAATTAGTTGTCACTCTAAATAAGAACCAATTTTTGAAAATTCTATAAATATTTTTCTGAATTAAAACTACCCCTATCCACATCCAATGAGTATTAGCAAAACATGTTTGAAAAAAAAAGAAAAACTAGTCGGAAAATACCTCTAGAAAAAAGAATTACGTGGAAGAAAAAGGATTGCGTGGAAGAATTGGGGGGAAAAGATGTCGTAAACCTCGTCGGTTGACAGAGCATAGTTGTACCCCGAGGTACAAATCGTTATTGCGCAGTAGTCCACCTACTCAATTACCCAACTGTGTGCTATAATTACGAACCATTCTCTCTCTCCTCATCTCTTTCCAAACATTTTTGCCAGCCCTCGTGAGCTAGGTACAACTCGTCAAAGCCCCCTCTCTCTCTCTCTTGTCATCTTTCGCCTATACCCAACAAACCCTTTACTCCTGTGTTTGTGGCTTTCGTTTTTTCTCACCGGAAATCCAACTACCCTTTTTCTAAACTACGATTCCGAGGAATTTGGAATCGATTTATGATAATTGAGATTGGATTTGGGCCGTTGATCTGATGGAGCGGGTAGTCGGAGGTAAATTCAAGCTTGGCCGTAAGATCGGTAGTGGTTCATTTGGTGATATATTTCTGGGTGAGATTTTATTTATCTGATTTTTTCCGGATTTTTGATGTTTTCGATTTCGTTGTGCTGATTTGTTTTTTCACTTGGGTGTTGTGCAGCTACACATATTGACACGTTTGAGATTGTCGCTGTGAAGATCGTAAGTCTGTGCAACTGTTCTTTCTTCTTTTTTGTTTTTCCCTTGAAAAATGTTAAGTTATTGAATGTTTGGATCTCTGCTTCTTATTGTGAAATGGACTGGTTTTCTGCATGCTGCTATATGTGCTTCATTTTTATCTTTTTTGAGTTGCTTGTAATTTTTTTTGTTTAAATTTCTGTTTAGGTGCTTCTGGGCTCATTTTCTTACTTCTTGTGAATTTTTGAAAGAGCAATTGCTCCTTTGTCCATGTAGACTCATTGTCGTAGATATGATAAGTGAACAGCAGATTAAAGGTTTCTAATGTTGGAACCCGTATTTTTTCTTGCCATTGCTTCAAATGAATGGCATTTCAATGACGGTGGTTTGTTGTGTAGACGACTGCTGCTAACTCGTTCCTTGGCTTTTGTGCTTTTTGCAGGAAAACAATAAGACCAAACACCCACAACTTCTTTATGAGGCCAAGTTATACAACGTTCTTCAAGGGAAGTATGTTAGCCTGCACATGGCTACATTTTAAGCATACATGTGTTTTTGAATGATGCATCAGATTGAGGATTAGTTTACTTCAGTGTTGCTTAGACACTGTATCTCTTAATCAGGAAATAAAATTCACATTAAGTTTATTTATGCTTGACGATATTTAACAGGTTGTATCTCATATATGTCAGCCCCTGAAACTGTTAGGCACAAGCTTAACTGTTTATTTAAAATCAAAGGGTAAGCTACAGCTTGACATGAGACACTCTTGATTGTCACTTGTAAATCATCATTAATGTGGACCAGGACAAGAATTAGGGTCAAGATTGCTGCATCGTAATAGGGCACATGTTCAACCTAGTATGTCTGTTTTAGAATTATCAATTATGAATTAATTGCAAGTTCATATAGCTATATTATCTAGGAAAGTATACATGTCACTTTAGTGGTGTATGGATTAATTTTCCCCTAAACTGAGATTAACTTAATCAATTGGCTTGTTGAATCGAACCACCACGAACACATTAATATGTTCTGGAGTTTGTATGCTGTTCATGCTTCTTGAGTTTCAAGACCTAACAAGTCTTTCCATTTCCAAGTCTATAAAGTATATATCCCACTGCAGGTGGTATACCTGGCATAAAGTGGTCTGGTGTCAATGGGGATGATAATGTTCTTGTCCTTGATTTGCTGGGACCAAGCCTAGAGGACCTTTTTGTGTATTGTGGTAGGAAGTTCTCATTGAAGACCGTTTTAATGTTGGCCGATCAAATGGTAATTTCATATGGGAAAATCGGACTTCTCTTTATTCTTCTTGTTTCCAAGTTCCAACATTTAACTTTTTTTGCCCGAACTGCTTATTGTTTGCTTCATGTAGATAACCAGAATAGAATTTGTTCATTCTAAAGGCCTCCTACATCGGGATATCAAACCCGATAACTTTCTCATGGGTCTTGGTCGGAAAGCAAATCAGGTTAAAGCATTTGTTAGTTGTTGTGCATGTGATGTCTCTACCCCATGCTTCCTCTTTTCTCCATAATCTTATTCTCTTGTTCCACTTCCTAGGTTTATGTTATTGATTTTGGTTTGGCTAAAAGGTACCGTGATTCAACAACAAACCGGCATATTCCCTACAGGTGCATTTCTGCTCAAGTTTGCTACTGCAAGGTTATTCCAATTTGAAGACATTCCCTTGATGTGATCTTAATGTATATTGTCTCTTGACTCATTTGATAATTCAATATATGTTTCCAAAAGTAAGACAGCTCGAATGCCAGATTGAGAAAAGCATATAAACTATATTCGAAACTTGCAAAATTCTGGACTCTCTTTGTTTATCATGTTAGAATTTGCTTTTATAAAATGTCTCTCCATTTATAGTGGCAACAATTCGCTGCACGCCTTATGATGACTCATGAGTATCATGCTTGCTTTTCATATTTGTACAGGGAGAATAAGAATTTGACAGGAACTGCACGATATGCAAGTTGTAACACCCATCTTGGAATCGGTAAGCATAGAGAGTTTCCCTTTGTCTTGGTCATTCCAGGATAAAGAACGAGAATTATTGAACTGTGGTTTCTATGATAGGTATAAATGTAATTCCTGTCTTTTTCCCTCTTTTGATGTCCCTCTTTTGTAGAGCAAAGCCGAAGGGATGATCTGGAGTCCCTTGGATATGTGCTTCTTTATTTTTTGAGAGGAAGGTCTGTGAGTGATTGTTCTGTTCTCCTTATTTTATTTTGATAATTTAATAATTTTTGTTGTTAGGGTATCATATTTTTTCTTTTCATTTTTAACCAACTATAAGTCTGCATATAGCCTTCCTTGGCAGGGATTAAAAGCTGCCACCAAGAAGCAGAAATATGACAAGATTTGTGAGAAAAAATTATCAACTCCTATTGAGGTGCTTACATGAATTGATAATACTGTTCTTTCCCTAGTCTCTGTGTTGTTGTGTTATGCATGTTAAATTTCTCCTGAAGGTGCTGTGCAAGTCCCATCCCGTGGAATTCGCCTCCTATTTCCACTATTGCCATTCTTTGACGTTTGACCAGCGACCTGATTATGGATTTTTGAAACGTTTATTCCGTGAACTGTTTACTCGTGAAGGTGAGGGCCTAGTCTGATATCTCAGGACTTCTGTTCAGAAACTACTTTATATAGGTTCATCTCGGTATGCCTGATGGCTTGGATATTATTAAAGAAACTGAAGTTGGGGCCAAATATCAGACTGCTCCTCAGTTTATGCTTTTCTATTTTCAAACTTGTTTTGTGCTGCCTCCTGCAGGTTGTGAGTTTGATTATATATTTGACTGGACTATCTTGAAGTATCAGCAGGCACAAACAAGTAAAACGCAAAAACGGGTATCAATTTCCATTGTCTTTTGTAGCTTCTTTCTTGTTCTTTTTGGCAAGTCCTGTGTAAGCTGATATACATAGCACACTGGTACCCTCTGCTGGGCTATGTGAACTGATGAACCACTCTCATAGTACTATTTGTTACGTTCCACAGCCGATTGCTGGAGAAAGCAGTGAAGTGGCTGCAATAGAAGCAGAAAAGCATCAAGGTTATCAACTTTTGTTCTTTTTCATGTTAGTAGAAGAGTTACAACCAAAAAAGTAATCTTTATTTTCAAGGGGGAGTGGAAATTTGATTTTTCTTGTATGGTCATTCATGAAGCTCAATAAATTCTCTCATATTTATTGGCCAAAGAATAAAGTTATTGACCCATCTTCTTAGGGAGTTCATCTTTTGGTCTTTTGAAGATGCAATGCATTTCAATGCCATGCTCAAATGTGGGGTATAGTTTAAGTTGGTAATATGGAATCTAAATTGAAAGACGAGTATGGTAGAACCGTAGAAGTACAAACTTGCATTATCTGCGTCTGAATGATATAGTTTGAGGAAAAGCTAATTCTGCATATCGTATTTGTTGGTGCCCATAGGCAGTAATGGTCCTCTTCCATCTGATTTGGGTGACCGTATGATGTCAAATAAAGCTGCTGCTAGTGCCGGTGTACGCTTGCAATTTAAATCACCACCAAGTCGAAATGTTACTCATGGCAATCCTGTTGACAGAAATGTAAGTAATTAGCATGTTGATTTCTAGGGAAAAATGCTTTTCCTCTTGGTACTTTTTGTTTTTGTTTATTTGTTTGCATAGAAACATTAATTGTTAAAGGAATTACACATCAAAGGATATCGCTGATGTCTGTTTATTTGTTGATTGGTGCAAGTGTTCCTCCGTTGTTTGATCCGTATGATTAACCTATTTGGTCAGGTGTTGAGTAACACACATGTGCCATCCACTTCATTCTCTCCTGCTGTCATTGGAAAAGGAAATACGTCAAAACCTATAGCATCTATTGAGGCAAATGCTAATCTTAGTAATGGAAATGAAAATCCTGCTCCTTCAAGTAGTTGGATTTCTTCCTTACGTCGCATCTCCTCATCCAAGTGAATGATGTGGTCTACTTCAGGTTTGGTCCTGTCCCTTTTTCATTTTATGTCGTGCATTTCTCTGTTGCTTGCTTGTCCCCATTATTTTTTGGTGGATGACTCCATGTGTTTGAGAACCTCATGTTTGTTTCTTAAATATTTATATAAGTTGAATCTATTTGAGTGCTGGAATGTTATGGATTTAATCGGTTAGCATATCCGTATCCTTGTGCCATGATTAAATCCTCTGGAGTTAAAAGTTTTGAGGTTCTACTGGTTGTATGAATTACATTGGTACAAAGCACTGTCACTTGTTGAACATGATTTCTTGTTTCAATTTCTCAATTAAGTAAATCCTGCCTGCAATTTTCAGGATTTTACCTTTTGAACCATATCTGCTGCCATGGTAGGATGGAAGACAACGTTAAAGATGGTAGTGGAAGTGGCTGGTGCATAATTGACTATTTTCTCATTGGTGACAAATGGTGTGTGTATAGTATACAGAAATGGCAAGTTATTTAATATTCTCCAATTGCTCGTGGGTTTGTTAGCCGAGGAATTCCGTTTATGTATATCTTTTTTCTCCACAACCAAAGTCTACAAGCTACATCCTGCATATATTGCAGATAAAACTCGACTATTATAAATTGTAAGGTGTTTGTAACCTCCAGTCGACGAAAAATGTGAAGTAGTTACTAGCACATGTAACAAAGGGAACTCAAATTCATTTGGTCGTGCAATAAAATGTGAGAATTTCTGAAAATGAACAAAACAACTCTGATTTCAGTTTATATTTAGAGGGTGTTTTGCTAATTTGATAAGCTCTTCAAAATATTTTATAAACTATTTGAGAGCTTAAAGGTTTTGAGAAACATTTGACAAAATAAAATTTCAAATAGTTTATAAGCTATTGAAAATTAGCAAAATAAGTTCTTAAACTACTTGTTTGATAATGAATTTATTAAAATAGTATTAATATAATACATTATTTTTAACAAATAACATCCTATCAATTTCATTTATCTTCAATTTTTCTCTCTTTAACTATAATTCAAGATTATTTTTAATTTATAAGTTTAATTATTCAAACATTTTAATAACCTTATAAGCTTTCTAAAATAAGCTTAGCCAAACACCTTAGTACATAACCTCAACCATCAATGCGGATTTCAGTAAGCTTCAGTCAATGAACGAACCTCAGTCAAGTCTGTACTGCAATCCAAAGCAGTATTGCTGAAAGCTTTCGATTAAGTAACCATGCTGGTAAAGCGCCTAACTTTCCTCAGCTGTATGCATACAATCTGCTTGTGTTTGACCCATTATTACCCCAAAAAAAAGGTAAGAAAAAGAAATGGATGAGAGAGTTCTAAAACATACAACTTTACGATTCCAGCTACTTGCAAGATAATTTTCCCAAAATTTTCTTCAATCCAAGGACATGCCTGGATCAAAATCATTTCCAGAAAGCCAGGATAGGCCTTTCAAATCCAGATTTACTGCCGGATAAGCTGGAAGATATGTTCTCTACCATACGGAACCCAATCTGCCATCAACAACAACTACTCAGAGCTTGAAAAAATATTTCAATGTTAAGTTTAGGAAACTTCCAAAGCCAAAAAAGTAATACCTTGTCTAAAAGTACGTCCTGAAAATCTTCTGGAGGTATCTTAATGTTTTTATAATTGGCACTGGTTGTCTGTGGAAATACAAGACCTCTTTCAAAAGATTTGCTACTGTTATGAAAGTTAATATTGAACAACAGGTGGTCCTACTCATAGCAAGAGATAAGAAAAACAAGCATACCTCAGATACAAGACGATTTTTATAATACGAGGTCCAAGGCTGAGGTTCCAAAATGAAAACTCCACCCTGCCACAAGAGTAGTTAGTTGCCTATGTAACACATTCTAAAAAAAACAAACAGAAATTAGCAAATGTGAAAACCATGAAATACCGGTTGAAGAAGTGTCCACACTCTTGAAAATAGTTTAATTAAACCGTCATCACCCCAATTCAAATGTATCCATTTTGTCACACTTAAACTGCAAGAAGCAAATTAGTTTTGATCAAGCACAAAACAAAGAGAAGATTAAAACTCTCAAGTACATTTTTCTCATGTAAAAGCAATATATCACAAGATGTAAATAAATGTTGGAACTGAAAATGCTGTTTTCTCATACAAGGACTCACATCAAAATATATATAAGAAGCATTACATGAATTACGGAAACAAAGCCCTCTGTTATATTCCTTAAATGATTTGAACTTTTGGGACAGGGTTGTGGATGCGAGCTGTTTCTCTCGCTTACATCTTCATACATGGCTTATCTCATTTTAAAGAAGAATTCATGGAGCTCTAGTCAGTAGTAGCGAACTGCCAAATTAATATAAGCTCAATACAATTGCAGCGTGGACTTTTGTGGACTTTCCTAACAAAAACAAACTTAACAAAAAACCAGCAAGCTAAATCGTTAAGCACGGGATAAGAAAAGCAGCAAGCGCTATTACCAAAGGATTGCATGGTACGATTTATTTGCTGGCGGATGCCAGTTCTGAACAAAATTCCCTTTCTCAAAAGAGACTATTTTTAGCAAATCTTTTGCCAGAAAATAGGGGGAATCCTTGTAATCCTCATCGGGTGATGTAATTATACTCTTCTCCGAGCCATTAACCAGCATTGCATTAGCTACTCCTGGAGTCTTGGAGGTCACTTTTTGTGTATCTGTCCTTATGATTTTTCGAAGAGTCCAGTTTGCATCCTCTATTCGAGCTGAATGTGATGAACAACTATTATTAACTTCATTTATTTTCCAGGAAGTCTTCACAGATTACAGTGATGTCAAAAGTAGCAGTAGATTTAGCCAATGAACAATATTCGAGAGAAACACAGAAGCTTGATCTAAAAGACTGTTAGACCATGTGTTGCAATCACCCAATTTGAAAGGTCCAAGATTCTTATTTTTCAGTTTTTTTTGGCTGAACATGACAAAATTGCTTCTCATTAGAAGAATGATATCATGCCAATCATCTAACAAATCATAATTTTCAATTCTCTTCTCCATGTAATAACTAGAACTGAAATGCCGTAAAGAAAAAATCCACCAGCAACATAAATCATGATATATATTTTAGGATCAATAACACAGCAAGCAACCTACACTATCCCACTTGGAAAAAAATTTGGCCTCATATATAGATTATAGTAATGTCTTGCATGCAAGCTCCAAAAATTATCGAAAATTATGTATGATGAGAAATAGAAATAGTTGTTATGTTTATATACTGAGAGCAACACGTTTTATGCTTGTATACAAATATACAATGTTCTCATTTTACTGCTATTCTCCTATCTGAATTGTTAACTTATTACACATATATGTCCTCGTCATAATTAGATCATGGAAGATCATATGACTGGATTTACCTTATAAGATATAAACTAATATCATAGTCGAAACAATTTAAGAAATAGTTGTTGGTTTTAGGCTGCAGTATAAACAAAAAGTAATCTATCTGACTATCTTGATTATTTGTTTATCTTGGTATGTCTTTACCTCTTGATAAAGTTCATAGTGAGATGAGTTCTTCCATCTAACAGTAGTAAAAAACTTAGATCTCGATGACTTGATGTAATCTAAATCCTAATAAGATTTCAACTGTATATATGTGCCATACTCTCGGTTTGAGTCTTATGGTAGAGTTTTGTAATAACTCAATATACTCTGCATACTGGGTGAGAGTAATTCATATAAGATATTTAAAAATCTGTATTATGTAATCGTATCCAGTTTAGGTTGATGACATCCTCTTGAGAAGCTCAAAAGTTTATCATATTAAACCACGCATATTGATTTGATCAAATATGATAATTAAGTTGAGCAATACTACTTAAGATATTAATTACTCCATCCGTCCACCAAATAAACTTGTGTCACCAAAAACAAGGAACAAATATGGTGGAAGAAGCAAGTATTAATTAATTAGTAATTAACTAATTTGAGTTGTCTAAAGCTTGAATTAATTAATAGATATTTGATATCTTAAATACGGGAATTATTTAAGTCTAATACAAACACCGACTCAAATAGAAATAAAGAGACAAGTCAATATTAATTTACAGTGGAATGAGTTAATATTTATGAGATAATTATGTTATGGGATGAACATAATAAATTAATTTATTTGAACCTCATCTTTATTCCTTATATTTAATCCCAAGACTGGCCCACTATGCCTGTGTAGAGATGGAATTCAAAACCCATAGTAATTGGCTCCTCAATGTATTATAATATTATTCATTCGTCTATTAACAAGAGACTTCTATCCTTTTGGTCCTTTAAGAAAACAGAAAAGAAAAATATATCAGATAAGATAAAAGATCTTCTAGATATATATTAATCATTATCTAATCAGAAGATAATTACAATTATATATAGAGCTAGAGAGGGGACGGAAATAACAGTATTAATTCACAGGGATCAAATTCTCTATTTTTTTTCAATAGAATATTGTCCAGCCATTATCAGAAAATTCAAGCAATGAGATACAATCCAAAACATCAGTGATTAGAACTGGAGTCAGAAAATGATTGCATGTGCCATCAGTTTGCAGGTTTGTCAGTAAACACAAACACCTATGAATTACATTAAATTAATAGGAACATGCTAGGATTATAATCAATGTATGATGAATTATGATTATCCAAGAGATATCCTGAGAAGCTTGAATCTGTGATAAAATTCATAAATTCCTTCAATAGTTACCTCCATCTATGTCAACACCAACAATGCTCCGACAACCAAACTTTTTAGCTGTACAAGAAAGAGAATTACAGAGATTTAGGCTTGAAAAATTGAGACCACCACATCAGTAAAAATGAACAGAAGTGGCAAATAAAATTAAAATGTTCCAAACTCCTCCTCAGTTATAAGAAGTTGCATTTAGGAGTTAATGATACCTATAAAAATGGTGACCAACCCACTATTGCATCCAATGTCAAGGCAATCCTTGCCCTCAAACCATTCTCTTTTCATCACCTTTAGTCGAGGATCTTCTTCTAAATCCTGCCCAACCTGCCAAGCAAGCAAGCATCCACATCAATGGACCAATAATTGATAAATAAACATTTAGCTGGATTACATTATATGATGATTGTGATCCTTCTACCACAATAATTTGCACTTCCAGATTTAGCACTATATCAACATCTTCATGCTACAACTCAAAACGAATTTAAGTACCTAGAAGAATTTACGAATTCAAGAAACAAGAATAAAAAACCAAAATACTAATATACATACAAATATGGTACGGAAACTAGCTACAGCAAAATTGAAAAAAAGATGCAACGCTTCCTAATTTAAGAACCTATAATGATTTATAAGCCCTTATATTTCGCACAAAGGGGCCAATCAGTTATTGCACAACTAAGCATAAAAAGGATTTTAAATGACAAGCATATCACTTCGCTATTACATTGATATTAACATACAGATTAAAGGGGAAAACAAAAAAGGATTCAGAAAAGAAGAGAGGATTACTCTATAGCCATAGTAATGTCTGTAATTTCCAAAGATGGCAATTTCTTTCCGATTTCTTTTCTTTGACGGTTGCTGTTGGGCTGCCGGTTCCGCTTCATTTTCATCGTGGTTTTTTTTCCTCTCCCAGCTCTTATCCTTTTCGTTTCCGCGATTGTTTATGTTTTCTGCTCCCATTCTTTAGAGGGAGATTTACAAAAATCAGATATGGAAACAAAAACAAAACTCAGGGATGAGACAGGCTAGGGTTTGTGGAATTGGGGCGAGAAGGTTAAGGGCTTGATGGAAGTGGAAGACGTCAGCTTACTCAATTCTGGTTTTCCTCGTATACTAATAATTGCGAAAATACTAAATAAGCAAATTAAATATCCAATTTAACCCATCGGGCCTGTTGAGCTGACCCGAATAAAACTAGGGAACTACAGTATTGATAGTCCTTTTGTATAACTTCTTATTATAGCTGGAAAAGTGACGGGTCGGGCCGGGTCGGGCCGATCCCTGGTCAGTCGGACTTTTATATTTTTTGCATCAGGTCGGATTCGTTCGAATTTTTATGGTCTAAAAATATGAAACCCAAACCAGCCCGGGGTGGGCTTTCGGGCGGAAGGGTTTTTTTTAGATTATTTTTTGATTTTGTTAATATATAAAATAAATATTTTTAATTGTAAAAAATAAATAATTATTTAATAATATCAATTATATTTTATATAATTATAGATATGTATATTAAATAATATTATAAATATGTATATTTAATAGAATAGAATATCGGGAGGATTTTTTTAGCCCGAAATCCCGGGCTTTTTAGGCCCATTTTTTTCGGGACCTTTAATTTTTATTCCCAAATAGGCTCAAACCTCGGGTATCCCAGGCGGGCTTTTCGAGCCAAGCTCATTTTGCCGACTCTACTCCTTATGGAGTATTTACTTTTCATGATTAATATTGTGAACTATTGAGTATTCGATGAATTAAATATATGATAAGATAATTTTATATCAATCATTTGTTTATTGCAAAAAAAATTAATGGAGAAGTCAAATTGAAATAAATAATTCTCCCTTTGTTTGGAGAATTATTGCAATCTCACTTATACTGGTTGAATTAAAATCAATGAAAAATAATTAAAATGATTTAAATAATCTCGAACTTTTGAATATATTCTCAAATGTTAATTTTTAAAATAAACATTTGATTACGTTAGATTAATTTGATATATCCAACATAATCATATAAAATAAGGGATGGTCTCCTGTGCGCGCTGCGCGCACGGTGAGACCACCCTTAATTAATTAACTTTAATTAATTAGTTAATTCTTAATCCTAATTAATTAATTCTAATTTAACTAGTTTAATAAAATTTAATTGTAAATTAATAAATAATAATTTTGAATTAGTAAACTCTAATTGTGAAATAATAAACCCTAATTGTGAATTAATAAATCCTAATTTTGAATTAATAAACCCTATTTAGAATTAATAAACCCTAACTTTGAATTAATAAACCCTAATTGGAAATAATAAACCCTAACTTTGAATTAATAAACCCTAACTTTGAATTAATAAACCCTAATTGGAAATAATAAACCCTAACTTTGAATTAATAAACCCTAACTTTGAATTAATAAACCCTAATTGAAAATAATAAACCCTAATTTTGAATAATAAACCCTAATTATGAATTAATAAACCCTAACTTGAATTAATAAACCCTACTTGTGAATTAAAAACATTAATTATGAATTAATAAACCTCAATTATGAATTAATAAACCATAATTATGAATTAATAAATCTAATTTTGAATTAAAATTATAATTAAAATTAATAAATTTAATTATACATTAATAAAATCTAATTATCCTTACTCACCATAATTAATATATAATTATTTTAACAAAAAACAAGGGTGAGCTCGCGGTGGTGGAGCTCACCTAAGTTTTTGTCATAAAATAAACACTCTTTTACTAGATGTCGCGTAAAGCAAATACTTCTTTTTTGACTCGAAGCAATTAGTCTTTTTGTATTAAATCTTTGGCAGTTAACCTTATCAACTAACGGACTGATAAAAGATGTTAATGGTTTCGAAAAAAAATGAAATGTTATAGTGGTACTTGCACCTTATATAAAAACATATGAATATATTTGTAAAAAAATAATCACAGCTATTGAGTTAGAGACAATAAACTAAATTATGTATTAATATACTAACTCTTTAAACTAAGATCCAATCTAAAATTTCTTTAACAATGAATATTTACTCAATCGATAGAAATTTAACACATGTAAATGCTCGCGCGCGGTTATATATTGCATGAACACGACGGATCCTCATTATGCCTATATACCACTAATGAAAACTCCTACCAAAAAATTATATTAGATTCAGATGATAATTTGTGAATGCACGTATTTTCATTCAAACTAATTATAATTAGGATTTATTAAGCCTCGACTAGAATTTATTAATTATAATTAAGTTTTATCAAACCTCAATTAGAGTTCATTCAGCCCTAATTTGGATTTACGAATATCCGATTAAGGTCTACTAATTATAATTAGGAATTGTTAATTTCCAGGGAATTGTTAATCTCCATTAGGGTGAATTAAATCTAAATTAGGATTTATTAATTCTCAATTAGAAATTTTAGATTGGAAGTATAGTTTAGAGTATTTGATGCAACCCACGATTCGAGGTCTTAAGATCCAATTGAAGTTCTTGTTGGACCGATCACAAGAGCACGGGCCAAGAAATTTAAAGAGTTGTTGAATGGGCTGATCAAATAAGTTTAGGTTCAAGAGCAGTCAAAGAAAGCAATTGGAGATGATGGATTCAGAGCTCCAAGAAATATCTCTATATTTCATATAAGTGGGCTGATCCGTGAAGATTTATTTTGTTAGGAGGAAGCCCACGAATTTTTAAGTTTTGTGGTCGAGTTTTAGGGCTTTTATTTTTGTAGATTTATTTCCTTATTTTCGTAGAGTTACTTTTAGAATTGAGATTTGTTTCCTTGTTATGTAAGGATTTAGTTTCCTTATGCTATTAGTTGTCTTATGTTGTTAGGTTACCTTATGAGTAAGACTAATTTTCACCCTATAAATAGGGCTTTATGTTAGAAGAATTAATCATCAGTTTTATCAATAAATTTCGTGAGTTTATAGCTCTCTCGTTAGCGTTCTACGAATTCTTGCGAATCATCGTGAGCTTCAATGTCGACTTACCAAACGTATCACACCCCCGTTTGTGGCGTCTTATTATGTTCCAATGATTGTGTCTTTAATAACAAATGGGTTGAGATTCCATATATCCGTTTCGATTATTTTGTAAGGCTGGGTTGCGAATTGTTGGAAAATTTTTGTTTTAACTTAGTGTTTTGATTAGATTCCAAAACCTTCTGATGATTGCTTTGCTAATGTAACATAGTGTTGTTCACTTCTTAGGAAGCGATCTTTTTATGTTTACGATTTCAGCAGAAGAACTATGAGTATGGAAGAACTATGCTGAACTTGTTCGAAAACAGTACTAAAGTCAGACGTACTAAGATAGAAGTTCAATACCAGTGGTACTGATGAGAAGCACTATTGAAGGACGCAATACTACTGAAGAATAAAGCACAATGGTATTGAAGTATAATGCTACTAAAAAGTGAAGACTGAAGACTAAAGATTGAAGACTGAAGACTAATCGCTACTGAAGATGAAGAGGTTAAGAAAATAACTAAGTGTCATTTCAGCAGAAGAGGAGAAGAAGCTACTGAAGATCTACGTCAAGGTGTGTAGGGAAAACATATGTTAAGCCCTCGCCCCGAGGATCTATCTTGGATATTTAATTCACCATACATTGATTATATTCCTAGCATGCGTCTATATAATTAATTGCAACACGTAGGGGTTTTCTCGTGTTTACCTTTTGATCTGTCGAGGTGGATCGAACGGGATGAACGGATCGAACGGTCGAGACTCGTGCTTTGACCTTCTGGACTGTATCCCGGATACCCAATCTCTAACGTCGAGTGAGGACGAGCTATGGAGAATGCACCGGAAAATCACCCAAGCTCTAGGCAATTTTCGAGAATCACACTATGATGGATGAAAATTATGCTCTCAATAATTAAGCATTAACCTAGACTTTATCTCATACCTTATATTTATAATGCACTACCTTAATCCCATATGGAAATTACCATAATCCTATATGGAAATTACCATAATCCTATATGGAAATTACCATAAGCCTTTATGGAAAATTACCATACTTCCAGGATTATTACCATACATCTAGGATTATTACCATAATCTTATATGGAAAGGATCTATGCATATACCATAAATATAATAACATCCTTGTAGGATGAAGAGAATAAAATCTTTCCTTTGAGAGCTTATAGGGCCGATTTCCCACGATTACTTACGGGCTGGATGGGCCGACCAGGATCAAATGCAAGGAATAAAGATGGGCCTCAAATAAATTAATTATCTTATGTTCACCCGAACATAAATTAATTTATAAACATTTATTCATGCCACTAGAGAATAAATGCTTGACTTACCCTTTATTACCGGTTGAGTCGGCTTGCACTTAGACATTACGAATCCCGTATTTAAGATATCGAGCGTCCATTAATCATTTATAGCAATCATTGCTAAAACGATTAATAACTTCATTTCTTAAGTAGTACCACTCAACCTTATTATTGTACTTGAGCTAACTCAACTTGCAGTGTTTAGTACAATAAACCTTTTGAGCTCCTTAAGGGGACGTCATCATCCTAAACGGATACGGTGACTCGATAAAGATAACTAGCGTGACATACAAGCACTGCCATCACCCAAGATACGGAGAATCTTGGGTTAGAACATATAACCCTCACCCATAACAAGTCAAAGTGATGGACAGCAACTCATATTCACCTAATACCTTATCGAGGTTTAGATCATCGTAAGTCACCGAGATCTTGGTTCTTCACGACGGTCAGAAAGAAGAACACATCTCACTGTGATCCTTCAATACGTCAGAGACGTACCAGCATAGACAAGTAACCAAGTCAAGTCACTTCTTATCTATACCGCAGCCTATACCGACAACTCGTCCTCAAGTTGTCTCACCAGGAAACTTTTATATCTCATTAAGCTTGACCAATCATACGAGACTTCGTGATCTTCTACACAATGTATGATCTAACTTATATATGATAAGGGGACACGATATATGCAATCAAGTATTGATTCGGATAGGAGATTGTAATAGTGGTAACGAAACATTGTATACAAGCTCAACTAAACCGCTTTCGATATCAAATCCAACAAGGTGAAGTGTCTCAAGACTCGAGTCATCATCTTGAAAGAGACGAGTCCACTCTAGTGAAAGAATACGGAGCTGACTCTACTAAAGAGACCCGAAGTCAACATACTGAAGAAACACATAATAATTTAAACCTTGGGTGTATGACTTTCAACGTGTCAGAGCATATCTGTAGAAGATCATGGCAAGCCAGAGTTACTTTTCGAAAGTGCACAGCTCGATTGTACTATGTTGCAAACACAGAAAACGACATACGAGGATTCAAATTGGAAGAATATAAATGACAAAGGAAATGGATGTGATTGATATTCCCTCCAATGATACTATTTATCATCCTTCCTATAAATACCCACGAGATCCAACCGTTGAAGGTTACCGAGAACGTTGAGCATTCAAAGAGTTAAAAGTTCATATCTCCTTAAGCATACGAACAACGTATTTTGAAGAAGGGAATCTACATTGTTATCAGTAAATCCTATTATCTCAAATATATTAATTTGCTCAGGATTTTAACATACATTCCATTAGAGTCAAGATATTATACTTGTAATATCTTATACCTAGAATATATTGAGTTGTTGCATGTAGCAGTTCAATCCTTAGTTGGAAAAACCCCATGTACCAAACACTTGTAAAAGTAAAAGTAGAAGTTGGGCAAGTAAGCAACAAAGTGTTGTTGCTAAAAGATTGTTTTTTTTTGCACCTGTAAGCAAGAAGGTTAGGTCGACTGCACTCGCAAATAGTAAGAGATTTCCTAGCACTAGTAAGCATAGGAAGATACGACAAGAAAGTCGGAGTACATATAAGGTGAACTTTTGTATCTAGGTTTTTTCTTACACCCGTAAGCAAGACTCAATCTCAAGTAGTAGATTGACTTATTTATCAATTCGTGGACGTAGCAGCTATCTCTCCGAATCATGTAAAATATAAGTATGTTCTTTATATTTCAGTACTTTACATTTAATGTTTTGAACTGAACATCATTCAGCACACGCATCACAACACAACTGTTTAAATCCTTCATCAGTAAGCTCTTTGCTACTGAAGAGAAAACTAATACTGACTAAGACAATAATTGACTAAGTATACTTTCAGTATAAAGTTTTTTAGTAAAGGCAAAACATAACCACCACCACTTTCGCACGTACATTAGTTATCAATCCAACTGATCAACTGAACAATAATCAGTAGAATTGCTAATTTGATTCACTCGATCTGAAGACTCTTCCAAATGAATCGATCGGTGAATGCGACATCGATCTTGAATTATATTAGTAATCGACAGCCTCGACATCGATGAACGTCTAGTCTTGTGATAAAAGAAAAATATTTTATTTGTCTTAATTGGTGTATTCTTCTCTCCCCATACACCAGTACAACCCCCTCAAGGGACTATCAATTGGTATTAGAATAGGTTGTTCGCAAGAACCACCGACTCTTCCTGAATACGGGTTCAACTGAACAAGATCCAAAAACTCACATCTTTTTTCATACTACACATTTTTCTGTGATGGAGAATAACTATAGCAGGTTGACATCATTCCCCACCTTCGCCGTAGACAACTATGAGATCTATGGAAGTTCAGACTCAAGAGTTATCTCATTACCCAACATTACAGAATGTATGAGGTAATCACAAACGGGCCAATCATTATCAAAGAAAATATCATAAAGAGTGGAACCGAAGCAAGCAAAGATCCTACCTACAAGTTCAAACCAAAAGATCGAGCTGACTTTATATCTGAAGAAAGAAAGCAAGATGAGCTCGATAACTTGGCAAAGAACATAATCTCTGGAACAATTCCCAACTCCATATTAGGAAGCTGATGAAATAAGAAACCGCTAATGAGATGTGGGACGCACTGGAGAGCCTATGTTCAGGATCTGAAGAGATCAAAGAAAATAAGCTGACGATAGCTTGTCAAAAGTTCGACAACTTCAAGCAAAAGAAGGGAGAATCCGTTGATGACATGGAACTCAAATTTGCGACGATCACCAATGAGATCTCAGCCCTAAGAAAGGATACACTCAGCGAGAAATTAACCTAAATGTCCTATGGGCACTCCTTGCTATTGACTGGAAAGTTTATACAATAACACTTTAGAATAAGGTCGGTTTCAATGAAATGTCAACTGAAAAACTCTTCTAAGCACTGAAAGCTGATGAATACGATATCAGGTATACTGAAGAATCATCCAAGATCGAAGCTTCTGAAGAAGAAGCTCAAGTCAGCACATCAAAGGTGTCGCCCTTAAAGCTGACAAGAGCAAAGAACCAAAGAAAACAACCAAAGATAAATGCGAGTACACCAACGATGATTTGATGACTCAGTATATGTTGATGGTTGAAAGATTCAGGAAGATGGAATCTCGACTGAAGAGGTAAAACAAGTACCGCAAAGAAAGAAGTAGTCACGACAAGAGTCGTAGAGAAAGATCAAGCAAGGATCAGACTGACGAAAATCCCGGTCGACCTGAATAAAAAAAGGATGAGTGCTTTGATTGTGGAAAAAAAATGACATTTTAGAACGGATTGTCCCGAACTGAGCCACAAAAAAAAGGAAAGCACTCAAAGCCAAGAGTGATAAAAAGATGAACGAATGCAAGGCCATGGTTGTTGAGAAAGTCAGTACCTCAAGCTCATCAAGCAGCTCTTTCAGCAACTTCTCTAGTACTGACGATGAGAGTTAGTGCTTGATGGCTAGAGAGATTAGCAGCTACATAGACAGCTAGATGGTCGGAATTTAAAATGGCATCGACGAACCTAAGGTTGTGTTGATTAGCCATAAGAAGAAGAAATACTTTACAGCCTAGAAGTACATATGGTTCTTAGACAACGGATGTTTAAAACTCATGACTGGTTGCAAATAGTATCTTTCTGATTATGTGGAGAAAGAAAACACGAAAATTGCTTTTGGTGATAATTCAATTGGATACACCAAAGGCTATGGTATTTTTTCGATCAGTGACATTAAAGTTTACAATGTTAATTATATATGTTCTTGGATTGAAGCATAATCTTCTTTTTGCTAGCCAATTTTGTGACAATAGTTTTATGGTCAAAATTCAAAAGAATACTTTCACATTTAAGAACAGCTCAAAGCAGACTGAGAGGAACAAGACAAAGAATTTATATATCGCATCCTGGCAGGATTGTCCTCCTGAAACAGGTCTTGTGTCAAAGACCTCTATAGAGATCAACTGGTTATGATACAGAAGGCTAAACCACCTGAACTTCAAGACTATGAACAAATTAGCAAAACACTCGCTGGTCAAAGGATTGCCAAGTGTAGGATTTTAGAAAGATCAAGTGTGCGAAGCATGCAAGAGGGGTAAACAGACCAGAACGTCATTCAAGAGAAAAAGTACTCCATCTACTGATCTATTTGGACCAGAAACTTCAATCAGCTATAAAAGTATAAAATACACCCTTGTTGTTATTGATTATTATTCTAGAATCACTTGGGTTGCGTTTTTTATGTAAGAAAAAAGAAACACTGGAGAAATTATCTACGCTATTGAAGAGGCTCAACTTAGAAAAGCAAACTGACATAATCACAATCAGATCAGATAGAGAAATTGAATTCCTTAATACTATCATTATAAGTATTGTGAAAAGAAATGAATCAGTCACCAAAGCCTTAGCAAAATGGAGTTGTTGAACGAAGAAATCATACACTGAAAGAAGCTGCAATAACAATGTTTACTAGCTCAAAGCTACCTCCAAAGTTCTAGACTGAAACAATCGACACAACATGCTACACCCAAAATAGACCATTTCTGACTCAAAGACACGGGAAAAGACCATACAAAATGTGGAATAACATGAAGTCTTCTATCTCCCACTTTTGTACTTTTGATTGTTTGTGTTATATTCATAACAATGATAAAGTGCAGTTAAAGACATTTGATAGCAAATCAGAACAAGAAATCTTCCTTTAATATTCTTCAGCTGAAGAATCCAGCAAGGCATATCGAGTTTTTAACAAGTAATCTTATATTGTGGAAGTAATACCTCATGTCGTATTTGATAAATCACTCTCGAGTTCATGAATTAGGTCAATATGGAAGCTGCGATCAACCTCTTAGAAAACTCTACTCCCCAAAGATCATAAACAAGTAATTATTTGGAGTTCGGAAAAGAAGAAAAACGATAATATTCAAGATTTCCAAGAAAAGGAATCGAGACAGTTGGATATTTCCCATCGCTTCTTTGTCATAAGTCGAAGAGGAATCGAACCAAATGAAACTCATGTTGATAAAGCTCAAGCTACTGACAAGGCAACACATCAACAACATACACCAGCATCAGAAAATCCTACTGATCCACAATATACTGATCAGCCGTCTACTTATCAACCCACTGTTGATCCAATTCCAGTATCAGATTGAAATTAGAAAACATTGAAGATGGTTTGAAGATCATCCAACTTACAATATCATAGGTGATTTTATCTGTGCAACAAAAAAATATAATCTATCTAAGCTCATGTTCGATATAAAATTTTCATATAAGGTTGAACAAAATTTAATTTATGTAGCACATGCAATTTGAATTGTAGCTCAATTGAATATGAATATACGTATTTAATGATTTATTCTATAGCATTTTAATCATTAAATATAGCATATATATGACAATACGTAGTAATCTTGTTATATATAGTACACTATGTAACACAAATTCACTAATAATATTGCACAAAATGCAAGATCGTATTGCATATAAATTGTTTGGAAGAATTGCATAAATTTTAATCGCAAAAATCAAATCAATTGCCAATAATTTACATAATTTTAGTATATGTGCAAAATAAATAAAATAAATATACTACGAAAATATCCACCAATGCAATAAGTGAAAACACGTATGAATCAATACATGAATTTTTATACATGTGTTTTCCATGGATTACGTAGCTTGAATAATAAATTAATTTAAGAGATTGAATATTGAAACTGGAATAATCTATCTAAAATAATAAGTTAAAAGGTAGATTACAAGAAATCCCTGAAAAATAATATAACCGTGTGTTTCCTACAATTAAACGAAAAAATCGTTTAATAAAAATGAAATCACTAATATAACATTTGCAAAAATCCAGCGAAATTAAAATATAGCACATATAGATATGTATTATAGAACATCGTAAATTAATATTTTTCATTGATTTATTAAAATTAATCGTTTAGATTTATTAAAATTAATCGTTTAGATTTATTCTTATTTCTTACAAAAAAATTCATTCCTACCTGATCCATACCTCTCTCTTATATATATATAACATTGCACTTAGTTCTTTTAAATAGGTAAGATGATTATCTCTATCTTATCACTTACTTGCCAGATATAAGAGAAGTTGTAATACATAATTCACATAGAAAAATTATAAACATATCATCATAAGCGCAAATATGTATTTTTATTATTTATTTTATCTTAGGTACATAATTTGTTAAGGAATAAACTCGCATGCACATATTAGTTACGTAAAATAAAATACAATATGTTTGCAAATAAATATCGATGAATCTAAATTGCATAAATGTTAGGTGCTAAATTATATTGGCTTGTCTTTATAATTAATAAATAAGAGCTAGTAGATTTGGAACAATGACCAATGATCGAGTCCTAGCAGCCTTAGTATGAGAGTTTCACCCTATTTAGGGTGACTCTTTGTGGGCACTAGGCCAAGTTCTCCTAACTTTTTAGTCGGTGAGTCACCGTAATTTACCCTCTCACATTTTCATGGAGTTGGGGTATAGGGGCTCCCAGAGGGAGAGCTTCCATTTTTGGAACAACAAAGTAATAGCTTCTTGTAACTATATATGTTTGATTAATATTATTGATTTACATAATTACACTTAATTCAATTAATCGGGTATCGAGGTTAATGGCTCAAATTCTTCACACACTATGATAATGCATTATCATACCAATGATAAATGATTTCGAGTTCTTAATTAAGCAGTTCTATCTATCATTGTAATTTAACCTACTAATCGAGCTTCATTCTTCACTCCAAGATTTCTAATGATGGGCCCAAGTTGCCGAATTTAGTGAATTGGCAATTAATTTTCAATTCATGGTCTAATCCATTGCTAGCTAGGCTAAATCAATTATAAGATAAAAAGAAATTTTATTTTCGAGAAATTTCTGCTTTCATGCTTTTAAATTGAACTCTCTTCTTAACCTGAGATGTTACAATATATAGTAAATATTATATTATACTACACTAATATTAATTTGTATAATTTACCTTATATATATTATTTATCAAGCAATATTTAACTTTAATTGATAATTAAGTAAAGCAGTTTTCGTCTAATGTATATTACACTTACGAAAAGTAATTGGGTGCTGCACCCAATTAATGTATTTAAAAAGATATTAATATCATTAAGATGTTATTCTAAAGGTAATTAACATTATCATACTAAGGTAATCTAAAAGAACATAATATTGATAACAATTTAATACATCTAAAAGAACATATTTAGAAGTTTTCTAACTCAATTTAATACATCTAAAAGATATTTATATTTATTATAAAGAAGTTTTCTAAAGATATTTATATTTATTATAACAATTTAATACATCTAAAAGAACATAATATTGATAACTAGAAAGAATTCGGCATCTATGTATGATACATATTTAGAAATTTTCTAGCTCAAGATTTGACCAACTTTGCCCGTCTCCGAACGATATATCCATCAACAAGAAGGAAAATGATTGAACTGAGAAACTCCCAAACATTTGACGATCTCAAATGTGTTAATATAATGACTCAAAAGACATCAAAATCAAATATGCCAAGCCTTATCTCACGTGAAGCAACCAAATTAATATTACATTTGCTTAAATAATTGAGTTATTTACAACATATATAAATTATAGTAGGAAGACAAAATAATGATAATCTAGTTCAATCTATAGTATAGTTATTTGTATTACATATCTCACCTTCAAGGTCATGTAATCACACATTTGGATGCTAGATAACCTATCATATATTTCTATGATCTATCACATCCTTTTTATCATGCATATAACAAATGAATCAATAAATTGCCCTAAACTCGAATCTAAACTTATGGCCCAACCTAACCTTAAAAGA
This sequence comes from Salvia rosmarinus, assembly GCA_036937905.1. Taxonomy (NCBI): domain Eukaryota; kingdom Viridiplantae; phylum Streptophyta; class Magnoliopsida; order Lamiales; family Lamiaceae; genus Salvia; species Salvia rosmarinus. The sequence continues at coordinate 213,494 of JAODLM010000689.1, forward strand.
GGCTAATTCGGTCAGCTCGTTGGACCAACACTCGTATAAAAAACTTGTTCCCCACGTTGAAACTCTTCTTCCTACAAAATTCATCACTTTCACACATGCTTTACAAGTGATCATCACCAATTCAAAAAGCCTCTAATCCTTCAGCTAAGGGAAGCTCTTTCGAGAAGAATGACTATACAGCTATACTGGTTTAAATTTACTGGAAATAACAAGAAAATTTTGAAGGGGATGATCGATTTACCTAAAAGTATGACCGGTTATTCAGCAATTTACCAGTATCATTTTCTAATGACGGACACAGAAATGAACTACAATGGACAATATATGACTGTCTGAATTTTGCACAATGCATCAATATGGGATTATGATTGATCTGATTCTAGCCTTCTCTAGCTAATGTGACTCGAGAAGCTCCGTAACTTAATCTACAAAACCGAACCCAATATATGTTTTACCGCCACATATCATTTTGAGTGAGTCAAAGAACTTTGAAGTTTGGGTCTGAAGCTTTTCTCTGCTGGCTGGAATTGTAATTTGTGTACAAATAGCTTATTCCAGCTCCTTGAGAAAATCAATGTTATCAACAAAAACCTGCAAAGATTCACAAGATCATTATGAATAATTAAGTCGGACAAATACTTGCATACACTTCGTCTAAAACATAAATAAACTCCATGTGCAAGGAGAGTACCGTCTTCCAGCCATCAGGATCTAGGCATGCGGTAATCTTGGTGTTAATACCAGGTAAAGGCCCAGGTTCTCTGGTAACATTTCCTCCACATAGCTTAACTGCCTCAGCAGTTTTGTAAACATCATCTGTCCCTATTGCTATCTGCAAGATATAGTCACTCAGATGTTAAAAATGTCGCCCTTTACATATAACATAGTGAAGGTTGCAAAAGATCAAGAACCAAAGGAAAAAAACCTGAGCATAAGCATTGCCTTTGTCGTATTCAGTAACCCCGTAGTTGTATGTCAACTCCATCACAGCACTTCTATCTTCAGGACCATAACCCAGCATTGCAATTGTGTACTGCAAAGAAAACAAACTCTCCTGAGTAAATGTCTAGTTTAGGAGTGATTTTACAGATGCAACTGACGTGACGTAATTCAAGTGTTGAATCAGATCAAACAGTGGCTATATTTCAATTAAATGACTTTCAACGGATTTTTATTGACTGAAAATTGCTTAACATGTGGCTATTTTCAAGTCCTTTAAAGTTCCCTGCATCAGCACACTGCCCCTTGGAACTTTAAGAAAATGAAAATAACAATCCTGAAGTTTCACATAGAGAGCTGAAGGCCAACACAACAATAACCGTTGAATTGCAGTATATTACATTATTACTAGCTAGATCTGAACGAGAAAAGCAATTTTACCTTATATTCAGGATTGTCCCTCTTGCGAAGAAGCTCCATGCCATAGGCCTATAAATTGTGACTCAAATCAAAGCATTTGCAGAGGTTTCAAGCAAAATGAAAAACTATGATATACCATCTAAGAATTCATGAATCTGCATTACAATTTACAAGAAACACATAAAATCCATACCTTCTCATAGAATTCAATAGCACGATCAAGATCTCCTACTCTAAGCATAATTTGACATAATGGCTCTGGTGTGGGACCTCTCTCCAAAAGTTCAAACTTGTAGCCGTCGGGATCTTCTATAAATGCTATCACTGTATTGCCACCTTTGACGGGCCCAGGTTCTCGTGATACTTTACCACCTTTGGCTTTGATCAAATCTACAGTTTTTGCTACCTGCAAATCCAATGCTACTATGAAGGAAATCTTGTACATTCTTGAAATAACTATCAAGACTTATCTGTGTGTGAGTGAAAGGGAAGATAAGAGCTATTGAAATAAAGAATCTCTAGGAGAATTCCCAAGAGAACCAAAACCATCACCAAAATTCAATCTGCTTTGGAATAAAAGAGTAACCTTATGCCAAATTTTTTATAATTAAAAAAGTAAAATAAATGGAAACAGATATTTGAAAGCCTTTCTAGTTTACTCAAGAATGAGGTGCAACAATTATTGTGTAGTTCCAAAATAATCTGTAGCATGGTTATATAAATTGGTGAGACTTACATCCTCCACTGCAATCCCAAAATGGCCAAAACCACTGCCGATATCATAATTGTCAACCCCATAGTCTGAAAACATCAACATATTAAAGATTAGTACACATTGGGAACAATATATAACAGTGTGTATAGAGCCAAAGTTCAAAGCAGGCAAGCAATTCCAGCATCAGCAGAAGACTAATTCAGAAATACTGGTAATTTCTTACTGTAAGTGAGTTCAATCACAAAGTGAGAATCTTCAGGCCCATATCCAAGAAATGCATTGGTATATCTTTCTTCTTCTATATCTCGCTTCCGCAGCAGTTTCATACCAAGACACTCTGTGTAAAATCTGTGGCCAACATGTAATTATACTAAAGTAATCTCCTGATATGGAACCAGAAAACCAAGATTAACAGCCTATTAAATGCTACATAAAAGAAATATACTTTATTGTCCTGTCCATGTCCCCCACACGATAAACAACATGGAGCATTCTTCTCTTGTCCTGTTTAACCCACTCTAAAACATTTTCATGTGTAGTAGCAGTGCTTGCTTGAGTTGCATTTCCTGCAACGCTTACTGATCTGCTACATATATCTTTATTGAACAGCTTGGATGTTCTAAGCCCAAAAGGTTGCCGCTGCAGAATTACTAGACAAACATAGAGATCATCAAGTAAGAAATAATTTTTTTCCAGCTACCAACATCATAGAGCTAAATCATAATGATGCTAGGATAATGATGGTCAACTCTAAGAGTTAAGAAAAGCATTAAAGACATTTCCAGGGGCTGGAATTAGGTTTAAAAGTAGTATTAGGAGAAAGACAGAATCTCTCTTTCAAAAAATATCGTCCAGCCCAGCACTCAAAGTCAAAACAACTAAAATCTACAAAGTCCATCTAGCTAGCATACTTGATGAAGTTTAATGTAATTCTAATAAAACTTGATGAAGTAATGGATAATGGCTATTCATCGTAATTACTAAAAACAAGACCATTAAAAGCCAAAGTTGTGCCAATTTGAATCAGGTCAGGAAGCAAGAAATGTTGGTGTTTACACGTTTAATCTCTTAAGAGAGGGACACTAAAACCACAAAAATAAATTAGAAAGGAACTAGAATATGCCTCACTAGCTGCCTTTGATATTTTAACAACCGATAATAGAAACAAATTCACAAAGCTAGCCCATTCTTTTTGTCTCCTAAACAAGACAAAATTCGTTTCTAGAAATAATCCGACCCACATTGTTGCCTTATCAACAGCAACCACTTTCCTACCCAAATCTGCTCCTCGAAATCCAGCAATCAGTGTGACACATACAAACTCAATGGACCAAATACACTATATCTTCGCTGTACAGAATATTATTACTATCAAGTCCAATACCCAGTTATTCACTTAAATTCGGAGCACGAAAACGAGTTTCATCGAGCAGAAAATATGAAAAAAATACGAGATAATTAGTAAAAAACCGCATAAATTAGGGGTGATGAATCGAAGAAATATACCACTAGATAGGTGCAACGAAGAGACCGTACGACATAGATTAGGGGAGGAGCGAGGAAGCGCGAAGCGAGGAGTGGCAGAGAATTTGAGAGAGGAGAGCGAGGGTTTAATTGATGATGCCATGGGAGCTATCCTTGCCATGTTTTGTGTATCTAGGTCCAAATAGGAGGAGAGAGAGGGATGGAGGGGGAGATTTTATCGAAGTGGAAAATAGTGAAAGAAGCTCCACTCTGCGTTTTCAGGATTTTCCGTTTGTTTCTAGTTTCTATAAATCGTTTATAATAAATTATGTTTATTATATTTGAAAAATCATATAATTATTTTTAAATATGAATCAAAATTATATATATATATATATATATATATATTTATATAATTATATATCTACATCATAATTTATACTCCCTCTGTCCCGGCATTCATGGCCCGTATTCCTTTTTCGGACGTCCCAACAATGTTGGCTCGTTTCCATTTTGGGATAAAAATTAGGGAACTAATCCTATTAACTCACTAATTGGGCTGGCCCATAAAAAACCCTAATCGTAAAATTAACTATCCCCTCCCCTCTCTCGTTCACTCTGCCTCACTCATTTCTGAGATCTCTCTCTAACTCCCTCTCTACCAATCTCATTCTCTCGTCTTCGGGCATCAACCCCTTCACTGAAACCCTAGCTTTTTCCTACTCCATCGTCGACCCTCTGGTTTTTTCTTCTCTCTTTTCTCTCTGTAACTCCCTCTCTACCCCTTCTCCCTCTCTTCTTAGGGCATCAACCCCTTCACTGAAACCCTAACTTCTTCATACTGCACCATCGACCCTTGGTTTCGTCTTCTCTCATCTCTCTCTCTCTATAACTCATCCTCTACCCCTTCTATCTCGTCTTCGGGCATCAACCCCTTCATCGAAACCCTAAAAAATCTCTTCCCATACTTTCACCATGAAAACAGATCTGGTTAGCATTGACGAGCAGACCTGTGATATTGACGACTCTGGAGTTCTCTTCGCGCTGCCGTCGTGGCCATTCTCTGTGAACTGGTCTGAGACGGGGTCTCTTGTCGAGGAGACCCTTGGGACTTGGGATCTGGAGGCTGGATGGATGCTCAAGACGGGAGATCTGGAGGCTGGAAGGGTGACCAAGACAGGAGATCTGGAGGTTGGACGGGTGCTCAAGATGAGAGATCTGAAGGTTGGAAGGATGCCCAAGACGGGAGATCTAGAGGCTGGAAGTGAGATGGAAGATGGAGATCTGGAAGAGATAGCAAGGCTACAAGGCTGGCAGGGTGATCTGAGCTTGGGAATACTACATATGTTGAAGATTCTCGTGCCCACATACTTCCAACTGTGAGATCTTTCTGATTGAGTACTGATGTGATGAAATATCTGTGATTTTGTGATGCGTGTGATGAAATATCTGTGATTTTCTTATGCGTATGGATGGTTTGTGAAATTTTTGGGATTTTCTAATGAGCCGTGATGGTTAGTTCATGGTGTTGGATTTTCTGTTGATGTTGGGTTGTCTGTTGGTTTTCTCGGATGGTTATTTGATGATGATGGTTTTTCTGATGGTCTGATGGTTTTCTTCGATGGTTATCTGATGATTGTGTTGGGTTTTCTGATGATTTATGAATTGGTTGTAATGTTTTGATGCATGTTTGTTGGTTGTAATGGCTGCTATTTATGATGCATGTGATGAAACACGAAATAATTTTGGACCATATTTTTTCTGATGTATAAATCATGTCCGATGATTTCAAAACAACAATATTTTTCATCCAAACTGCTTTACAAAAAATAGCAGCCTCATTTACAAAACAGAGCATGTTCTTTACATTCCTTCTGATTTACAAAAAATATAAGTGGCTTTACATAAAAAAAAAGTTGGTTGTTTTCATCCATTCCCTAAGGTTCTTCTGGGTGATGAATGCCTAAGGCATTCTGTAATACCTCGGATTTCCATAGCATTAATCAGGTACTAGTGACGTGATTAATTATAGATTAATTACGTAATTGACTAGGGACAATGCATCCTCAGATTAGATAACGTAAAGTTCTAATTCAAAGATTTATTTCAGAATTCTAAAGTTGGTTGATTTAACAATAAATTTTAATTTATTGTCTTATTTCAATGTTTATTTTAGAAAGAGGGATTTATGAAAAATTCCAACTTACTAACAATTTCTATATTTCTATTTGATTTATTTTTGATTTATTAATTTCAAAGGATACCGTTTGACCGAAAAGATCACTAATAAAGTCCTCGCAATCTAACGAGGTCGTCTGGCAGCAAGTTAATCTGAGTCGTCTCTCAACGAAAACTTAACAGTATGCTAAGTTACCACACGAAACAATTAAATTCCTAAACACTCTAATCACAAAGGGTTGTTTGATTACCTAGGCGAGGAATTATTAAAGAAAGAAAGACGAATTAACTAGGCGGAAATTGACAAAGCGAAGAAATTATCTAGACAAGAATTAAACCCTTGATTGAAGAACAAAGAATCAACGTGATGAACCCTAAGCATAAATCGAATAGATTAAATGGAAGACAAGAATAATTAAGCAATACCAATACGAATCAACATCAAAGCATAGAAATCAATATCAAAGAAATACGTGAACACGAAAGAAAAGATAGAGAAATCTTACGAATAGAAACGAACGATGGAATTGAAATTAAAGTCTTCCGGAATAGAAATCCAAAAATAATAATCTTTCAATAATCTTGAATCACAATCCAAAGAAATAAAGAACAATACTAGAATTACTTGAAGAACTAGAGCGAATTCTCGTGAGGAGGCATACGAAAGAATCTGAAAAACTGAAAATAATAAAAGAAGGTAGGGTTTCAGCGTTAAAACACGTATTTATAGCGCTCGAAAAATAACGCGCAGCGCCGGACGAGCGCGCTAAAAAACAAGGCGAAACGCGCCTCGCCCAGCGCCGGACGCAACACCAGCGTCGGACTCGTCAACTCACGGAAATGGGGGTCAGCGCCGGACGCATGCCAGCGCCGGACGCGTGGAGTCTCTGGACAATCTTCAAGTCTTGCGCAGCGCCGGAAGCGATGAAGCGCCGGACGCACGGAGTCTCGGGACGTATCGTGCTTGGACGCCCAGCGCCGGATGCGACGGCGGCGGACGCGGCGCCTTGACGAACATCGCTGACGCCAATACGGACGCGGGAACGCCGACGCGAGCGCTCTTGGGACGGAACCTAGCGCCGGATGCCATGTAGCACCGGACGCGGGTCTTCAATTCACTCTTTGCGACGCGATGCGCACCCAGCGCCGGCTACGCCAAGTCCGGCGCCTGGGTGCGCTCTTTATGCATAAAATGGTTCAACGCGAACATTCCCTACACAAAACGAAAACGAATATGATTCCAATAAAAGATATTCAAATATAAATCGAAAAGGAACCAAATCGATAAAAACAAACAAGGAGAAACAAAACAAAAACATGCAAAACAACTCCCCCACACTTAACTCTTTGCTTGTCCTCGAGCAAACTTTAGTTTCTTGAAAAGAATGGTACACATAGAATCAATACTTCAAATAGAATCAATCACATATTCACATCCTTTCAATGCATCTTAATAATATAATTCTCAATATAATGATCCTCATTCATCAATCCAAACATGTGACTTATCATAAAATAGCTATGCTTCGACTCAACATGATTTCAGAAATCAATATACAACTTATATGGTTCCCTTTCATGTAAGATGTCCCAATGATAAAAATAAATAAAACATGTGGAACTTAAAACCGATTATAGGACAATAATCGTTAGGTGGAACCTTCAAGTTGTACACTCGAGTATCCTAACGTAGATATCTATACCCATAGCATAGAGTCTCAATTCGAGAGACAACACAAGCAAGAGGGGTAGAGCCCCTTATTCGAATTTTAAGTCCACTTATTTCACAACAATGATTTTCTTTTTCTTTTCTTTTCTTTCTTTTTTTATTTGAAAATCATACAAGAAAAGGGTTCCATGTACAAGTATATGACCACCGATCACACACATTATCTAATCACGACTTTCTAATTATGTCCCACGCTCAAATTGACACCTAAGTTCCATCACACTAAAACTATATATCAAGATGCAATGAAATTCAGATCAAAACACAATTAATTCAACTTAAAACATAATTCTTCATGCACCATTGATTTCAAGAAAATAAAATCTCTCTAATCCAAACAAAAAGTTAAGAAACGACAAAACACAAAACGGCATAACACAAGCAAAACAAACAAACGGAAAAAAAAGAAACCCCCCCCCACACTTAAAACAGGCAAGGTCCTCATTGCAGATAAAAATATAAGAGAAAGGTAGAGGAGAATTCCCTGAATGCGAAGAAACGGAACGGCGGGGTATCAAGCATAAGATAAAACCTACAAAAACAGTAAACAAAGACAAGCAAAACAACGAAAACAAAACGACGCACACAAAAAGAAAAACACATAGTGATGAATCACTATTGGTCGACGGCGGTGGTGGTGGAGGAGTGCCATGAAATGTGGTCCAAGCGTTCCCACCGAGCCTCGAGAAGCCGTGCGGCCGATTACGCTCAATCATCTGCCGATTATATTCATTCCAAGATCGGTTACGCTCATGCCACAACGATTCGCGTTCGTCAAGACGTTGATTTTGCTGATCAAATCGAGTGTAGATATCTTGACGAAACTACGCTAGTGGCCGCTAATTCACTCGAGCTGGCCAAGCTTTTCACGTATAAAATTGTATCCTTGTCCCGATGCATCTTGCCGAAGGGAACGTGGATGGTTAGGATCGGCGTTGCTCGAATCGCTCAAGATCCTCTCTTGCCTCGTCATGCTGGTCGCCTTCATCATCGGATGGAAGAGTAGTATCAAAATGGCCATATCACCCGGTGCATGCGATGGTCCCGCACCGCGATTGGGCTTCTGCGAGCTGCGCGTGCTATATCTCTTCACGCAGCTTCTCAAATTATGAGGTACAAGAGTAGTCTCAAGATATGCAAAAGGGCACCTCGAAGCTCACTAAGATCAATCATCTGAGGTCGTATTAGATCTTGCCCAGGAATATGATGTCCTACATTATTGATAATCCCTAAATGGATTTGCTAGACCGGTGAGGGATTTGACACAATGTTGGCCGACATTTCTTCACGCCACGAACCACCGCAAGTGTTCCCAAATGAAGAATGTTGCCGAGACCTTTATCTTCTTTACCGCGCATGTGAGCAAGAAGACCTCAGCAGTATTGACCTTGTTGGCCTGCTCATTTCCGAATACATTAAATGCTATAAATTTATGGACCATTGCCAATGCTGCATCCTTGATGAATCCACTCGGCATTCCAACTGATGACCTATTAAACCCTGATAATTCCTTCCAAGCCTCTCTGACATTGAATGAAGGGGGTACACCACGTGAACCTGAAGTTGGAAATCTAAACACCCCTTCATAATACGAAAGGTGACAACATACTCTTGCCCAACGGTGACAGTCAATATATCTGATTCATCATCAATATTCATCGTACAATAAAATTCAATCAACAACGAGAGTAACTAGCAAATCCATCATAGCATATCGCATCAATCCCAAATTTTCAATTATTTCTTTACTCATCCTCAAGACCTAAACTTTGCATCAATTGCCAATTGAATTGACGCGATGGTGATATCTTGAAATGCAAATCGCCTATAATGTGTACCTTCCACGGATTATAAATAGGAAAAGTGATCGAGTACATGATGCGATATCCTCCATTTGTTACTCCATAGGAACATCATCGTCTCGAGGATGACGGAACTAGAGCCGACAAAGATTCTTAGTACGAACCATATTGATGCGTGTAAGAGGGCATCAATTTCGAACCTCTTGAGCATCGGAGCTAACACGGGTATCGAGGAGGGCGTTGGGCGCGCGGCGATGGGTGAAACACCGGGCGGAGCGAGGGCGCTGGAGCACGAGCGGACGGAGCTGAGGCTCGGTGATGAGCGGCAAACGCTGGATGCGAAGAGAGCGCCGGACGAAAGGAGAAAACGGCGGCTCAATGAGGCGCGACGAAGAAAACGGACGGACAACGAGATAAGCGGCTGAAAGTGCGAAGGAAACATCGGACGGAGGTGAAGCGGGCGGCGGGCGCCGCGCGATTGGCCGAATGGAGATCACGAAACGTGCACGAGGCTTGCGACGCTTCAGGCAAAGTACCGGACAGAGGTGCAACGAAAGTGGGCACTGGATGTGAAACGTCGGACGGGAGCGGGAGCTGGGACTGAGGCGTGCGGAGGCGGACAAGCAACGCCGGATGGAGGTAGTGGCATTGTGCGCGCGGAGGGAAAGCTCGGCGTTGGGCTGAAACACCAAACGGAAGGGTCAAGGAATCGGCACCGCAGGCGTCGAGAAAGCGTCCGGTGGTGGAGGTGGCAGCCGGACGGAAAGGTCAAGCGGCGGAGAGAAGGCGAGGAGAGATGCGGCTGCAAGAGAGTGAAGGGAGAGTGAGAACGCTAACTCACGTCTAATATATATATATATATATATATATATTAATATTTTTTAAATAAATAAAGGACCCGGTAGCGGTTTGGGTGCGTCCAAGCGCTGGGTATCTCTGGACGTGATTTTGCATGCTTCGTCTTTTTCGATCCATGTTCCAATTTTAGATAAAATAACTCCTCATCCCGCACCACACAAAACTAAAACAAAGATAAAAATATAAACAAAAACAAAGCGAAGGAAAACACGAACAAAACATAAAGAACGTGGGTTGCCTCCCACGAAGTGCTTGTTCTTGTCATTAGCTTGACAAGAATAGATCATGACGACTAAGGGTCAAGAACGAAATAGATTCCACCGTAAAGGAGGTCGGACCCCCTTCTACATAGGGCTTCACACGTTGACCATTGACCTCGAGCGATTCCTCTGAACCTTCTTTAGTGAGCACAACCGAACCATAAGGCTTCACTTCCTTGATAATGAACGGGCCACTCCAACGAGACTTCAACTTCCCGGGAAAAAGCTTCAGGAATTGAACAATAAAACCTTCATTCCGGGCTTCAAATCTTTGTGCACAATGTGTTTGTCGTGGATGGCCTTCACCTTTTCTTTGTAGATTCGGGCATTGTCATATGCCCCATTACGTAATTCTTCAAGTTCCAGAGTTGTAACATCCTGTATTTGGAAGCATCTTGCATCTCCAAAGAAATGGTTTTGATGGCCCACAGGCCTTGTGCTCAATCTCCACCGAAAGATGACACGCCTTCCCAAACACCAAACGATAAGGACTCATCCCAAGAATGCTTTTGTATGCGGTGCGGTACGCCCATAGTGCATCGGGTAGTTTGGTGGACCAATCCTTTCGAGAAGGTTGGACCATTTTCTCTAGAATCCCCTTGATTTGCTAATTTCTAGTCTCGGCTTGTCCCGATGTCTGTGGGTGGTAAGACGTCGCCACCTTGTGGTTAATCCCACTCTTTTTCATCAATTTCTCGAACAACTTGTTGCAAAAATGTTTTCCCCCATCACTAATGATTGCTTTGGGAAAACCAAACTTGCAAAGTATATTCTCCTGCACAAACTTCAAAACGATATAAGAATCACATGTCCTAGTGGGGATAGTCTCGACCCACTTGGACACGTACTCAACGGCAAGTAGAATATATTCAAAACCAAAAGACTTAGGGAAAGGTCCCATAAAATCAATTCACCACACATAAAAAATATCTACCACAAGAATATTATTGAGGGGCATCTCATTCCGGGCACCTATAGATTCCGTGCGTTGGCATCGGTCATAAGCACGGTAGAACGCTTGGGCGTCCTTGAACAATGATGGCCAGTAGAATCCCGACTGGAGCACCTTGAAAGCAGTCTTGTGTCCACCGAAATGCCCTCCACAATTACCATTGTGGCATCTTTCTAACACTTGGGATTGCTCTTCCTCATGCACACATCGACAAATCACATCATCCTTCCCGAATTTGAGCAGATATGGCTCATCCCGAAATATTGCTCGCAAGGTTAGAAAACTTCCTTTCACGAAAGGTTAGATCAGTCTCATCTCCCACAAGCAAGATAATTCACAATGTCACGAACCACGGGAAGATGAGACCGCAAAAGCATTTTCGTAAGGAAAATCATTATATGATGCCTCATGCAAGAGTCTAACACTGGGATTGAAGGCGAGACAAATGATCACCATACAATTCTCACTCCCTTCCCATCCTTAATCTCTAAGTCGAATTCTTGAAGGAGAAGAACCCAACGGATCAACCCAGCTTGGCTTGAGGTTTGGTTAACAAGTACCTTAAAGTCGCATGGTCACTATGGACAATCACTTTAGAACCTATGATATAAGAGCGAAATTTTCTAAAGCAAATACCACACTAACATTTCTTTTTCGTTGGTTGTGTAATTCACATGTGCATGATTCAAGGTAGAACTAGCATAGTAAATTACACTGAGCATCTTATCAACACGTTGACCTAAAAAATTTCACAACGTGATTGCTAGCATCACACATGATTCCAAAATGTTCATTCTTGTTCAGGGCTACAACCACGGGGGCACTAGTCAACCTCTATTTCAAAATAGAAATTGCATACATACAATCATGATCAAATACAAAAGGCACATCTTGGGAAAGCAAACGACACAGGGGTTGAGAGATTTTGGAAAAATCCTTAATAAACCAATGGTAGAAACCCTCATGCCCCAAGAAACTCCTAATCCCCTTTATGTCAACAGGTGGGGGCGGTTTCCTATAACATCAATCTTAGCCCTATCCACCTCAATCCCTTCATGAGAAACCAGTGCCCGAGTACTATACCACTCTTAACCATGAAATGACTCTTTCCCAACTCAAAGTTAAATGACTCTCTACATCTATTAAGCACATGATCAATTTTAGCCAAGCGGTCATCAAACGAGGAGCTAAAAAGCGAAAAGTCATCCATAAATACCTCCATGTAGTCCGATCATTTCGAGAAGATGGACATCATGCACCGTTGGAAGGTCCCAAGTGCATTACAAAGGCCAAACGGCATATGACGGTAAGCAAATGTCCAATGCGGGCTCGTGAACGCCGTCTTGGATTGGTCCTCCGGAGCTATGGCAACCTAATAATAACCAGACAAACCGTCAAGAAAACAATAGAAATCGTGACCGGCTAACCTATCAAGCATTTGATCAATGAAGGGTAGAGGGAAATGATCCTTTTTGGTGGCGGTATTCAGCTTCCGGTAGTCAATGCACATGCATCATCCCGTGGTGGCTCGGACCGACACCAACTCCCCCTTGCTATTTTCGATTCTGATGATGCCCCTTTCTTGACTACATGCACGGGGCTCACCCATTCACTATCGGCGACAGGAAAGATGAGACCTTCGCCTAGGAGTTTGTAGATCTCATTCTTCACAACTTCTGAGATCACAAGGTTCAACCTCCTTTGACCATCTCGCGTCGGGCGAGCTCCTTCTTCTAAGGTAATGCGATGCATACACGTGGCGGGGTTGATACCACGAATATCAGCCAAACTCCACCCGAAGGCGAGCTTGTTCCTCTTCAAAACACCAATCAACGATCTTCCTCATACCGAGCCAAAGTCGAGGAGATGATCACTTGCTCGACTTTCCTTCCTCTAGAACACATACTCAAATCGTTGGAAGCTCGCTCGGGTTCAACAGCGACTCGGGAAAGCTTGCACACTCACGTGCTACTTCTGCTCGTCGGCCGATACCATGAAAACCTCTTGAACTGCGTGTGCCTGCAAAAATACATTCTCGACCAAGGGCTCAATAGTATCAACAAAGGCACAATCATCAATATAATGAGCAGTAGGGGCATTAAGGCTGTCTCTCGTAAAAGGTAACCGTAGTCCCCAAAACAGTCATCTTGATAAGGCCACTCTTAACATCTATCATGGTATTAGTGGTGGCCATAAACGGTCTACCTAGGAGAACAGTGTGAGACCTACCATCCTCCCTTACATCCCCAACTTCCAAGACCACAAAATCCATCAAAATTATTAGACCCCCCACATTAACCATAACATTTTCCACTACCCCCTTGGGGTATCTCATAGATCTATCAGCTAATTGAAGGGTCATGCCAGTGGGTTTCAACTCCTTAAGACCTAATTCTTGAAAGATAGAATAAGGCATCAAATTAATTCCCACCCCCAAATCAAGCATACCTAAGGCCTCTTTCCCATTCCCCATAGCAATCTTAATGATAAAGCTACCTGGATCACGAAGCTTGGGTGGAAGGGGAAGTTGCATGATCGAATTCACCGTCTCGGAGACCACCACATTGGCAATGTCTCCCCAGTTCATCTTCTTGGAGGTGAGCTCCTTAAAGAATTTAACATAGGCAGGGACAGCCCGGATGACGTCCAGCAGACGCAAGTTGACGTGCACTTGAGACAGCAACTTGTAGAAATCGCTGAACTGTTGGTCCTGCTTGGCATTAATCAATCGATGGGGATAAGGGACCCGGGGCTTGAACAATGCCTTTGTAGATTGTCCCGACGGAACATAAGGATTGGCGGCTTTATGCAACTCACTCTCATCTTTCTTCTCGGGAACCTCTTCTTCAACATGAGGTTGCTCAACGTCGACAGTGGGTGCCTGTGAAGGCATGGGAGTCGGCATAGTCACCTGGTTATCGATGGCTTTTCCAATTCGGAGAACCGTCACGGCATGAGCTTGATGAGCTTGCCCCGATAACTTGTTCCTCTCACTCTGCTGCCTCATCTCATTAATTGAAGTGGCAATCTGACCCATGGTGTCCTCGAGGTGTCTGATAGTCGCCTCAGTACTGTCGATTCTTTGATTGTTCTTTGTTATGTATGCGTCGAGAGAATCTTCAGCAGGAGTCCGCTGAGATTACGGAGGACCGCGTGGAAATTGTTGTGGCGGCGAGGCGGTGAGGAGGGTACTTTGCGGTGGGGCGGCTACGGTGGGTAAGGATCTTGAGGTGGGCGGCGGTCGGTGGGCTTTGGTACGGATCTTGTGGGTATGATTGCTGCCGATAAAGCTGCTGTGGATACTTATATCACGACCATAAGCTTCCGCTCGACGGGTACTTCTTGGTTATGTCTTGTATCTGCGACGGCATCAGCCCGAGGGACGTCGAGTCTGTGGGTTTGAACCCGACCCCTGACCTTGGCTCTGATTCTTCCATCTCGTATTATACTGCGGCTGAGTTTGCTCATAGGTCGGCCTCGGCTCATAAGGTTACCGAGGCGGAAAACCTTGCATAGAATAGGCCTCTACTCCGCCTTCATATACGAGTGCTCCCATATTAGGACAAATATCTGCTGTATGTCATATTTCCATGCAAATTCCACAAGGATGCATAGAGAAATCCTGAGGAGGTGCGACGAACTCCTGCGAAGGAGCAACGAACTCCTGGGATGGTGAAGGGAACTCA
This sequence comes from Salvia rosmarinus, assembly GCA_036937905.1. Taxonomy (NCBI): domain Eukaryota; kingdom Viridiplantae; phylum Streptophyta; class Magnoliopsida; order Lamiales; family Lamiaceae; genus Salvia; species Salvia rosmarinus. The sequence continues at coordinate 228,497 of JAODLM010000689.1, forward strand.
GCCTGCTTCATCTTCATCTCGTTCATCTCTCTCATAAGCTGCGCCATCTGCCTCGTTAATTCCGATCCTGTCTCCACAGAGTTGATAGAAGACCGGCGCGTACTAGATGCCTTCTGGAGGGAATTGCTCGCCATGAGATCAAAGATCTCGTCAAGAGCCTCGGCTGTGATATGAGCTATGTTGCCCCCTGCCACATCGTTAGCTTTTTCCTGATCGGATTTTAGGATCCCGTCATAGAAGAATTGACACAAAAGAACCAACGGGAAGAAGTGATGTGGGCATTGCCTCTGAAGCTCTTTGAATCTTTCTCTTGCTTCATGAAACGGCTCATCTAGATCCTGCTCGAACGTCATAATCTTGGATCGAAGATCCTTGGTCTTCGCCGGATAGAACCTCAACATGAACTGCCCACCACGGTGTTCCAATTTGCCAAGGAGTCGGCGTGAGGGCTCATAAGCCAATACTTGGCTTTATCCTTCGTAGAATAGGAGAAACAGTGCAACTTCAACTGCTCTCATTCAAGCCAAACAGAGGAACGATCGCACCACTTGATTATACTCTCGATGAAGCTTAGGCATCCTCATTCGCCATGCCATGAAAAGTGGGAATGAGGTTTAAATGATTGGCTTCAACTCATACCCACGTGCATGGGGGCACAACACGATAGGGTTTGTAGTCTCCCTATTTTAGGTGAAGAATCCCCATCAGCGGTGGGCGGCGCTCAGTCATGATTGTTGTTCATATTGTCATGATTATTGTTTCGACGGTCACCCATGATCCTCTGTGGGATTCTTCAAATAAAATTCTCGACGGTGGTGAATCCTCCTTCAAGAGCGAGAGAATCGTCTCAAGCTATCACAATCGGAGTGATCAAACTCCGCCACACTAGCAACAAGGGTTTCCTTGGCTTGCGAGTATACTTCAACGGGATACCAATCTAGGAGTTAGACTTCTTTAATAACCCGAATTTACGGGTTTAAAAATTTCGAAAATAAAGAAGGAATAGTACGATAAAAACGAAAATGAAAGTGAACGTCGGTAATTGTCGATTTTGAGTAAATCGAATTTTTTCATAAAAATTCAAATAAAATAATTTTTAAAATATAAATAAATATGTTTCTAAGTATATGTGGATATTATGTACACTAAGGAAGAAAAAAATTTTTCTCCATTTTGAGGATTTTCAAAATTTATGAAAATAAGTGATTAATTTATGATTTAATATGTGATCACTTGATTTTATGTGATGAGTTGTCATATTTATCTTGTAGTATATGATAAGATAATTATCTTACACCCAAGCATGATTTTCGAAAATGAGGTGTATGTGATAAGGTTGGAAAATGATATTTTGTGATAAGTATGCTATGATATTTTTATAAAATGATAAGATAAGGTTATGACTAAGGATGGATAATGTTTATCTCTTAGAAATGTGTAGAAATATGATAAATATCATAGGAGATAATATTTTTGATATTGGGTTGCATGGTTTTCGAAAAAATTGTATCATTTTATGTGAATTTCAAAAATCATAGATTATATGTGATAATTATATTAAATAATTTATTTAATTATATACTTGATAAATATCATGATTTCTAGATCAATCTTATCTCCTAGAAATAATATAAGTTTCGAAAATCACCAATTAGGGTAAGAATGGAATTTTGTGAAATTTTAGTTCTAGAAAATCCTAGTTTTCGAAACCTAGGAAAATTTGCTAAGAATTGTTTCAAAAATTTATTTTATGATATAATATCATTATATTTATGTAATTCATCATTAAAAAAATATTAGTTATGAAAAGAATAAAGGATTGATAAGTTAATCTTAAATTCGAATTATTTGCCGATAACTTTACTTTAGTACATAGAATTATTCTTAATTAATTTTCCTATGATTTAATTTATCGTCTAAGACTTATATTATTTCACATAGCTATTAATTGGAGAAAAATAAAATATTTGGCTTAATATTACTATAAGTGCCGAAAAATTAGACCTTTAAGTGTGAAATGGATAAAAATATCATACTTTAATTAATGAGGGGCTATAATTGTAAAGTTAGGATATTATTAGGTGTAAAGTAGAGATGGTTATCAAATGAAACAAGTAACCTATGGTTTTGTACTATAGTGGCCGAAATTTATGACTTATAAGGTTAGAAAAATTAATTTCCAACCTTATGATAATGACACCTTATCCTAAAGTTGAAAATGTTGACTTTTCAAATGTGATATTATTATATAAAATATTAAAGTATATGATATAGAAAAAAATAAAATTTTATCCTAATGATATAGAAGTAGCCGAAACACACACACACACACACTACATAAAGTGATAACTTATTTATTCTATGATAATTATAAGATACATTAATTAAATGATAAAATAACACAATAAACTATAGGATAAAATAAAATAATTATCTCATACATAAGTGAGATGGCCGAAAATAATATAAGATAAGGTATGAGTTGTATTTTGATTTTTACACCAAGATATGTTATAATTTTAAGAAGATAAGATATGATGAATAATTAAAGTATAGGATAAGATCAAAATTGTCTCATGTACAACTCATATGGACCGAAAATTTATGAGATAAAAAGGAGTTGTAATTTTTGACTTATTATTAAGATATTTTATAAAGTAATGATTAAATACACTTTATAAACTCTATAAATAGGAGACCACCCCCATACCATACCATTATAACCGAAAATAGTGAGAAAAGGAAGAAAAATAGAGAGAAAAAAATAGAGAGTGTTCTCCAAAATACTCTTCGATCATAGAAAGAAAAAAGTCGCCGACGTCGATCAAAATCAAATAGAAGGTTAGAAACCCTACAACTCTTACTATTTTATGCAAAAATATTAGGAATTCATATATGATATGTTTTGTTACATGCTTTCGAAAATTATGTGACGTACGTGAAAAATATGCTATATGTTTGCGTTGTTAATTAAATACGTTTATATGACGTTATAAGCATGAATTATGATTTTAGTACAAAGTTAAGCATATATTAAAAATATTATGTTATGACCGAAAATGAGTATGAGTTATATGTTGATGTACATGAATTTTAATTGTTGTTTTGAACATGAAATAATGATAGTTATTCATGTTTAAAATTGTATGATTTTATGTGGAAATTTTGGAAAATATGGAATATTATGAGATAATAATTTCGAAAATAGCTAAAGCATGAAATATTGATGTACAAGTTGTGTATGATGAATATTATGTCAAATTATTGATATATGATAATAATAATAATATATTATGTGAATTAATTAAAATTTTTTGAAAAATATATTAAAATTTTCGAAAAGTGTGACATGAAGAATTATGATGTCTCATGATATGTGATATGTGGATCATATGATATGATACGTGAAAAGTTGAGGCGTATGAGGATATATTTGTGAATCGTTAGAAATTGAGTATATATATGTAAGATGAGAAGTAAAGTTAATGCGTTACTGAAGTAGTTATGAAATTAAGGTTCATACGTGATACGTAATGATTTGAACTAAGGAAAGAATGAAAGGATGGAATATTATATCTCTTCGAGACGCGATAAGTATAATAGTTGTTAAAGTATGATAATAGGATCCTTGACGTTAAAAGGATTGATGTTAGTAAGTCCGTTGTTTCGGATCAATGATTACCGGAAAAGTATAGCAATGTACTAAACCTCGTTTCTCACGTTGAAAAGGATCCTGCTCGAAGGAGAAAGAAAACGGAAAGTGAACTAGTGACGTAAGAACTATAAGTTCTCGAGGTGGGCTTTCTTATCAAAACCATTTACGAGCTTTCTTGGAAAAATGATTTTTCGAAAGTATTTACTGTTATTACTTTCCTGCTTTCTTATACTGGAAATGTTGAGATACGATATTATCTCGCCAAAATGTTTTATGTTTTGTATATGTCCATTCGGGTTGCTTAGGCAATATGAAGTTCTGGTCGGATCCCAGTCGGGAGGAGTAAGGAGAATTCCCACCAGATTGTGTACACGTGTTGAGCCTCGAACATTGGGCGGTCATGCTCTGAACCGGGGCGGTTAGTTACGTCCGGGTGAAGGAGGCCTCACTCCACACGCTTATCCATAGTCGACTTGGAATATACGTTGTTGTTGTTGTTGTGATATGAAAATGACTGGCCAGTCGACTTTGAGAAATGATGAAAATGTATTTTGTAAGAACAAGGCCTTTTCAATAAAACCCTTGTGTCTTACTGTGATGAGGGCAGTACAATATTTCGTAAAGTAAAATGTTTTCGGCATGTGTCCACTGAGTGCATTATTTGTACTCAGCCCTGCATGTTTGTTTTTAAATGTGCAGGTTGAGCGGGTGATGGAACAGAGCGGGAGTTGAGCGGAATCTTTTGTCCAGTAGTATGAAGAACTTTTTGGTTCGCCTTGAGAATGCATCTCCATATGAATGTCTCACTCGTTTTATTCCGCTGCCAAACTCTTGAGACTTTTTTTTTTATTTTGTTACTATGTTAAGTTCTTGAATATCCTGTTGAAGCTTTGTAAGAGTTGCTGTTTTGTCCAAACGTTCGTATCAACTCTTTATATAAGTTATTTTGCCCATCCTAAATCTCGTTCTATTTGGAAACATCCGTATTTCTTCATAGATGAAATGAGTTGAAAACCTTATTCTTTTAATATTCATTTAATTCAACCCCCAAGTCACGGTCCGGTAAGGATAAGCCAAACCGGTCAGTGACAACTTCAAGGCCCTGCATACACAACACTCAACAAGCGAGATCAAACGAATCATGTACAAAATAAGAAAGGTAAGGAGAAGAATAAAAGCGAAAAACATGCAACATTAATAAAATGCCTAAAGTTTTCCACAACAAATACCAAAATTTGTTTGGTGAAAAGATCACTAATAAAGTCCTCGCAATCTAACGAGGTCGTCTAGCGAGCAAGTTAATCCGAGTCCTCTCTCAAGGAAAACTTAATGTATGCTACTAAGTTACCACACGAAACAATTAAATTCTAAACACTCTAATCACAAAGGGTTGTTTGATTACCTAGGCGAGGAATTATTAAATAAAGAAAGACGAATTAACTAGGCGGAAATTGACAAAGCGAATAAATTATCTAGACAAGAATTAAACCCTAGATTGAAGAACATAGAATCAACGTGATGAACCCTAAGCATAAATCGAATAGATTAAATGGAAGACTAGAATAATTAAGCAATACCAATATGAATCAACATCAGAGCATAGAAATCAATATCAAAGAAATACGTGAACACGAAAGAAACGATAACGAACGATGGAATTGAAATTAAAGTCTTCCGGAATAGAAATCCAATAATAATAATCTTTAAATAATATTGAATGACAATCCAAAGAAATAAAGAACAATACTAGAATTACTTGAAGAACTAGAGAATTCTAAGTGAGGGCGTCTGAAGAATCAAAAAAGCGAAAATAATAAAGAAGGTAGGGTTTCAGATTTAAAACACGTATTTATAGCGCCGAAAAATAACGCTACGCGGACGCCGCTAAAAACAAGGCGAAACGCCTCGCGCCCAATACGGACGCAACGCCAAATCGGACTCGTCAACTCACAAAACGGAGGCCACGCGCGGATCGTGAGTCTTTGACAATCTTCATTCTTACATGACGTCGGACGACGGAGTCTTGGATGTATCGTGCTTGGGCCAGTGGCCACGGACACGACGAAGCGCCGGATGCGGGTGCTCTCGGGGCGGAACATCTGCTGGGCCCAACGTCGGACGTGAGGAAACGTGGGGCAGGCGTTCTCGACAGAACCAGGCACGGACGGCGCCATGCGGCGTCGACGCTGGTCTTCAATTCACTTTGCGATGCGATGCACACCCCCGCCTACGCCGAGTTCGGGCGCTGGTGCGCTCTTTATGCATAAATTGGTTCAACGGGAACATTCCCTACACAAAACGAAAACGAATATGATTCCAATAAAAGATATTCAAATATAAATCGAAAAGGAACCAAATCGATAAAAACAAACAAGGAGAAACAAAACAAAAACATGCAAAACAGATACATTATATCTTTATTTTTTTCGGATAAATATATATATCCGGATGAGGACATAACATCCCTAATAAATTGGGCCTAGCACCAATATGTAGAAATAGGTCCAAATTGCAACTAAAGCTCATGATATAAGCTAAGAATTTTCTAGAAATTGATGGAAAGTTAATGGCTTCTCATGGAAGAATGAAATAGTGAGAAGATGATATATATATATGCTTTAGCTTCCAAAACACCCCATCATTCACCATCTTCATCATTCTCTCTCTCTCTTTTCGAAACACACACACACACTCACACACTTGATTCTTTCTTCCATCGATCTCAAGATTCAAGCTTCCATTTCATCTCAAGTTAGTAGATTAACATCTCCAAGAGGTAAATTACTAACTTTAGCTAGATTTTGAAGTGAAAATTTCAAAATAAAACCCACCCAACACCCCAAATTTTTGGCCATTATGGACCTTTTTCCTACAAGTTTTGTTCTTCGATCTTTAGCTCATTTATGCATAGATCTACCCTTTAAGAGTGATTTTGTGTTGAGAAAATAATGAAAAACCCCCCTCTATGAACCATATAATTTTCGCCCCTTTTGGGCTTAAATTGGGGAAAACTTTGATCTTTGATGTTATGGATCAATTGATGCTAAATCAGTTTAAACAAGTGTTTTATGCTTGGATTATGGTTTACTTTGATTATCTTCAAAAACCCCCAACTTTGCTAGAACCCTAATTCTTATATTGATTAATTGTTGTTGATTGTTTAAATTTAGTTTATATCTATGTAACCTGAGGTGTTTAAACATGTTTAGAGTCGATTATTAAAATGAAAATCGAACCCTCATCTTTCCTATTATGACCGAAAATTAGGGTTTCAATTTCAAGGTGATTTTGTTCTTGTTTGTTTAAATTAAGTTAGTAGTTATGTAATTAAGTGTATTAGATCTTGTTTTATAAAAGAATTTGGAGTCAATTCCAACTCATTTGAAAACCTCTAAATTGATATGATTATGGAGTCTCAAGAAGTTATTGTTTTGATTTTATTTGATTAGCTTGATTTCATAGTTGTGATCTAGTACATGAAATTAGCTTATTTTGATTTATTGAGATTTTTCTATACTAGTATGTAAAAGTTGGATTTTGTTAGTTTGTATAATTACAAAGGACATTATGATTATGGTTTGATACTTGGGATTTGATTTCAAAATATGGATTTTCATGATGTTGTAGCTTGATCAAGACTAACTTGATCAAAGTTTCTAATTGAAAAGATTAATAAGCTAAATTATCTTCTATCTTTAAAGGTATTCTTATATATATATAAGAAAGTGAAAGATTAAAGTTTCTACTAATTTACTTTTCATAATAATATGTTATGAATAATTGAGTTATGGATGCATTGACCTAGCATGGTATAGCCGACCTTAGTATACCGAGAGACTTTAGTAGAGGCTCAAGAGTTAGAAACTCTTAGTTTTCTCTTTCCCGTGTTTATTCTTTTTTTTTATTAAGGAGCTAGTGGGAGCGGGATATAGATCAAGAAAGGAAAAGTCGAAAGTCTCGAATAAGCAAGATATCCAGGTGGGCTTTCTAAACTAAAATGTGTGTGCACAAGTTTATGATAAAGAGCATAAGCTTCTTTTGCAAAAGTTAATTGACTTGCCTGTTTTTTAGCACATCGCATGTTGCCTATCTACGAGAGAATGACGATATCGACCCTATGCTAGGCAGTAGCTAGTAAGGGTATGTGTACAGTGGCCTTTGGCGAGGTGTTGAGGAGGAGGCTCTTCTCAACACGTTTGTAAATAGATTGGTGTTTATTGATGACCGTCCGGCACATATTATAACTAAATTGTTAGCACGTGCATTAATCATGAAGTAAGTGATTTCATAAAGCTAGATTCATAGGATTTTCTTAAAACCCCGTGAATCTATTAAGTGGGAAGTCGATTGTATAGCTCTAAGAGCATGTTTTTAGTTGCTTTCGGCAAATGCCCACTGAGTGCATTAAGTACTCACGTCCTGCATGTATTTCTAAATGTACAGGTTGTGTAGGAGCTGATGACGGGAGTTGAATGCTGAGCGAAGACTTGTCTCGTTATGTAATATATTTTGCCCCGGGTTTATGTCTTCACACATAAACTCAACTACTCTTTTTGCTGCCAACCTTTTTTTATGGTTTGTAATATGTTATGTGTTCAGAGTCTTAATGGGTTAGACATTTGATAAACAAATATAAACTCAAGTCGAAGATTGTTGCATCAACTTGCTAAATAGTGATTAATTAATATTCGACTTTGTTGGATTTGTATACTAAAAGCAGTTTGGTTGAGCTTGTATACAATGTTTCTGTTACCACTATTACAATCTCCTATCTCAATTGTTTACTTGATTGCATATATCTATGTCCCTTATCTCATATATAAGTTAGATCATACGATGTGTGAAGATCACGTAAGTACGTATGATTGGTCGAGCTTAATGAGATATAAATAGTATCACTGGTGAGACAACTTGATGACGAGTTGTCGGTATGAGGCTCATGTATAGATAAGAAGTGACTTGACTTGGTTGCTTATCTATCTTGGTGCGTCTCTGACGTATTGATGGATCACAGTGAGATGAGTTCTTCTATCTGACCGTCGTGAGGAACCTAGATCTCGGAGACTTCGTTGATCTAAACCTCGATAAAGTATTAGGTGAGTATGAGTTCTTGACCATCACTTTGACTTGCTATGTGTGATGGTTATATGAGATAACCCAAGATTCTCTGCATCTTGGGTTGTGGCGTCTTGTATGTCATGCTAGTTACGTGTCGAGTCACCGTATCCGTTTAGGATGATGGCGTCCCTTAAGAGCTCAAAGGTTTATTGTACTAAACCCCGCAGGTTGAGTTATCTCAAGTACAATAATAAGGTTGAGTGGTACTACTTAGGAATTAAAGATATTAATTATTTTAAGCGATCGAGCAGCGTAAATAATTAATGGACGTCTGATATCTTAAATACGAGTTAGTAAAGTCTAAGTGCAAGCCCGATTCACCTTCGTAATAAAGGAGTAAGCCACATTTATTCTCTAGTGGCATGAATAAATGTTTATGAATTAATTTATGTTACGGTGAACAACGAGATAATTAATTTATTTGAGGCCCATCTTTATTCCTCAGCATTTGATCCTGGGTGACCCGTCCGGGCTGTAGCTTGGAAGAAAATCATCCTCTCTCTCGATCCCTTGGGACTCTAACTTGATCCTCTCATCCTCGAAGGATATTATTATATTTATTAGATATGCATAAATCCTATCTAGATAGGATTTAGGAGTGCATTATAAATATAAGGTGAGAGAAAAATCAAGGCTAATCCTCAATCCATAATTATCGAAAATTGCCATAGCTTATTGGTGAGATATTTTGAAAATTTGAAGAAAAAAGAGGTGATTTTCGTAGCATTCTCCATAGCTTATCCTCACTCGATATTGGAGATTGGGCAATCGGGATATAGTCCGGAAGATCAAAGCACGAGTCTTGATCCGTTCATCCCGAGCAGTTAGCGGTAAACACGTGAAAACCCCTACGTGTTGCAATTAATTATATATAGGTGCATCTTGGGCATATAATCAATGTATGGTGAATTAAACATCGAAGATAGATCCTCGGAGAGGTTAAATCGATTTCCCTACAATTGGTATCGAGCACAGGATCGTGATTTGGCTCTGTTGGATTAATTCACATTTGATTATAACGTGCACAATTAATTAATGTGAATCGCCGTTCATCGTGGCTCGTTTTATTTTTGTCGGTTTTAATTTTTCACCACGAGAAAATCCGTGGTTAGATTAGATTTTATCCTGTAAATCTTATTTGTAAAAGAAGAACGAAGACGAAAGCACAAAAAACGAGATGACGAGAGTTCACCGGAATCGAACGCACGGCGCGTGGGCGTGCGGGCGATGGCACGCGTGGCGTGCTCGGCGCTCGCGGCAGCTACTACGTGCGTTTCTCGGTGGCGAGTGGGCGGCGCGGACACACCAAATCGGCGACATGAGCGGCGCGCGGCTCGGCGATCCGGCGGTGCGGGCACGCACTTATGCGCGGATGCCTCGACATCGCTTCGGCGGCGCGCGTGGCGCGCTGGCGGCGCCGGGCGGGTCGCGGCGCGCGCGTTCGTGAGGCGGCACTCTGTCTTGCAGCAGCGTCACGGAGCGCGCGTTTGTCGTGCGAGATCCCGGCGTCCTCGCGAGCACCTTCGCGACCGCGAGGAAGCCGCGGCGCACGCCGGAACCACGGCGGCGTGGGCGTGCGACTTTTGCGCGAGCCTCTGCGATGCTCGGCGGCCTCGGCATGAGACGCACGCGAAAACCTCGAGACGGCAACATCGCCTAGCCTCTCGGCACCTCGGCGGTCGCAAGGGCATCGGCGTCTGGTTTCTCGGCGTCGCGGCAAGCTTGGCGATTATCGCGCGAAACCTCAAGCTGCGCGATTTATTCGGCAGCGAGGTAGCGACAAAGGCGGCGGCGGTCTTTGGCGCGCATGGGTCATGCCTAGCGCTGGCCCAGCCACCTCTGTTGACAACCCGCCCGCTTTGTTTTGGGATGACCCGACCGGTTTGGCCCCGACCCGTTTTCACCGGATCCGATTTTTTCACCCGGTTCCGGTTTTTCGACCCGCCGGCCCGTTCAATGATCGGCCCGTTTTCAATCCGGTTTTGATGAATCCGATCCGTGCGCGCACGCGAGGCCGTTTTTGAGTTTGAAGATCTGCTTTGCAATTTTATGTAATAAATTAGGCGAAATGCAGGATCCACGAGTGAGCCACGATGAACGATTTTATTTTATTTTATCATTCAAAGCATGTCGTGAATGTTTAAATTATCTGAAGCATCCTATGTATGTTTAATTACTTAGATAAACATGTTATATGTTTTCGTGATTGGATGAGCATAGTAAGCATGCTAGGTTTATCATGCTTTTTCAAGCATATTTTAGAATTACGCGAGCATGTTTTACATGTTGAGTTCTATAGAAAAGCATGCTAGGATTACGTGATCTGCATGGACAAACCTTTTGAAACAAAAGACTAAGCAAGTAACCCGACATATTAATTTTAAATTAAAATGTTAAGACCTCCACTTTTGATCTCTAAACAAAGTGATACGCCTTTGTGAGTAAACATCCACAGCGTGGCTTGCTTGCCTTTTTTGTAATAAGTTTGTTAGATGAGATATCTAAATAAAACATTTTAATCTATTGAGTAGTGGGAGTTTCATGTATGGCGCCCACAGCGTGGCTTGCATATCGATTTTTCATAAGTTCTCTGAGATAGATTTAAAATGAGATAACAAAGGAATTTGGATTGGAGCGGTATGGTCCTAGTGGTATGTCAATTCTAAGAATTCATTTTCTTACGTTAAAATTGTGGTCATTGCTTAGACATCACCTCAGTACAACTTCCCGAAGTCCCTTCTTGATCGTGATGTGGTCTAGTAAGGTCCAATCATTAATTTCATTTGTCATAAGGATAAGTTGACATGGATCGAAATTAAGCGACTAAAAGGTATATTTTAGTGCGGTCGAGGGGTTCATGTAAACGTCCACATGCGTGGCTTGCATGTGGTATTCCTTGGGCGATTGGAGGTTTCAATTAATATTGTTTTATCAAAAGGTTACAATATTATTGTTACGAATTATGTGCGATCGTATGCTTATGTGTTTACATTACTTTTCAGATATGTCTCTTACACCGATTATCAACATGCTCGCACAAAATAGTCTATCCGGTTCGAATTTTATTGAGTGGAAACGAAACATGGAATATGTTCTTATCGTTGAAGAACACATGTTTGTTCTCACTACTCCCAAACCCGATGCCCTTACTAACGCATCGACTAATGAGCAGCGAGAGTCATGCAGACTTTGGCATAAGTCAAACAATATGGCCAAGTGCTATATGATGACTACGATGTCCAAAGGCTTGCAGTGCAAGATCGATCGATGGTGAGACGCGATCGAATTATGGTCAAGTCTCGAGGTAAGTTTGGGCGGTCGGATCGAACGATCCGCTTCCACACAATGAGAGAAATCTTGGCGTGTAAGATGGAAGAAGGAAGTTCGGTCCATGAACATGTCTCCCGCATGACTCGTCTCATAGATAGTCTTGATCGGTTGGGAGGAGGTATTGACGGCGGCGAAGGTCGATATCATCCTCAACACACTTTGCCAAAGTCTTTTAGTATTTAATCATGAGCAAGACCGGTATACACTTAGTCGGTTGCTTAATGATCTCGTAGTTGCGGAAGGAGTCATGGGCAAAGGAGCACATGCTCTTGCTAGCACATCTAGGGGCCCAAATTTTCCACCCAAAATGGAAAAGAAAAGGGACACCAAAGGTGGTAGAGGCGAGGAACTAGTGGGAGTAATGGGAGCAAGAACATGTCTCCCACGGAGGCTTGAAGTAGCCAAGGAGAGGCGGTACTTGAAGTCGGCAAGGCGGGCATTGGAAGGCCAGTGACCTATGCTCAAAGCTCAAGTCGCCATTTGCTTTAATGTGAAACATGTTTAGCGACTTGTTCTACCCATTCTTGGGTAGTAGACACGGTGCGATTGATCATGTTTGTTACACCTGCGAGGGTTCCTGCGGACAAGGGGAGGCGTGTGATGGTGAGATAACGATCTCCATGGGCAACACGGTGAAAGTCGAGGCCGTTGCGGTCGGAGATGTTACTTTATGTTTGATAGAACATTTTAGTTTTAAAGGCGTTTTATATGTGCGGAGTTTCGGCGGAACCTTGTTTCAGTTTCGAAACTATTTATTCATAGGTATTCAGTTATTTTTGATAGTGGTGTTTCTATCATAAGAAATTACGAAGTTATCTGTGGTGGCACTTTATATAATTAAGCTTTATACTATTTACATCAAACATAATACCTATAACTATGTTGCATCTTCTTCAAACCTTAAAAGAAAGTTTTCTTGAAGATGACACCACATTTCTCTGGCATCTTAGATTAGGTCACATCAATCTAAATAGGATCCAAAGACGGCTAAGAATGAGCGTTGGGTGATCTCACGCCACTCAGTTCCCGATCTGCGAATCACGTATAGAAGGAAAGATGTCGACCGGACCCTTCAAAGCGAAGGGTTATAGAGCGAAAGTGTTGGAACTAGTCCATTCGACTGTGTGGACCTATGTCAACCTGAGCTCGTGGAGAATGCAGTATTTTGTTACTTTTATTGGCGATTTCTCAAGAGTGCGGATACATATACCTACTTGCGCAAGTGCGAATACTTTGAAATTGAAAGAGTTTAAGGCGGAAGTGGAGCGAAGCTTGGTAAAAGTATCAAGTCATCGTGGTGCGATCGCGGTGGCGAATACCTCGATAACGAGTTTATGGACTACTTGGTGCGGTGTGGGATTACTTTGACTCACTACACCGACACCCACAACAAAATGGTGTGTCGAGGCGAAGAAATATGACTCTTTTGGAAATGGTTAGATCAATGATGAGTTATGCAACATTGCCTATTTCGTTTACAGGGGTATGCCTTAGAAGCGGCACATACTTGCTAAATCTAGTACCATCCAAGTCGGTCGATAAGACCGCTTCGAGTTGTGGTTTGGCGCATGAGCTGGTTTTAGCCACATAAGGATATGGGACGATCCGACACGTGTCTTTGAACAAGAAGGCTAACAAGTTGGAGGCTAGATCAGACGCTTAAGGCATTTATTGGCTATCCTAGAGGAGCGAAATGTGGTTATTTCTATAGTCCCAAGGATCGGAAGGTTATTATTAGCACTAATGTCCGATTCTTAGAAGAGGATTATATGAAAACCATAAATCCAAAGTTGAAATCATTCTTGAAGAATTAGAAGATGATCGTATTCCACCACCGATTAAGCGAAAGTGCGAGATGTGGTGTCTAGTGGGAGGATCGACACCGAGATACTTCAAGAAATTGAAGTGGGTGAGTTCCTTGGAGATACTGGCCGTACAAGTGGCTCTATCCGACAAGTTGTGCAAGATGAGAACCACAAGTTCTTTGCACCCACGTTGCCATTGTGCGATGGCGTCTCGTCGTAGTGGGAGGTTGTTCGATAACCCGAGCGATTTATGTTCGTGGGTGAATCTTGGTTTAGTCCTAGGAAGCGGCGAAAGGCAATAATCGACCCATGGACATCTGAGGCGATCTGAAGACATCGATGCAAGATCATGGCACACCGCTATGGATTTAGAAATTGAGTCCATAACACTATGGATGTATCTGAAAGACACCTCTACCGGATGGCAAGGAAGCCATAGGTAGTAAGTGAGTATCTGAGAGAAGAGAGATTCAGATGGAGAGGTTTCGGCTTTTAAAGCCGGGCTTGTGGCGAAAGGGTACACTCAGTGCGGGCATCGATTTCGATGAGACCTTTTCACGCTGTAAAGCTCAAGTCCATCGAAATTCTTACAGCCATAGACCCACTTAAACCTTGAGGTTTGGCAAATGGATATGAAAACCGCTTTCCTAAGCGGTTACCTTGAAGAAGGTAGAGACATCTATATGCGACAACCCGAAGGTTATGTGGTGAAGGGTGAAGAGCATCTAGTATGGAAGCTTAAAAGTCCATTTATGGACTTAAGCAAGCTTCACGATCCTCGGAACTTACGCTTTGGAGGTGGTAAAGTCCTATGGATTTACCCAAATGCCTAGCGAAAGTTATGTGTATCGTTTAGATGTCAGCGGTGATGTGGTATTTCTTGCACTTTACGTAGATGACATCCTTCTACTCGGCAACAATGTGAAGTTGTTATCGGGCGTAAAGAGTTGGTTATCCGATCGGTTTCAAATGAAAGACTTAGGAGATCAGCGTACATTCTTGGGATTAAGGTTTACCGAGATCGCGAGAGGAAAATGTTGAGCTTATCTCGGGTTTCTTACATTGATCTTGTGATTACTCGTTTTAGTATGCAGACCGCCAAGAAAGGATTGCTATCTTTCAGACATGGCGTTCCTTTATCTAAGGAGCGATCACCTATGATTTGCAAAGGAGATAGAGAAATGAGACAAGTTCCTTATGCTTCCGCCGTAGGAAGTCTCATGTACGCAATGCTATGTACGAGAACGATATACGCTATCGGTGAACATAGTAGCTATATATCGATCTAACTCGGACAAGCTCATTGGATCTGCGGTAGCATATACTCAAGTACACGAAAAGGACTCGAGATTATAAGGCTGGTTACCAGCGAGATAGTCTAATGCCTTTGGGTTATTGGACTCGGTTTCCAAGGTGACCGTGATGAGAAGAAGTCACCTCGGTATGTGTTTACCTTGGGAGGATGAGTCAGTATCTGGCGGAGTGCAAAGCAATATGCATTGCCGACTCCACCATGGAAGCCGAATATGTAGCCGCCGGAGGCTGCTAAAGAGGCTGTATGGTTCAAGAACTACCTCATGAATCTAGGTGTGGTACTGGTTTGCCCAAGAGTATCATAGTTTCTTGTGATAACTCAGTGCGATGTGAAACTCGAGCGAACCACGGACCCACAAGCGACCAAACACATAGAGAGAAAGTACCATGTCATACGAGAAATCGTTAGGCGAGGGGATGTCTTGATTGAGAAGATTGGTATTGCGGATAACCTAGCTGATCCATTCACGAAGAGCTGCGCGTAAAGTCTACGAAGAGCATATTCGAGGACTTGGATTGCGAATGGCACCCACTTAGAAATGAAACTTTTGTATAAGTGGGAGAAGCATAGTGATGGTGTTGTTTGTAATAGCTAGTAGAGACACATTGTATACTAAAAGTTTTGCTTTAGTATAAGTGGGAGATTGTTGGATTTGTATACTAAAAGCAGTTTGGTTGAGCTTGTATACAATGTTTCTGTTACCACTATTACAATCTCCTATCTGAATTGTTTACTTGATTGCATATATCTATGTCCCCTTATCTCATATATAAGTTAGATCATACAGTGTGTAGAAGATCACGAAGTGCGTATGATTGGTCAAGCAATGATATATAAATAGTATCACGGTGAGACAACTTGAGGACGAGTTGTCGGAATAGTCTTGCATAGATAAGAAGTGACTTGACTTGGTTGCTTATCTATATTGGTACGTCTCTGACGTATTGATGGATCACAGTGAGATGAGTTCTTCTATCTGACCGTCGTGAAGAACCTAGATCTCGGAGACTTACGTTGATCTAAACCTCGATATGGTATTAGGTGAGTATGAGTTGCTGACCATCACTTTGACTTGCTATGGGTGAGGGTTACATGAGATAACCCAATATTCTGCATCTTGGGTGGTGGCGGTGCTTGTATGTCATGCTAGTTACACGTGTTCGAGTCACCGTATCCGTTTAGGATGATGGCGTCCCTTAAGGAGCTCAAAAGGTTTATTGTACTAAACCTGCGGGTTGAGTTATCTCAAGTACAATAATAAGGTTTAGTGGTACTACTTAAGGAATTAAAGATATTAATTATTTTAAGCGGTCGAGCAGTAAATAATTAATGGACGTCTGATATCTTAAATACGGGGATTAGTAAAGTCTAAGTGCACTGACTCACCTTCGGTAATAAAGGGTAAGCCGACATTTATTCTCTAGTGGCATGAATAAATGTTTATGAATTAATTTATGTTCGGTGAACATAAGATAATTAATTTATTGGAGCTATCTTTATTCCTTGCATTTGATCCACTGGTCTGGCCCGTCCAGTGCTGTAACTTGGAAGAAAATCGTCCTCTCTCTCTCTCACCCCATCGGACTCTAACTTGATCCTCAAGGATATTATTATATTTATTAGATATGCATAAATCCTATCTAGATAGGATTTAGGAGTGCATTATAAATATAAGGTGAGAGAGAAAATCAACGCTAATCCTCAATCCATAATTATCGAAAATTGCCATAGCTTATTGGTGAGATATTTTTGAAAATTTGAAGAGAAAAAGAGGTTATTTTCTATAGCATTCTCCATAGCTTATCCTCACTCGATATTGGAGATTGGGCAATCGGGATACAGTCCAGAAGATCAAAACACGAGTCTTGTTTCGTTCATCCCCGACAGATTCGCAGGTAAACACGTGAAAACCCCTACGTGTTGCAATTAATTATATATAGGTGCATGCTAGGCATATAATCAATGTATGGTGAATTAAACATCCAAGATAGATCCTCGGGAGAGGGTTAAAATCAGATTTCCCTACAGACTTTTGATCATTTAGTTAGTCACAAGTTCAATGACTTGTCCTTCTTTAAAATGATAATTGTTTATCTCTACGAGCCTCTGAAACTAGTTAGTTTTCTTATTTCTTTCCTCTAGTCGCAACCCGGTTAGTTAGTAAATCCATAATTAATTAGCCGGGCTGTGACAGAATGGTATCAGAGCGGTTGTTCGCTCTGGTCCTGTGAGTCTTCCTTGAGTCTAACCCAATTGTCCTAAACTATTCAAGCTCAGCATATCAAGTCCGTCATCTCCAACACAACCCGGTACAAATAGTTAATTTTTGCATAAAGAGTTAAGAATTATTTGAGCATTGCTTATGGTTTCGAGTGATCTTTATATGCTTAGTATTGTATGCTGTATGAGATGATTATGCATACAATTTGATTAGTATCTTAAGTTGGGAAGTGGGACGTAACGATGTTATTGTCCTAATATCTAAGTTACAATTATTATTTTAAGATGTTGAGGATCAGACTACACCGCGTAAGAGCACTAGAGTTAGACCGCTGCTGATTGGGCGTACAGATAGATTTTACGAGCTTAGTCCGGAGCAGTATACGGACTTTTCAGATTTTCTCGAGCAGTTTCGTTGGACCTAGTATTTGGTTAGGCAGCATGGGGTTAATGATTTCGATGCGATACTCCGATTGGTTCAGGTTTTGCCAGCACACTGGCAAGGGTGGGCTTCTACTCATGCACTTGATTATATTGATTATATCAGAGAGCCTGATGAGTCGGGGAATTTTCTTGGATTTCATGCATTCGTTCGGACACAGAACCAGGATCATCAAGGTCCGATCCCAGGTGACTATCCTCCTCTTGAGCGTTTTCATCCTTTTATTCGTCAGCTCTTTCATGAGTATCGTGCGAGGCAGGATGATCCTCCTCTCCATCCCGCCGTTGTTGTACCACCGATGATATTCCTATCAGGATTTGATGAGCCCATGATGATTGATCGTGCTCCCTTAGCCCCGATTCTTCTTGAGCTGTTGATCCTCACCTATTGATGGGCGTAGATGTTCATCGTGGCTTGATGACTATTATGCACACCCCGAGTTAGATCCATTTGTTTGATGATATGTTCTCGCCTATGACATTCTTTTTCCTGATCCGGATCCAGAGATACCGGTGATTGATGCAGATCTGTATGAGCAGTCATTTGCTCTTGATTCACCTTCTCATCAGGCTGATCATGTCAACCCAATATCTTCTCAAATTGATCCTACTGTCTTTGTTTCAGAGATAGTTCCTGGTTCTTATCCAGTTCATGCAGTTCCTTATGACTCTCTCCCAGTTGTAGCTCCTGAGTCTCAGCTATTCCTGGCTGACCTTCCTAGCCATCTCCGTGAGGTTCATCTATTTCAGGAGTCACCTCCTCCTGCCGATGAGGGGACCAGCTCCTCTAGGCCATCAGGTGTTTCTAGATCCTATCGATACGAGCCTGAGCATGTTGAGTCTATTGGTGAGTGCAAAATCAAGTACCTTCCGGTCAGTGAGATGTCTTTCGTTACTGACCCATAAATTCTACACCCCGAGCTGATGGTGATCTCCCATGACAACAACCCCATGCGCCTAGACCACCAGTGCCAGATTACAATGAGGAAGAGATTGAGCCCTTACAGTTTACGATACCGAGGCACGGTAGCCCTGATTGGGAAGAGGAGATTGATATATACTTTGACGAGGAAGCAGCGACCAGTAGAGTTGAAGTAAAGACAGACGTCGCCAGTAACGATGAGCCTGGCCCGAGTGGTAGCCATTAGTAGTGGATCTTCTGTGATAGTACGGTATAGCAGATATGACGTTGTTCAGTTGTGACGACCCGACTTCTCAAGGAAGTACGGATCAAACAGATCGCCACTAGTATGACAATGCAGCGGATATACACATAACTAAACCAATACGATTAACCAATCAACTATGAATAAATGTATATACTGAAAGGAATAAGCTGTTTCGATACAAACTCAAGTCACAGAAGGACTTGCCCAAAAGGTTCAACGTTCAAATATAGCCCAATCGGTATGCATTCAAGGAATGATGTACGACCTCAAGTTCAATACAATATGAAAAGTAGTTATAATCAAGAGACACCAAACAATATCAGAGTTAGCAGCAATAAACGTGTGGACATGCATATGACGATACATGCACAAGGTTCTAGAAATCCTTTCTATTAAAGCAACAAAACAACTTCCACTCTTGCACCACCTCGTACCCATCATCAATCCTACTCGACCCGCATATCAAAACGAGATGCGAGGCTAAGTACAAAAGTACTCGATGGACTCATTGCATTAAAACATTTTCTTTGTAAAAGTTATTGAGCGCCCACAATAGCACATGAGGATTTTAGTTGAAAGACTCTTGCTTATCAAACATTTTATCATTTCTCAAAAGCGTCGACCTAACTATTTCATTCACGTTGTTTCCATATCTGATCATTCATTCATTCGTTCATCCGCGCACTATGGGTGGCCACCTCACACATAGTCGCCGTGACCCGATCGAGGTAGCTAACCTTAACACACAACACGTGTACACAATCCGAGTTAGTCCTTAACTAAGTCGGATCCGATCGTTACCCTTTTTAACGTTGGTGGACCAACTCGTTCACATACCACGTTAGATATACCAACCTATTATCATTCCATTTGGACAAACCAATCTCGAGATAGGATCACAACAAAACATAAACATTTGGCGTACCAACAACGCTTCATAAACATTTCATAAAGCTTTTGTAAATCATGTTTTGAGATAGACATGCATGTCATTTTGTTCAAGAGAGCCTCACCGCTAATCCAAAGCTAGTAAGTCTAAGTGAGCGGGGGTGTGGTTGTTCTTCCTCGCCATTACGCATGCGATCGAACCTTCATAAGAAAATAACCTTTCTTAGATTCTTTCTATCGATCGAAGGTCATTTATAGATTACGACTTAAAGCTCCCAATTAGGGTTTCTTTATGATTTCATGTGATTGTTTTAAGATAATTTCTATTATCCTGCATTCCCAATTCCCAAGCTATATTACTTCATCGTTCATAAGTGAACTTCAATTATGAATCACATATTCCGAGTCTATCTCGACTCTTAACCTTAGTTTTATTCTAAACGTTATTACATTATAGATTGTCGGTAAACAAATTGTGATTGGTATATTAGGATATTCTCAAGCCACTAACTAGACTTAACAATTATAGTTACGTCCTAGTAGGTTATGCTTGACGACTTGTCGTATTAGCACGACAAATGAAAGAGGAGTAATGACTTATGATTCAAGTGAGCACATGATATCACGTAAGTAAGTACTTAAGAATAAACGAAGTGCTTTGGGAATATTAACTCGACTTTTGGGACATAAGGATCGACATCTTATGTTCTAATCTTTGCTTACACATTATGACATTGTTTGTTTCTCTTAACTTGTCGGAGATTATATAAGTCGTATAATCGTAATTGTTATCGAGTTGTTTTAACGCTCAATCTAATATCGTATTGGGTTGTCGTTATTGAGTATTAACGTTGTAGCTCGGCTTTTGGTTTTCTAACTTAGGAACTCACGTTTGAGTATCCTTTTAATAATTCTGAACCCTAATTTATGTCTAACTTGATTCTCATTGATTCGTTCTTAAGTTATCGAAATTGGTCGATTTCTTTTGGATTCTCGTACATATAGTATTATGTTGTTTATGTTTGGGGTTTTGGTTTGTCGGTACAACATAAACATAAACATTCAACACCCAACAATACCATACACAACATAAACTATACTAAAGCATTAGAAAACCCTAATTTCTAACATAATATACAATCATTGTGTATGTGTGCATAAATGTTCCATTCATTCATCATAATCACAACCATTTATTCTAAGCTTATAATTTCACTATCATAGCATTATTTAACATTAGAAGTAAACCCATACTTAGCCATTTTGTTACGTTTTCGATAATTAGCAACAATTAGCATATGTATCCAATAAAATCATGTTATACTCCTATCATACTATAGAGTTTAATTACCAACTCAATATCATCATATAAAATTTCAAATCATAAGTTAAAACATATAGTTTTCGGCAATCACCATTTAATGAGCTTTGGTGTTCAATAAATTCCATAAAAATTATGTCATGCTTATACCATATACTAAACATGAAATATCATTTCATATCTTGCATTAAAATTTAAACCCATGCTTTTCATCCTTATATATTTTCGGTAATCACATATATATTTACATACTCAATAAATTTCATTCCTTCACAACATGTTTATATTATGCAAGAACATGTAATATTAACATTAAACATCAATTAATATTTATAATATGAATCAAATCTTGGAATTCTTTTGTCCTCACACATATTTTACATATGTGTTCAATAATTCTCAACAATGCATATTAGGTTCATATTATTTCTACACATAACATATCCTATCATTTTCAACAAATGAAATCAAATAAATCCTTAGATATATAAATATAGTTTTCGGTATTCAAAGGGAAAATAGGAGTAGTGTCTCAAAAATTTCAAGATTAATATATGATGTTCATAACATATATTAAACACTATATCTCAACTATTTCTCAACAAATAAAATCAAACAATGGCTTAAAAATACTTAAATATATTCTGCCCATTTTTGAAAAATAGGAGTAGTGTTTCAAAAATTTCAAGATTAATATATGATGTTCATATCATATATTAAACACTATACCTCAATTATTTTCCAACAAATAAAATCAAAATACAAGAAAATTCCAAAAATATTCTGAAAATTGCTATATTTATGCTACATGCTCTAATACATCAACAAGCAATAATATCAAATAATATTCACAAAAGCATGCTTTATCACATATAAAAAGAAATAAAGCAAAAATCGAAAAATATCAAACATGCTCCAAAAATTCTGCAATTTTAACTACAACCTTAGAACATCATTCTAATAATTTTTAATTCATGGCTTGATGGCATTTGGTGGCTCAAAAGTCATGAAAAAAATGAGGAGCAAAACTAGGGTTTTTCATGAAATAATTCAAGAAAAATCTAAAAAAAATTCTACTCCATTAAAAATGGAGAGAATGATGAGTACTACCTTTTTATGGTCTTATAATAATTATTGAGGGTTGAAACGGTTTGAAATGAAGGATTAAAGACTCAAAAGTGTGAAGAACAAAGAGAGAATTTTGAAAAAGAGAGAGAAAATGTGTTCCAAAAGTGAGAGGCTGTAATGGACGAGTTGCTCACTATATTGGCAGCCTAAAAAGCTTTCATTACCCATTTGGGGTGGTCTTGGTGGTAGTTGGGAGAAGGATTGGTCTAATTACCCGTTTTGGCATGTTAATACCGACTCTTTAAGTTTTAACGCGCTTTCGATTGATTTCTCGGAACCTTAAGGTTTTATTTTATTAAATAGCCTTTAAATGACTTATTTCAATGTTTATATTAATTTCATGAAGTTGGGACGACGTCCGATAAGTCAATTCCAAGTTACCGCGAAAAAACAACATGCGGCGATTAAATTATGCGAATTCAAATTTCTATTGAATTCTTGAGCTTTCATAATTTATTTGAGTCTTATAAATCATTTTTTATTGATTTAGACCCTTGGTTCTACTTTCGGGTCGTTCAGATCAATTTAGGGTTTTTTCGATATATTTTTCCCGGCGTTTGGTTAAGTTCTTCAGGAATTTCTTTCAGAAATTGATTCTTATAATTTCTAAATTCATAATAATATGTTCCTTCATGATTTTGATTGTTATCACAAATTATTATGATTAGCATGGACTGGAAATTATTCCAGCTCGTGAATAGTGCTTTTATGACTGACCGGGCAAGTATGCCCGAAAATTCTCATTCTTTGGCTTCTCACATGTTTTCGTGAGAGGATTCTAGAAATGAAATCCTTTTGATAAGATTCATTCTCGATCTTTCATTCTATGTTCGAGCTATCTGAGAAAACCTAATCGGTGGGACTAATCACTAGTTTTTAATTTCTCTAGTTTTCGATATCCGAATCGATTCTAATTCGTGTCATTAGTTACCTTAAACATAATTAAGGTCTAAGAACCACAAATAATTGGTCTAAGCATCACTAACAAAAGTTTTAAAATTTTCGGGTTATTACATACCATCCCCCTTAAAATAAATTTCGTCTCGAAATTTGCTAACATTGGAAAAGATCCGGGTATTTCTCTTTTATAGGCGATTCCAGTTCCTGTTCTTCTTCTTGTCCATGGTGTCGCCATAGAACTTTCACTAACGATATCTCTTTGTTCTTAGCTTTTGGATACGCCGGTTACAAGATTTTCGTAGCGGTTCTACATAACTCATATTATCATCGAGGACAATATCTATCGGTATCACATATTTGGAGTCATGTATGTACTTCATAGTTGTGAAGCGTGGAACACATTGTGCACGTTTCAAAACTTGGCGGCAATGCTGAGTCAGTAAGCATTGGTCTATCCTTTCAAAATTTCATAGGGTCGTATGAAGCGTGGTCGTAGCTTCCTTTTATTCCAAATCTCACGATTCCTTTTGATAGAAATCTTCAAGAAGACTTTGTCTCCCACTTCAAAATGTAGCTCGTGCGGCGTTTGTAGGCGTCGACTTTTGTCTGTTTTGGGCCTCCTTGATCCGTTGACAGATCTGTCTCACGATCTCGATCATTTCACCCACAAAGTTAGGTCCTAATACTCTCATTTCTCCCACTTCATCACATTAGAGTGGTGATCAACATTTCTTTCCATAAAGAGCTTCGTACGGGGCCATTCTAATAGTCGCGTGGTAGGCATTGTTGTGGCGAATTCACAAGTGGTAACACTTGTTCCCAACTTTATCCTCTATCGAGGAAAGCGGTTCTCAACATGTCTTCAAGTGTTTGAATGGTCCTCTCGGATTATCCGTGCATGCGTGGGTGGAACAGCGATGCTGAAATGTAGTCGAGTTCCCAATTCTTTTGCAAGCTCGTCGAAATCTAGATGTGAATTTTGAATCTCTATCGACGTGATAGTCTTTGGGACTCCATGTAGCGTATTACTTCTCGAGCGTATAACCGTGCTAGTGCATGCGCTCCATGTGTTATCGGAATGGGTAGAAAATGCGCTCTTGGTCAACGATCGATGATGACCCAAATAATGTATTTCCTCTTTGTGATTTGGGTAGCCGGTAACAAAATCCATGGCTATATCATCCATTTCCATTCCGATATGTCTAGCGATTGTAAGGTTCCATACGGTCGTTGGTGGAGTGCTTTCACTTGTTGGCACGTCAAACAACGTTCTCGAATGATGCTACGTCTCCGCTCATTCCATCCCACCAAAATTTTCCTTGAGATCTTGATACATTTTGGTGCTTCGGGTGTGTCTTGTGTAAGAAGTCTCATGGGCTTCTTTCAAGATCTCGCTCCTAAGCCCTTCGTCTTCTGGAACACACACTCTCCCGTCATACAACAAAACGTTATCTGTTGCTTCTTTGAAATTCTTGTGGTTGTTGTCCTTGATCTTAGCTCGTATTTCCTCTAGCTTCTTGCTCTTCTTATGAGCTTCTAAGATTCGGACTCTTAAGTCTGGGATTGCAATCAATGTTGCAATACAGCCCTCTATTGTCAGAGACGGGTCTATGACTTCGATGTTCATCCTCTGAAATTCCTTTATAAGTATTTCCTCATGACTGAGGAGACATCCCAAACTAGGGTGGGATTTGCGACTCAAGGCATCGGCTGCAACATTAGCTTTGCCTGGGTGGTAATTGATACCACAGTCGTAATCTTTCACTAGTTCTAACCATCTACGCTGCCTCATGTTAAGATCTTTCTACTCAAAGAAATATTTCAGGCTTTTATGGTCAGTATAGATCTCACATCTAACGCATAAAGGTGATGCCTCCAAATCTTTAAGGCATATACGACGATTGCTAATTCCGTGTCGTGCGTAGTATAGTTCAACTCATGTAGGCGTAATCGCATTGAAGCATAAGCAATAACCTTACCTTCTTGCATCGGTACACATCGTAGTGAATTCTTTGAAGCATCCGTGTAGATTGTGTATTCTTTATACGCCTCAATCTTGCTAGTACGGTCTTGTCGTCGACAACTCCTTGATCTTTGAAACTAGCCTCACACTCGGCGGTCCATGTGTACTTGATCCCTTTCTCAGCAGTTGGGTCATGGGTGGGGCTATCGTTGAGAATTCTTGATAAATCTTCGATAGTAGCGGTAAGTCCTAAGAAACTCAATTTCATTCGGGTTCTTGGCGACTCCCATTCACTGACGTGTCGATCTTGAGGGTCTACTTTGATTCCCTCGGTGGACACGATGTGACCTAAGAATGTCACTTCACCCAACCGAATTCACACTTGCTAAACTTGGCAAAGAGTTGCTCTTGCCTCAATGTCTGCACCTGATTCTCGAAGTGCTATTTGTGTTCTTGGTTATTCTTGGGTATATTAGGATATAGTCTATGAATACTAAGACAAATTTGTCTAAGTATGGGTGAAATACCCTATTCATGATATCCATAAATACTGCTAGGGCATTTGTAAGTCCAAAGGGCATGACGATGAATTGAAATGACCATACCTTGTCGGAAAGCCGTTTAGGTACATCCTACGATCTAATTCTTAGTTGGTGGTAATCCGACTTTAGATCTATCTTTGAAAAGACTTCTGCTCCCTTAAGTTGATCAAACAGATCTTCAATTTGGGGCAAAGGATACATATTCTTAAGAGTTATCTTGTTTAACTCTCGGTAGTCTATGCACATTCTTAGTGTACCATCCTTCTTCTTTACAAAAAGGACAGGTGCTCCCCATGGAGACACACTGGAAACCTAACTCCAAGAGTTCTTGAAGTTGGATCTTCAATTGCTCAAGTTCTTTTGGTGCCATCGGTATGGGGCTTTTCGACACGAGCGGGAACACGGTTGAGGTCGATCGTGAACTCAATCATCGGTTTGGCGGTAATCCGGTAGTTCATCCAGGAATGCATCGGGATACTCCTTCACGATCGGAACGCCTTCTATCCTTCTTTCATCATGCTCTTCCTCCTGGAGATAGACAAGGTATGTGTGGTTATCTGTCTTGTTCAGCAACATCCTTGCTTGTAGTGTGGATATGATTGGGACTCTTCTCCCATGCTGATCCTGTGAAAGTCTGTAAGTTTCTCTCCGTGGTGTTGGAAAGAAATTTTCCTTTCATTACACAGGATGGTCGCATTATGATCGGTTAACCAATCCATTCCTAGGATTATGTCCACATCTGTCATAGGTATGGCGTGAAGGTTATCTATCATGAACTTAAGTGAGCCTAGTTCTGTTGGATTTGTGTACCGAAAGCAGTTTTGGTTGAGCTTGTATACAATATTTCCTGTTACCACTATTACAATCTCCTATCCGAATTGATTACTTGATTGCATATATCGGTGTCCCTTATCTCATATATAAGTTAGATCATACGGTGTGTAGAAGATCACGTAAGTCCGTATGATTGGTCAAAACTTAATGAGATATAAAAGAATCACACCGAGACAACTTGAGGATGAGTTGTCGGTATAAGCTCTTGAGTATAGATAAGAAGTGACTTGACTTGGTTGCTTGTCTGTCTTTGCCGGGTACGTCTCGGCGTATTGATGGATCACGGTGAGATGAGTTCTTCTATCGATCGTCGTGAAGAACCTAGATCTCGATGACTTACGATGATCTAAACCTCGATAAGGTATTAGGTGAGTATGAGTTCTTGACCATCACTTTGACTTGTTATGGGTGAGGGTTATATGTTCTAACCCAATATTCTCCGCATCTTGGGTGGTGGCGGTGCTTGTATGTCATGCTTTTATCCGTAGACGAGTCACCGTATCCGTTTAGGATGATGGCGTCCCTTAAGGAGCTCAAAGGTTTATTGTACTAAACCTGCGCAGTTGAGTTAGCTCAAGTACAATAATAAGGTTGAGTGGTACTACTTAAGGAATTAAAGATATTAATTATTTTAAGCGATCGAGAATGCTCTAAATAATTAATGGACGTGCAATATCTTAAATACGAGGATTCAGTAATGTCTAAGTGCAAGTCTCGACTCACCTTCGGTAATAAAGGGTAAGTCAAGATTTATTCTCTAGTGGCATGAATAAATGTTTATAAATTAATTTATGTTCGGGTGAACATAAGATAATTAATTTATTTGAGGCCCATCTTTATTCCTTGCATTTGATCCCTGAGCTGGCCCATCCAGGCCCGTAGCTACTGGATAAATCGACGCCTATCTCTCTCCTAAGGCAAGGATTTTATTCTCTTTATCCTATAAGGATATTATTATATTTATGGGATATGCATGGATCATTTCCTTATGGGATTATGGTAATGCATTATAAATATAAGGTAAGAGACAGAATCAAGGTTAATCATCACATTAACACCTATTATTTTCGAGAATCACAAGAGTACTTTTTGAGGATTTTCGAAAATTACCTAGAGGGTTAGGGTGATTTTTGTAGCATTCTCCATAGATTATCCTCACTCGATATTGGAGATTGGGCAACCGGGATACAGTCTAGAAGATCAAAGCACGAGTCTCGATCCGTTCATCCCCGACAGATTCAAAGGTAAACACGAGAAAACCCCTACGTGTTGCAATTAATTATATAGGTGCATGCTAGGAATATAATTAATGTATGGTGAATTAAACATCCAAGATAGATCCTCGGGAGAGGTCAAAACTGCTTTTCCTACAATTGGTATCGAGCACAGGATCGATATCTTGGCTCTGTTGGATTAATTCACGTTTGATTATTACGCGCAATATATTAATTGTGAATCTGCTGCTCATCGTGGCTCGCTTTAATTTTTATCGGATTTTGTTTTTCACCACGAGAAAATCCGTCGTTAGATTAGATTTATTTTTCTATAAATCTTATCGTAGAAACAAGAATGAAGACAAAGCACGAAGAATGAGTCGACGAGCGAGGGCGGAGGCGCGGGCGGCAAGCCTCGTCCGGGCGGTGTAGCGCCTTGGCGATGCGGGCGCGTCGGCGGTTAGCGCGCGGCGTCGGGCGACACGGGCGCAGCTCGACAGCCGGGCGTGCGGGCGCACGAACCTGCGCAAGGCCTCGGCACGCCTTGGCGGCGAGGTGTGGAAACCTTAGCGGCGCCGCGAAGCGCCACGCGATCATGAAAGCGCGCGCGGCGGCGTGGCGCATCAGGCGATGCGGGTTGCGCCGGCGGTTCTCGGCGCATCACGCGGAAACCTCAACGAGGTCTCAGCGCAGCGGCGTGACGCACGATGAAACCTCGAGCGTGCTCGGCAGAAGACGCCTGCAGCGACGCGCAAGGAAACCTCAACGAGGTTTGCGGCGGTTACGGCGACGCGGCGCGCGAATCTCAGCGAGGCCTTGGCGGTGCTCGGCGACCTCACGAGATTCGCGATGCGAAACCTCAAGTCGCGGTTTTCTACGGCGCCTCGGTGGCGTCTCGGCGAGCGGCAGGTGGACGGCGGCGGTTGGTGCGCGCATGGGCCGTGCCTCAGCTGCCCAGCTCATTTTGGGCCAACCCGGCCCGGACCCGATTTTTGGCCCGAACCCATTTTTTCACCCGAATCCGGTTTGACGATCCGTCCGTGCTCGTGCACGCGAGGCCCATTTTTTCAAAGTTTATGAAGATCATGCTTTTGCAATTCTATGTAATAGATTAGGCAAGAAGTGCGAGTTCCACGAGTGGGCAAGATGAGCGTTTTATTTTATTTTTAATCATTCATAGCATGTCGTGGATGTTTAAATTTTGCGAAGCATGCTATGTATGTTTAAATTACGTGAACAAACATATTATATGTTTTCGTAATTGGATGCGCATAGTAAGCATGCTAGGTTTATCACGTTTTCAAGCATATTTTAGAATTACATGAGCATGTTTTACATGTTGAGTTCTATAGAAAAGCATGCTAGGATTACGTGATCTGCATGGACAAACCTTTTGAACAAAAGACCAAGCAAGCAACCCGACAAATTAATTTTTAAAATTAAAATGTCAAGACCTCCACTTTTTGATCTCTAAACAAAGTGAGGCGACCGTGTGATGGCGATCCATACGCACGGCTTGCTTGCCTTTGCTTATCATAAGTTTGTTAGATGAGATTTCTAAATAAAACATTTTAAATCTATTGAGAAGTGGGAGTTTCATGTAAACGCCCACACGTGTGGCTTGCATGTGCGATTTTCATAAGTTCTCTAGAGATAGTTTTAAAATGAGATAACAAAGGAATTTGGATTGGGCGGTATGGTCCTAGTGAGTATGCCATTCTAAGAATTCATTTTCTGCTTAAAATTATGGTCATTGCTTAGACATCACCTCGTACAACTTCCCGAAGTCCCTTCTTGTGATAGTGATGTGGTCTAGTAAGGTCCAATCGTTAATTTCATTTGTCATAAGGATAAGTTGACATGGATTGAAATTAAGCGACTAAAAGGTATATTTTAGTCTGGTCGGGGGTTCATGTGTAGCGCCCACACGTGGCTTGCATGTGGAATTCCTTAGCGATTGGAGGTTTCAATTAATATTGTTTTATCAAAAGGTTACAATATTATTGTTACAAATTATGTGTGATCGATGCTTATGTGTTTACATTATCTTTTCGGATATGTTTCTTACACCGATTATCAATATGCTCGCATAAAATCCCTTATCCGTCCGAATTTTATCGAGTGGAAGCGAAACATGGAATATATTCTTATTGTTGAAGAACACATGTTTGTTCTCACTACTCCTAAACCCGATGCCCTTCTCGACGATCGACTAAAGAGCAACGAGTCAGCGCACTTTGGCATAAGTCGAACAATATGGCAAAATGCTATATGATGACTACTATGTCCAAAGGCTTGCAAACTGACAAGATCGATGGTAGACGCGACTCAAATATGGTCAAGTCTCGAGAGTAAGTTTGGGCAATCGGATCGGACAGTCCGTTTCCACACAATGAGAGAAATCTTGGCGTGTAAGATGGAAGATGGAAGTTCGGTCCATGAACATGTCTCCCACATGACTCATCTCATGGATAGTCTTGATCAGTTGGGAGGAGGTATTGACGGCGAAGCCAAGGTCGATATCATCCTCAATACACCGCCCAAGTCTTTTGAGAATTTTTCGGCGTGAATGCGATCATGAGCAAGACCGTATACACTTAGTCGGTTGCTTAATGATCTCGTGGCAACGGAAGGAGTTATGGGTAAAGGAGCACATGCTCTTGCTAGCACATCTAGGGGCCCAAATTTTCCGTTGCAAAATGGAAAAGAAAGGGCACCAAAGGTGGTAGAGGCAGGAAATAGTGGGAGTAATAGGAGCGAAGAACATGCACCGGGAGGCTTAAAGAAGCCAAAGGAGAGGGCATGTGCAATGTGCGACAAGATGCATTGGAAGGCCAAGTGCCCTATGCTCAAGGCTCAAGGTGCGCCATTTACTTTAGTAACGGAAACATGTTTAACGACTTGTTCTACTCATTCATGGGTAGTGACACAGTGCAACTGATCATGTTTGTTACACCTTGCGGGGTTCCTGCGACAAGGAGTCAGATGATGGCGAGATAACGATCTCCATGGGCAACACGGCGAAAGTCGAGAACGCTATGCGATCGGAGATGTTACTTTATATTTTGATAGAACATTTTAGTATTGAAAGATGTTTTATATGTGCGGATTTTCAGTAACCTTGTTTCGCTTTCTAAATTGTTTATTCATGGATATTCTGTTATTTTGATAGTGGTGTTTCTATCATAAGACATGACGGTTATCGGTGTTGGCACATTATATAATTCACTTTATACTATTTCTGCTAAACATAATACCTATAACTATGTTGCATCATCTTCAAACCTTAAAAAGAGAAAGTTTTCTTCGCAAGACGACACCACATTTCTCTAGCATCTAAGATTAGGTCACATCAATCTAAATAGGATCCAAAGACTGACTAAGAATGGAGCGTTGGGTAATCTAACAGTTACTCTGTTCCCAGTCTGCGAATCCTGTATAGAAGGTAAGATGTCGACCAGACCCTTCAAAGCAAAGGGATATAGAGCCAAAGAAGTGTTGGAGCTAGTACATTCTGACCTGTGTGGACCTATGTCCATACAAGCTCGTGGAGGGTACGATTATTTTGTCACTTTCATTGACGATTACTCAAGGTACGGATACATATACCTACTTCACCGCAA
Organism: Salvia rosmarinus; assembly: GCA_036937905.1. Taxonomy (NCBI): domain Eukaryota; kingdom Viridiplantae; phylum Streptophyta; class Magnoliopsida; order Lamiales; family Lamiaceae; genus Salvia; species Salvia rosmarinus. The sequence goes on from JAODLM010000689.1 coordinate 259,963, forward strand.
GTCTGAATGCTTTGAGAAATTCAAAGAGTTTAAGGCGGAAGTGGAGATGAGGTTTGGTAAAAGTATCAAGTCATCATGGTCGATCGCGGTGGCGAATACCTCAAGAACGAGTTTATGGACTATTTGGTGAAGTGTGGGATTACCTCCTAGCTCACTACACCGACACACCACAAAGAAATGGTGTGTCGAGCGAAGAATAGGACTTTTTTGAAATAGTTAGATCAATGATGAGTTATGCAAGATTGCCTATTTCGCTCGGGGTATGCCTTAGAAACGGCGGCATACTTGCTAAATTTAGTACCATCCAAGTCGATCGAAAAGACCCATTTCGAGTTGTGGTTTGGGCGCAGTTTCAGTTTAAGCCACATAAGGATATGGGCGATCCGGCACATATCTTTGAACAAGAAGGTCGACAAGTTGGAGGCTAGATCCGACGCAAGGATGTTTATTGGCTATCCTAGAGGGACGAAGATGGTTTATTCTATAGTCCTAAGGATCGGAAGGTCATTATTAGCACTAATGCCCGATTCTTAGAAGATGATTATATAACAAACCATAAATCCAAAGTTGAAATCATTCTTCAGGAATTAGAAGATGTTTGTATTCCACCACCGATTAAGCCAAAGGTACGAGATGTCGTGTCTGGTGGGAGGGATCGACACTAGATACTTCAAGAAATTGAAGTGGGTCGAGTTCTAATGGAGATACCGGCCGCATAAAGGGCTCCTATGCGCAAGTTGTGCAAGATAGAGAACCACAAGTTATCGCACCCACCGCTGCCATTGTGCGATGGCGCCTCGTCAGAGTGGGAGGGTTGTTCGTCAACCCGAGCGATTTATGTTCGTGGGTGAATATTCGATTTAGTCTCGAAACGAATATGCAATAATCGATCCATGGACGCACACCGAGGCGATCTGAAGACATTGATGCAAGATCATGGCACACCGCTATGGACTTAGAAATTGAGTCCATAACACTATGGATGTATACTGAAAAGACATCTCTACCGATGGCAAGGAAGCCATAGGTAGTAAGTGGGTATACAAGAGGAAGAGATTCAGATGGAGAGGTTTCGCTTTAAAGCCGGGCTTGTGGAGAAAGGGTACACTCGATTGAGGGCATCGATTTGAGGAGACCTTTTCACTGTAGCAATGCTCAAGTCCATCGTAATTCTTCTCGCCATAGCAGCCCACTGAACCTTGAGGTTTGGCAAATGGATGTGAAAACCGCTCGAACAGTTACCTTGAGGAAGGTAGACATCTATATGCAGCAACCCAAGGTTATGTGGTGAAGGGTGAAGAGCATCTAGTATGGAAGCTTAAGAAGTCCATTTATGGGCTTAAGCAAGCCTCACGATCCGGAACTTAGGCTTTGACGAGGTGCAAAAGTCCCATGGATTTACCCGGTTTCCTAGCGAGAGTTGTGTGTATCGCTTAGATGTCAACGGTGATGTGGTATTTCTTGCACTTTATGTAGATGACATTCTTCTAGTTGGCAACAATGTGAAGTTGTTATCGGACGTAAAGAGTTGGTTATCCGATCGTTTCAAATGAAAGACTTAGGACTTGCAGTACATTCTTGGGATCAAGGTTTACCGAGATCGCAAGAGGAAAATGTTGAGCTTATCTTAAGGCGTCTTACATTGATCTTGTGATTACTCGCTTTAGTATGCGTAGACCGCCAAGAAAGGATTGCTACCTTTAAGACATGGTGTTCCTTTATCTAAGGAAGCGCCACCTATGACCGCAAAGGAGATAGAGGAAATGAGACAAGTTCCTTACGCTCCGCACATGCTATGTACGAGGCCGATATCGCTATACGGTGGCATAGTAGCTGATATCGCCTAACCACGACAAGCTCATTGGATTGCAATAAAGCATATACTAAAGTACACGAAAAGGACTCGAGATTATAGGCTAGTTTACCATGCGAGATAGTCTAATGCCTTTGGGTTATCTGAGCACTCGATTTCCAAGTCGACCGTGATGAGAAAAAGTCTACCTCGTGCTATGTGTTTTCCTTGGGAGGTGGAGCCGTATCTGGCGTGACCGCAAAGCGATGCATTCATGGACTCTACCATGGAAGCCGAATATGTAGCCGCCGGAGGCTGCTAAGGAGCTGTATGGTTCAAGAACCACCTCATGGATCTAGGTGTGGTACTGGTTTGCCCAAGAGTATCATAGTTCTTGTGATAACTCGTGCGATGGCAAACTCGAAGGAACCACGGACCCTGGCGACCAAACACATAGAGAGAAAGTACCATGTCATACGAGTAATCGTGAGGCGAGGGGCGTCTTGATTGAAAAGATTGATCGACGGATAACCCAGCGGATCCATTCACAAAGAGACTGCCACAAAAAGTCTACGAAGTGCACGTTCGAGGACTTGGATTGCGCTTGATGGCACCCACTTAGATAGGAAACTTTTGTATAAGTGGGAGAAGCAATGTGATGGTTTTGTTTGTAATAGCTAGTAGAGAGACACATTGTATACTAAAAGTTTGCTTTAGTATATACTGAAAGCAGTTTTGGTTGAGTTTGTATACAATGTTTCTGTTACCACTATTACAATCTCCTATCCGAATTGATTACTTGATTGCATATATCGTGTCCCTTATCTCATATATAAGTTAGATCATACGAGTGTGTAGAAGATCACGAAGTCCGTATGATTGGTTGCTTTAATGAGATACAAAAGAATCACAACCCAGACAACTTGAGGACGAGTTGTCGGTATAGGCTAGCGATATAGATAAGAAGTGACTTGACTTGGTTGCTTGTCTATCTTTGATGCGTCTCGGCGTATTGATGGATCACAGTGAGATGAGTTCTTCTATCGACCGTCGTGAAGAACCTAGATCTCGGTGACTTACGATGATCTAAACCTCGATAAGGTATTAGGTGAGTATGAGTTCTTGACCATCACTTTGACTTATTATGGGTGAGGTTATATGTTCTAAACCAATATTCTCCGTGATCTTGGGTGGTGGCGGTGCTTGTATGTCATGCTAGTTATCGTAGACGAGTCACCGTATCCGTTTAGGATGATGGCGTCCCTTAAGGAGCTCAAAAGATTTATTGTACTAAACCTCGCAGTTGAGTTAGCTCAAGTACAATAATAAGGTTGAGTGGTACTACTTAAGAATTAAAGATATTAATTATTTTAAGCGATGTAATGCTCTAAATAATTAATGGACGTGCGATATCTTAAATACGGGATTCGTAATGTCTAAGTGCAAGTCCGACTCACCTTCGTAATAAAGGGTAAGTCAAGATTTATTCTCTAGTGCCATGAATGAATGTTTATAAATTAATTTATGTTCTAGGCTGAACATAAGATAATTAATTTATTTGAGGCCCATCTTTATTCCTTGCATTTGATCCCTGGGCTGGCCCATCCAGGCCCGTAGCTACTGGATAAATCGGCGCCTATCTCTCTCCTAAGGCAAGGATTTTATTCTCTTTATCCTATAAGGATATTATTATATTTATGGGATATGCATGGATCATTTCCTTATGTGATTATGGTAATGCATTATAAATATAAGGTAAGAGATAAAATCAAGGTTAATCATTACATTAACACCTATTATTTTCGAGAATCACAAGAGTACTTTGTGAGGATTTTCGAAAATTGCCTAGAGGGTTAGGGTGATTTTTGTAGCATTCTCCATAGATTATCCTCACTCGATATTGGAGATTGGACAACCGGGATACAGTCCAGAAGATCAAAGCACGAGTCTCGATCCGTTCATCCCCGACAGATTGAAAGGTAAACACGAAAACCCTACGTGTTGCAATTAATTATATAGGTGCATGCTAGGAATATAATCAATGTATGGTGAATTAAACATCCAAGATAGATCCTCGGGAGAGGTCAAAATCGATTTCCTACAAGTTCAAGTTCTAGGTTCGAGCATATGTGGGTTACCGTTCTTATGCCTTCTAATCGAGAAGAAATTCTCATGATTTGTTCAGCGTTTAGATCTAATCCTAAGTTCTCTCGCATGCTTGACAATAAAAGAATGCGGCGCTAGTATCAAACAGAGGATAACAGAAAATTGTAGGTGTGTTCCCATACACCAAGTTTCCTTGGTTCCTTGGCGGTTCTCGCGAAATTCTCTTTCTTGGTTAAGGGCATAGGCCACAGCTTACTGTGGTGGTTCTGTTGTTGGTGATGTTGTTGTTGTTGCTGCGGTTGTTGTTCTTTGCGATCGTTGTTGCCGTTGTTGGGGCTGTCGGTATTCTTCGCGTGCATTCCGTCGTTGTTGTTGTCGTTGCCGTCGTGGTTGATCTTGTCGTTGGATTACCGGAAATCTTGAATCGGGGCTGGTTTGGAACGGTTGAGCTTGGATAGCCGGATCGGCCGGACTTGGTTGGGCACATTAGGCGCCATTTCCCTGGCGTATCTAGGGCGATCTACGAGTAGGGCCTTTCCGCCACACTCAAGCATCCGTCATTTGTAAACGCGCATGCCCCTGTGACTCCTATGGCACCCGGGCATACGAGGCGTCACAAATTTTTGGTTTGTCCCACCAGCGGGTACCATGGATGGCCATTTCCTTGCCCATGCCCGGATGGCACGTTGTTCCTTGCCATGGCCTCCTGTCGGCCTGGACAGTGTTGGATCCTTGACTTTGGTGGGGTCCTTCCCACTTTCTCTTTCCACGATCTCCTTGGTGATTCGAGGGGTGCAAAGCGACAATCCTATCCTCAAGCATAGCAGCCTCGATGTCTAATGCTCTGTTAAGGGCCTCGCAGTAGGTCAGGTTCCCATGACCAGCTAGCGACACCCTGATCTCATGGTGGAGTCCCGTCCGAAATTTTTTCGTCCTTTTCTCATCGGTGTCGACCAGCTGTGGTGCATACCGTGACATCTCGCAGAATGCACGTTCATAATCTGTGACCGTCGTCTTTCCCTGGCGCAGGTTGTAGAACTCGTGTTCCTTCCTCTTCCGGTAGCTCTTAGGAATGTACTTTTCGTACACTTCCTCCTTAAATTCCTCCCAGGAGAAATTTTCCATTTCTTCCTCGGATAGAGTCTTCCTTTTTGCCTCCCACCAGAAATCGGCGGCACCAGTCATCTGGAAAGCAACGCATGACAAGCGTTCTTGAGAGGTGCGATGAAGAAGTTAAAGATTCACTCCAGTAGCCAATCAAAGTTCAACATTCACGGATTCCCATCCGTTGAAAGTGGGCGGGTTACGCTCGAGAATAGTTCCTCAATCCGTCTTGCCACCGGTGGTGGTGGAGGGGTGTCATCTCTTTCGGGTGTTACCTCACGGTTTCTTCTTCTCGGTGGCATTCTATCTTTCATAAATATACGTAATTAGATATCTTCTTATACCATCCGTCAGGATCATAGATATCTTAGCACGGTATGTATATATAATCATAAACATAAATCTAGCACGTCATCGAACACCACATATCGCAACCTAAAAACCAAAGCTCTCGGGGAGCTATCATCATATCAAATCAAATGTCTATACGAGGACTTTTATCATCACTTTTACGATCCACAAAGGTCGGTATGGAGTATGATATCCAAAATTAATATCAAGATCACTCGGTGTACCTAGTCACGGTGCGTATAAAAATCTAAACGCCATCGTGGTCATCAAAATAAGGGTTCATATCGGACGACCTATCTTTTCCAAGACGCATCAAAACATATACAAAAGTATATAGACAAAACACTATCTAGTCCTAAGAACTAGATCCATAATCGTCTGGAGTATAAAATAGGGCTCAGCGTGTTGGATTCAGAACTGGAAGTATGGGTACTATCAACTTTCTCCATATCATCGTCAGCAGGCAGGTCCTCCTCAGGATCCTCCTCCGAATTTTCTTATGGATCCTCCTTCTCAACCTCAGCATCGAGTGTGGGAGTCACGGTCTCTCGGATTCTAATGACTCTAGCTTCTTCCTAGCTAGGTCTCAGCGGATCTCAGCCATGATCTCCTCATAGGCAGTGGCTGGTAATGGAGAAGCAGTAAGACGGGCACATGTTTCTCTCGCGGCGCATGCAGTTAGGCCACGTGAATCGTCAATCTCTACATTATCGTGGCACAGGGGTCCGTGTGGGGATGGCGACAGCTGAACTGGGAAAGCGGCGGCAGGTAGAGATGGAAGTTGGCATGGAATGATTTGCGGCGATGGTGCAGGCGGCAATGACGGGCTCGAATCCTATTGGTGGTAGGACCAGAAAGGTGAACTATCGGGGATGGGAAGGTCCACCTCGAACATGTTCTTACCACGGCCGGTAAGAATTGATTCATCGGATGCCAAACGAGACACATCCGGGTGAAGCCACTCGGGAATCTCATCACGCTAGGTGTACACTCGCTCGGGGAGATATGGTCCACAGGGTGTAGCTCCGTATATCATGAATATGTAGTTAAGGGGACTGACAAAATGGGGCAAGTCCGCCTCAAGATCGAAGCTCTCTCAGCGACGATAGATGTAATATGCCAATATCTCACAGGCATATCCTCGCGATCGGATGACAGTCTTGCGATCAGTCGAAGCACACCTCATAATGTTACGTACCACGGGCATGTGCGTGAGCCCAATGACGTACAAAATGAGCAAGGAACTTCGCCGATGTCTTTTACTCGGTACATCCGGTCGAACGGTAGGGCGCACCACCTTCTCGGTGTGACTTAGAAGATAAAGGAGCTGAGTCGTAAAACCGTTCGAACCATCTTATATTCCTAAGTTCTAATGAAACTACTTTCATGGTTTGGTCTTTGGGAAGAGACGCATGGTTCCTTAGGGCCAGAACAAACGTTCGATGCCTAGCATTCGGGTAAAGGCTAAGTGATCACCGCATCTTATCGGATCCTGGATTCCTTACTTCTACTCACGTTATAGTATCACATCATATCCGTTCTCATTATGCACTTACAAATCATTATTTCTTTTTATACCTTCATAACGTTATACTTTTATTCTTTTCACTTATGCCACGATAGAGGCAACACGCGCGGTGTTCGGAATTCCTTCACGTAGAGAGGTTGGGACCCCTAACAGTGCGAACCTCCAGTTAAGAAATCGCTTCATCATCGTAGACTCGTCGTGTTCTCATAATCGAATCCGTTCAGATTGAGATTCCTAAGATTTCTATGTTCTCGTTCCTTCTTAGTATTTCGTTCAATTGGGGATGCTTATGTTCTCATACTAAGTTCGACGCAAAAGGGATCATGCGTCTTAAGAGTCTATGTTCTCATGGGGAAACATACTCATTTACATCATGCTTCTATCATGCTTCGCATATAACAATAAACACAGATCGCGACACATTATGCGATAATCAAACATTCTCATTTACTCATTTACCAAGCTCCTAAACCTTGTAACTTTCTTTCAAACTAATGACCAATCAATTGAAACAACTTTTAATTTCAAAATTGACTTTCAAAATATTTTTCAACTTCCCAACAAAGCGATATTGAAATTCCAATTCACATTTCATATACTTCCATCATTTCAAAACAACTTTTAGTTGAGATAGTTACATTCTTCCTCGTTGAGCAGGACGACGATGGAGTGTAGTGCAGTAGCAGTCAAACACAAACAATTTCTAGACTCGACTTTCAACTTAGGATTCAAGGAAAGGGTTTCTAGGGTTCAGAGCGAACAAGAGCTCTGATACCACTTTGTGACGACTCGACTTCTCAAGGAAGTACGATCAAACAGATCGCCACTGGTATGACAATGCAGCGGATATACACATAACTAAACCAATACGATTAACCAATCAACTATGAATAAATGCATAGACTGAAAGGAATAAGCTGTTTTGATACAAACTAAAGTCACAGAAGGACTTGCCCAAAAGGTTCAACATTGAAATATAGCCCAATCGGTATGCAATTCGAGCAGTGCGACCTCAAGTTCAATACGATATGAAAAGCATTTATAATCAAGAGACACCAAACAATATCGAGTTAGCAGCAATAAACGTGTGGACATGCATATGACGATACATGCCCAAGGTTCTAGAAATCCTTTCTATTAAAGCAACAAAACAATCGCCACTCTGCACCGCCTCGCACTCATCATCAATCGGTGCTCAACCTGCATATCAAAACGAGATGCGGCTAAGTCAAAAGTACTCGATGGACTCATTGCGAAAACATTATCTTTGTAAAGTTATTGAGCGCCCACAATAGAACATGAGGATTTTAGTTGAAAGACTCATGCCTATCAAACATTTTATCATTTCTCAAAAGCGTCGGGCGACTATTTCATTCACGTTGTTTCCATATCGATCATTCATTCATTCATTCATTCGCAAGACTATGGAGTGGCCACCTACACATAGTCGCCGTGACGATCGAGTAGCTAACCTTAACACACAACACACGTGTACACAATCCGAGTTAGTCCTTAACTAAGTCTGATCCGATCGTTACCCTTTTTTAACGTTGGTGGACCAATTCATTCACATACCACGTTGGATATACCAACCTATTATCATTCCATGTTGGACAAACCAATCTCAGATAGGATCACAACAAAACATAAACATTTGGCAGTCAACAACAGTTCATAAACATTTCATAAAGCTTTTGTAAATCATGCTTTGAGATAGACATGCATGTCATTTTTGTTCAAGAGAGTCCACCTGCTAATCCAAAGCTAGTAAGTCTAAGTGAGCAGGGTGTGGTTGTTCTTCCTCGCCGACTACGTACGATCAAACCCTTCATAAGAAAATAACATTTCTTAGATTCTTTCCATCGATCGAAGGTCGTTTATAGATTACGACTTAAGGTTCCCAATTAGGGTTGCTTTATGATTTCATGTGATTGTTTTAAGATAATTTCTATTATCTTCCATTCCCAATTCCAAAGCTATATTACTCCATTGTTCATAGGTGAATTTCAATTATGAATCACATAATTCGAGTCTATCCTCGACTCTTAACCTTAGTTTTATTCTAAACGTTATTACGTTATAGATTGTCGGTAATCAAATTGTGATTGGTATATTAGAATATTCTCAAGCCACTAACTAGACTTAACAATTATAGTTACGTCCTAGTAGGTTATGCTTGACGACTTGTCGTATTAGCACGACAAATAAAAGTGGAGTATTGACTTATGATTCAAGTGAGCACATGCTATCATGTAAGTAAGTACTTAAGAATAAACGAAGTGCTTTGGGAATATTAACTCGACTTTTAGGACATAAGGATCGACATCTTATGTTCTAATCTTTGCTTACACATTACGACATTGTTTGTTTCTCTTAACTCGTCGGAGATAATATAAGTCGTATAATCGTTATTCGTTATCGAGTTGTTTTAACGCTCAATCTAATATGATATTGGGTTGTCATTATTAAGTATTAACGTTGTAGCTCGGCTTTTAGTTTTTTCTAACTTAGGAACTCACGTTTGAGTATCCTTTAATAGTTGCAAACCCTAATTTATGTCTAACTTCGATTCTCGTTAATTCATTCTTAAGTTATCGAAATTGGTCGATTTCTTTTGGATTCTCGTACATATAGTATTATGTTGTTTATGTTTGGGGTTTTGGTTTGTCGGTACAACATAAACATAAACATAAACATTCAACACCCAACAATACCATACACAACATAAACTATACTAAAGCATTAGAAAACCCTAATTTCTAACATAATATACAATCATTGTATATGTGTGCTTAAATGTTCCATTCATTCACCATAATCACAACCATTTATTCTAAGCTTATAATTTCACTATCATAGCATTATTTAACATTAGAAGTAAACCCATACTTAGCCATTTTGTTACGTTTTCGATAATTAGCAACAATTAGCATATGTATCCAATAAAATCATGTTATACTTCTATCATATTATAGAGTTTAATTACCAACTCAATGTCATCATATAAAATTTCAAATCATAGGTTAAAACATATAGTTTTCGGCAATCACCATTTAATGAGCTTTGGTGTTCAATAAATTCCACAAAAATTATATCATGCTTATACCATATACTAAACATGAAATATCATTTCATATCATGCATTAAAATTTAAACCCATGCTTTTCACCCTTATATATTTTTGATAATCACATATATATATATATATATATATATATATATATATATATATATATATATATACATACTCAATAAATTTTATTCCTTCACAACATGTTTATATTATGCAATAACATGTAATATTAACATTAAACATCAATTAATATTTATAATATGAATCAAATGCTTGGAATTCTTTTGTCATCACACATATTTACATATGTGTTCAATAATTCAACAATGCATATTAGGTTCATATTATTTCTACATAACATATCCTATCATTTTCAACAAATGAAATCAAATAAATCCATAGATATATACATATAGTTTTGGTATTCAAAGGAAAATAGGAGTAGTGTCTCAAAATTTCAAGATTAATATATGATGTTCATATCATATATTAGACACTATATCTCAACTATTTCTCAACAAATAAAATCAAACAATGGCTTAAAATACTTAAATATATTCTGCCCATTTTGAAAAATAGGAGTAGTTTTCAAAAATTTCAAGATTAATATATGATGTTCATATCATATATTAAACACTATACCTCAACTATTTTCCAACAAATAAAATCAAAATACAAGAAAATTCAAAATATTCTGAAAATTACCATATTTATTCTACATTCTCCTAATACATCAACAAGCAACAATATCAAATAATATTCACAAAAGCATGCTTTATCACATATAAAAAGAAATAAAGCATAAATCGAAAAATATCAAACATGCTCCAAAAATTCTAAAATTTTAAACACAGCATTAGAACATCATTCTAAGCATTTTTAATTCATTGCTTGAGAGAATTTGGTGGCTGAAAATTCACAAAAAAAATGAGGAGCAAAACTAGGGTTTTTCGTGAAATAATTCAAGAAAATCTAAAAAAAAATTCTACTCCATTACAAATGGAGAGAATGATGAGTAATAACTTTTTATGGTCTTAGAATAATTATTGAGGGTTGGAAGGGTTTGAAATGGAGGATTAAAGACTCAAAAGTGTGAGGAACAAAGAGAATTTTGAAAAGAGAAAGAAAATGTGTTCCAAAGTGAGAGGTCAGAATGGAAGAGTTCCTCATCAGATTGGGCTTCAAATGGTCGCATAACCCATTTGGGGTGGTCTTGGTGGTAGTTGGGAGAATGATTGGTCAAATTACCCGATAAGTCAATTCCGAGTTTCAATGTTTATAATAATTTCATGAAGTTGGGACGACGTCCGATAAGTCAATTCAGAGTTATCGCGGAAAAGCAACATTCGTGATTAAATTATGCAAATTCAAAATTCTATTGAATTCTTGAGCTTTCATAATTTATTTGAGTCTTATAAATCATATTTTATTGATTTAGACCCTTGGTTTGAGTTTCGGGTCGTTCGGATCAATTTAGGGTTTTTCCGGTATATTTTTCCCGGCGTTCGGTTAAGTTCTTCAGGAATTTCTTTCAGAAATTGATTCTTATAATTTCTAAATTCATAATAATATGTTCCTTCATGATTTCGATTGTTATCACAAATTATCATGATTAGCATGGACTGGAAATTATTCCGGCTCGTGAATAGTGCTTTTAAGACTGACAGGGCAAGTATGCTCGAAAATTCTCATTCTTTGGCTTGTCACATGTTTTCGTGAGAGGATTCTAGAAATGAAATCCTTTTGTTAAGATTCATTCTCGATCTTTCATTCTATGTTCAGGCTATACAGAAAACCCTAATCCGGTAGGACTAGTCACTAGTTTTTGATTTCTCTAGTTTTCGATATCTGAATCGATTCTAATTCATTTCATTGGTTACCTTAAACATAATTAAGGTCTAAACACCAAAAATAATTGGTCTCAGCGTTACTAATAAAAGTTATAAATTTTTCGGGTTATTACATACCATCCCCCTTAAAATAAATTTCGTCCCGAAATTTCCTAACCTTGGAAAAGATCTAGGTATTTCTCTTTCATAGCTGATTCTAGTTCCCAGGTTGCTTCTTCTTGTCCATGGTGTCACCATAGAACTTTCACTAACGGTATCTCTTTGTTCCTTAGCTTTTGGATACGTCGGTCTAAGATTTCCGTAGGCAGTTCTACATAACTCATATTATCATCGAGGACAATATCTATCGGCGGTATCACATGCCTGGAGTCATGTATGTACTTCCTTAGTTGTGAAACATGGAACACATTGTGCACGTTTCCAAAACTTGGCGGTAATGCAAGTCTGTAAGCCGCTGGTCCTATCCTTTCCAAAATTTCATAAGGTCATATGAAGCGTGGTGCAGCCTTCCTTTTATTCCAAATCTCACGATTCCTTTTGATAGAAAATCTTCAAGAAGACTTTGTCTCCCACTTCAAAATGTAGCTACGTGCGGCGTTTGTCGTCGCACTTCTGTCGGTCTTGGGCCTCCTTGATCCGTTGACGGATCATCCTCACGATCTCGATCATTTCGCCCACGTAGTCGGTCCTAATACTCTCCTTTCCCCACTTCATCACGGTATAGTGGTGATCAACATTTCTTTCCATAAAGAGCTTCGTACGGGGCCATTCCAATAGTCGCTTGGTAGCTGTTATTGTAGGAGAATTCCACAAGTGGTAACACTTGTTCCCAACTTTCTCCTCTATCGAGGAAAACGGTTCTCAACATGTCTTCAAGTGTTTGAATGGTCCTCTCGGATTGTCTCGTCCTTTGTGGGTGGAGCAGCGTCTTGAATGTAGTCGAGTTCCCAATTCTTTTTGCAAGCTCGTCCAAAATCGGATGTGAATTTTGAATCTCAATCAGACGTGATAGTCTTTGGGACTCCATGTAAGCGTATGACTTCTCGAACGTATAACTGTGCTAGTCTGTCTGCTCCATGTGTTATCGGAATGGGTAGAAAATGCACGCTCGTGGTCAAACGATCGATGATGACCCAAATAGCGGTATTTCTCTTTGTGATTTGGGTAGCTGGTAACAAAATCCATGGCTATATCATCCCATTTCCATTCCGGTATGTCTAGCGGTTGTAAGGTTCCATACGGTCATTGGTGGAGTGCTTTCACTTGTTGTACGTCGAAACAACGTTCTGAATGAAGCTACGTCTCGCTTCATTCCATCCCACCAAAATTTTTCCTTGAGATCTTGGTACATTTGGTGCTTCCGGTGTGTCTTGGTGTAAGAAGTCTCATGGGCTTCTTTCAAGATCTCGCCCTAAGCCCTTCATCTTACGAACACACACTCTCCGCCATACAACAAAGCGTTATCTGTTGCTTCTTTGAAATTCTTGTGGTTGTTGTCGTTGATCTTAGCTCGTATTTCCTCTAAACTTCTTGCTTTTCCTCCGAGCTTCTAAGATTCGGACTCTTAAGTGCGGGATTGCAATCAATGTTGCTGATACAACCTTCTATTATCGAGACGGGTCTATGACTCAGATGTTCATCCTCTAAATTCCTTTATAAGTATTTCCTCATGGTGAGGAGACATCCCAAACAAGGGTGAGATTTGCGACTCGAGGCATCGGCTACAACATTAGCACTACAGGTGGTAATTGATACCACGGTCGTAATCTTTCACTAGTTCTAACCATCTACGCTGCCTCGTGTTAAGATCTTTCGCTCGAAGAAATATTTCGAGCTTTTATGGTCGATATAGATCTCACATCTAACTCCATAAAGGTGATGCCTCCAAATCTTTAAGGCATGTCGACCGCTAATTTTCCAGTCGTGCGTGGGATAGTTCGACTCATGTAGGCGTAATCGCGCAAGCATAAGCAATAACCTTGCCTTCTTGCATCAGTAACATATGTACACATCAGTACATAAAGGTGATGCCTCCAAATCTTTAAGACATTGTTTGTTTCTCTTAACTCGTCGGAGATTATATAAGTCGTATAATCGTTATTCGTTATCGAGTTGTTTTAACGCTCAATCTAATATCATATTGGGTTGTCGTTATTGAGTATTAACGTTGTAGCTCGGCATTTGGTTTTTCTAACTTAGGAACTCACGTTTGAGTATCCTTTTAATAGTTGCAAACCCTAATTTATGTCTAACTTCGATTCTCGTTGATTCATTCTTAAGTTATCGAAATTGGTCGATTTCTTTTGGATTCTCGTACATATAGTATTATGTTGTTTATGTTTGGGGTTTTGGTTTGTCGGTACAACATAAACATAAACATAAACATTCAACACCCAACAATACCATACACAACATAAACTATACTAAAGCATTAGAAAACCCTAATTTCTAACATAATAAACAATCATTGTGTATGTGTGCATAAATGTTCCATTCATTCACCATGATCACAACCATTTATTCTAAGCTTATAATTTCACTATCATAGCATTATTTAACATTAGAAGTAAACCCATACTTAGCCATTTTGTTACGTTTTCGATAATTAGCAACAATTAGCATATGTATCCAATAAAATCATGTTATACTCCTATCATAATATAGAGTTTTATTACCAACTCAATATCATCATATAAAATTTCAAATCATAGGTTAAAACATATAGTTTTCGGCAATCACCATTTAATGAGCTTTGGTGTTCAATAAATTTCACAAAAATTATATCATGCTTATACCATATACTAAACATGAAATATCATTTCATATCATGCATTAAAATTTAAACCCATGCTTTTCACCCTTATATATTTTCGGTAATCACACACACACACACACACATATATATATATATATATATATATATATATATATATACATACATACATACTCAATAAATTTCATACCTTCACAACATGTTTATATTATGCAATAACATGTAATATTAACATTAAACATCAATTAATATTTATAATATGAACCAAATGCTTGGAATTCTTTTGTCCTCACACATATTTTACATATGTGTTCAATAATTCAACAATGCATATTAGGTTCATATTATTTCTACACATAACATATCCTATCATTTTCAACAAATGAAATCAAATAAATCCTTAGATATATACATATAGTTTCGGCATTGAAAGGAAAATAGGAGTAGTGTCTCAAAATTTCAAGATTAATATATGATGTTCATATCATATATTAAACATTATATCTCAACTATTTCTCAACAAATAAAATCAAACAATGGCTTAAAAATACTTAAATATATTCTGGCCATTTTTGAAAAATAGGAGTAGTGTTACAAAAATTTCAAGATTAATATATGATGTTCATATCATATATTAAACACTATACCTCAACTATTTTCCAACAAATAAAATCAAAATACAAGAAAATTTCAAAAATATTCTGAAAATTACCATATTTATTCTACATGCTCCTAATACATCAACAAGCAACAATATCAAATAATATTCACAAAAGCATGCTTTATCACATATAAAAAGAAATAAAGCATAAATCGAAAAATATCAAACATGCTCCAAAAATTCTAAAATTTTAACTACAGGCTTAGAACATCATTCTAAGAATTTTAATTCATTGCTTGAGAGCATTTGGTGGCTCAAAAGTCATGAAAAAAAATGAGAAGCAAAAATAGGGTTTTTCATGAAATAATTCAAGAAAAATCTAAAAAAACATATACTCCATTAAAAATGGAGAGAATGATGATTACTAAATTTATATGGTCTTTTTATAATTATTGAGGGTTGGAAAAGTTTGAAATGGAGGATTAAAGACTCAAAAGTATGAAGAACAAATAGAGAATTTTAAAAAAGAGAGAGAAAATGTGTTCCAAAAGTGAGAGGCTGTAATGGACGAGTTGCTCACTGTATTGACAGCCTAAAGGGCTGTCATTACCCATTTGGGGTGGTCTTGGTGGTAGTTGGGAGAAGGATTGGTCAAATTACCCGTTTTGGCATGTTAATACCGACTCTTTAAGTTTTAACGCGCTTTCGATTGATTTCTCGGAGCCTTAAGGTTTTATTTTATTAAATAGACTTTACATGACTTATTTCAATGTTTATAATAATTTCATGAAGTTGGGACGACATCCGATAAGTCAATTCCGAGTTATCGTGGAAAAACAGCATTCGGCGATTAAATTATGCAAATTCGAAATTCTATTGAATTCTTGAGCTTTCATAATTTATTTGAGTCTTATAAATCATAATTTATTGATTTAGACCCTTGGTTCGAGTTTCGGGTCGTTTGGATCAATTTAGGATTTTACCGGTATATTTTTCCGCTGCTCGATTAAGTTCTTGAGAATTTCTTTCAGAAATTGATTCTTATAATTTCTAAATTCATAATAATATATTCCTTCCTAATTTTGATTGTTATCACAAATTATCATGATTAGCATGGACTGAAAATTATTCCGGCTCGTGAATAGTGCTTTTAAGACTGACCTGACAAGTATGCCCGAAAATTCTCATTCTTTGGCTTCTCAGATGTTTTCATGAGAGGATTCTAGAAATGTAATCCTTTTGTTAAGATTCATTATCGATCTTTCATTCTATGTTCAGGCTATGCAGAAAACCCTAATCCGGTAGGGCTAGTTACTAATTTTTTATTTCTCTAGTTTTCGATATCCGAATCGATTCTAATTCGTTTCATTGGTTACCTTAAATATAATTAAGGTCTAAGCACAAAAAATAATTAGTCTAAGCATCACTAATAAAAGTTTTAAATTTTTCGGGTTATTACAACAGTAGTAATGCATATAGTAGTTTTAGTAGTGATCTGTCGGTGTTTATAGTAATGGGTAGTTTTGGCATATATGTAAGTGGTATGTATGTAAAATAGGATAGTCCGTTGGGATGCTGTATAGATAGAGTATCGCCATAGCCCAAACCCAATTGTGAAAATTTTTATCCTTTTTGTTAAAAATCTTCAAAGAGGCAATTTTCCCGATATATATAAATAAGATATTATAGTATATGAACTTTGCAACCCCGTTTTTCAAGATGTGCAACCTATCAACAATTGTTAAAGAACTGATTTGTTTAAATTTTGTGATAACCTTAACCTGCTATGTGATAAGAAATGTTTCCCTTGATTTGAGATTAAAATTTTCAAATCCTTTCAGTATGCCGAGAGGACGTCGAAACCCAACACCTGAAGAAGAGACTCAAGAGAGTCAACCTACACCTCAGAACTTACCTAACCAATCACCTCCTCGCCCTGATCGCAAGATTGCTGAACTTTTTCTTCGCCAAAATCCACCAATTTTTACTGGATCTGGTGATCCATCTGAAGCTGAAGAGTGGGTTAGGGCTATGGACCGTGTTTTCCAATTTTTGGAATGCACCGATCGAGAGTGTATGCTATGTATCTCTTTCCAGCTAAAGAGATCTGCAGATTACTTGTGGAAGTCTCATCAGAAAACCTTCACGCCAGAACAGCTGGACATTTTCACGTGGGAGCATTTCAAGGAAGAACTCCTGGCAAAATACATTCAACGAAGCTATCGCAGACGTAAAGAGATTGAGTATGCTAATCTTAAGCAAGGAAGAAGGCGTAATGAGAGTGCGATAGAGAGTTACGCAAATTGGCTCGATGCACGCACCTTATAAGGTCGACAATGAGAGAAATGGCTGAGTTATTTTGCTCGGATTACGCCAAGAAATGAGGATAATCTTGCAAGTCGACCTTCGATGTCTTATCGGAGACTACGAATCGGCACTTGATATGGAAATGAAAATCGTCCTGAAAAGATTATGCTTGATCTAACCCCAACACCCACCCAGAATCCTAATCCATCAAAGTTAATGCTGATTGATCAGAAGAGTGGGAATAAGAGAAAGTGGGAGAATAAAAATTTCCCGAACAAGAAATAGTGGCAGAAATCGGGACAATTCTCCCAAGGTTAATCTCGACCATCATTTCAAGGCCAACCTCAGTTCTTCCCAAATCAAGCTAAGCATGTATGTCAGAAATGCAATCGGGCACACTCTAGAGTGTGTAAATGGGGAAGTAACTGTTGTTACAGCTGTGGTCAAGTGGGACACTATGCTAACAGCTGTCCAAACAGAGATAAGGCGCCAGGAAGTGGATCCAGACCAAATCCTCCCCGTAAAACTCGATCTATGAAAGCTATGACCGCTTACCCTTAGTTGCCATTCCCGATGTTCCTTCAGTTTTCGATACCTCAATTTCCAATGGCCCCACAGCAACCACCTCAGACTCAACCAGTACAACAAGTTCAGCCACAAACCCAGCATCAGAGAGCCTTTGCCCTAAACCAGAAATCAGCTGGTAAGAAAGTAGGACAGTTGACAGGTATGGGAACTTTGAGAGATGTACCTGTAATAATTCTTTTGATCTTGGAGTTAGCGTTCCTTTATTTCTTGACATGTGTAGATACTCTTGAGCTTCGATAAAGCGATCTAATCCTGATATAAGAGTCCTTACCCCGCTAGGTGGAAGTGATAGAATCACGCATGAGTGTCCTAACTTAGAATTTAAGTTAGGTCCTCTCAAGTTGAGAGCAGAATCCTTGCGTCTTTTGCCAATGTGGGATGTGGATATAATCCTGGGGATGGACTGGTTAATCCAAAACTTTGTGACGATTCGTTGCGAGAGTCGTGAGATTCCATTCCAACTACTAGGGAAAGAATCAACCTGTTTTTATGGGATAGACGAAAGACATAAGAGAGTACCCATTATTTTAGCCTTACAAGTGGAAAAGTTGCTAAGACAAGATGAACCACGCGCTTACTTAGTATATTTGGTTGGAAAAGATGAGGTTGAAAGGAAAGTAGAGGATGTCCCAGTTGTGAGAGAATTCCTAGATGTTTTCCCGGAATCCTTACCTGGATTACCACCTGATAGGCAATTAGAGTTCTCCACTGACTTAGAACCTGGTTCAGCCCCAATTTCGAAGGCACCATACCGAATGGCGCCAAGGGAACTTCAGGAATTGAAGATTCAATTGCAAGAACTATTAGATTTAGGATTTATCCGACCAAGTGTATCTCCGTGGGGAGCACCGGTATTGTTCGTTAAGAAGAAGGATGACACTTTGAGAATGTGCATCGGTATAGGAATTAAATAAGTTGACCACGAAGAATAAATACCCATTCTGGCGGATTGATGATCCGTTTGACCAGTTGAAGGGAGCAGGAGTTTTCTCAAAAATCGATTTGAGATCAGGATATCATTAGTTAAAGATTAAGCAAGAAGATATACCAAAGACTGCTTTTCGAACTCGATGCGGTCACTATGAGTTCTTGTAATGCCCTTTGGTCCGACCAATGCTCCAAATTGTGTTCATGGATCTAATGAACCGTGTTTTCCATGAATACCTCGATAAGTTTGTTTTGGTTTTATTGATGACATTCTCGTATATTCAAAGATAAAGAAAGAACACGAAACCCATTTGGGAACCGTCTTGAATACATTGAGAACCGAAAGGTTGTACGCCAAATTCAGGAAGTGCGAGTTTTGGCTACAAGAAGTGAACATCCTTGGTCATATTGTCTCATCAGAAGGAATTAAACTTGATCAGGAAAGTGCAAGTCGTGTGAATGGAAATCGCCCACAACACCGAATGAAATTCGAGTTTTCTTGGTCTAGTTGGTTATTACCGAAGATTCATCGAGGATTCTCGGTGCTTGCTGACAGATGATGCAATTACTTGGAAGGGAGTAAAATTCCAATGGACCAATGAGTGCGAGAAAGTTTTCAAGAATTGAAGGATATCTTGTTGCTGACTCCGGTGTTTACGGTACTGAGCAGATAAAGAATATACCCTTTATACCGATGCCTCGAAGAAATGGGCTAGGATGTGTACTCATGCGGGAAGGTAAGGTAATTGCTTATGCTTGAGGCGGCTAAGACCGCATGAGCTTAATTACCCTACCCATGACCTAGAACTAGCAGCTATGGTCCATGCGTTGAAGATATGGAGACATTATCTTTATGGGTTAAAATATGAAATCTTTACCACCACAAGAGCCTGAAATATTTCTTTGAGTAAAGGATCTTAATATCGTCGAGAAGATGGCTAGAGCTAGTTAAAGATTACGATTGCGAAATCAAGTATCACCCGGGAAAAGCGAATGTGGTCGCCGATGCGTTAAGTAGGAAAAGCCAGACTCAACTAGCACATGTTTTTACCCAGAATGAAGAGCTAGTTAAGGAGTTCGAGAAGATGAAACTAGAAGTGGTGTTACCACCTGAGACCACTCAAAATATCATCGCAACCCTTGTTCTCAAACCTGACCTGAGAAATCGAATTGTTCAAACCCAACGCCAAGATGAACAATTAGAAAAGTTAAGGATGAAGGTGAGAACCGAAGGATCAACAGAGTACCACGAAGGAAAAGTTAACGCTCTTATTCTTGGGAGTATTATATGTGTACCCAATGATAAAAAATTGAAGGAAGAGATTCTGAATGAGGCGCACAACACACCTTATACCGCACACCCAGGAAGCACAAAAATGTACCAAGATCTGAAAAAAAGTTCGTGTGGGTAGGTATGAAACAAGAGATATCGTCGTTTGTCGAGAAGTGTTTGGTGTGTCAGCAAGTCAAAGTGCTACACCAAAGACCACATGGAAAACTCGCAACCTTCGACATTCATGGTGGAAATGGGATCATGTAGCCATGGATTTCATCACGGATTACCCAAGTCAGCGTGGAAATACGACTATTTGGGTAATTATCGACCGATTGACCAAGAGCGCTCATTTTATTCCAATTTACGTGACGTGCTTGACCGATAAGCTAGCTCAGATTTATGTGCACGAGATCGCATGCGACTACGGACTCCCGCTTCGATCACCTTAGATAGAGATTCCAAGTTCACCGTGATTTTGGATAAGTTTCAAAAGAAAATGGGCACCAAACTGAATTTGATCTGATCTTTCGTCCACGCATGTATGGATGAGACGTAAAGAACCATTCGAGACACTAGAAGATATGATCGTAACCATCATCTTAGATCCGGAGAACAATGGGAGCAAGCATCCCTTTGATTGAATTTGCTTATAATAACGACTACCAAGCAACCATCAACATGGCGCCCACGAAGACTATCTGAAGAAATATCGATCTCCATTGTATTGGGACGAAGTTGGAGAGAAGAGAATTCTCGACATGTAGCGATCGAGGAAATGATTGATATCATCGTTAGATTAAGAAGAGGATTCAAGAAGCTTAGGATCGCTAAAAGTCTTATCACGGATCTGTGACAACCGAGTTAATTTGAAATCGGAGACAAAGTATTCCTGAAGGTTTCACCTACAAAAGGAGTGCATAGATTCGGAATCAAAGGAAAACTCAAGCCGAGATTCATCGGACCGTACGAGATTTTAGAGAAGATTAGACACATTGCGTCTGGGTTGGCCGCCCATTTCGATAACGTTCATAGCGTGTTTCATGTATCTCGATTCAAATACGTCATGACCGAACCATATTATCAAACAAGAAGACATAGTTCCTGAGTCTAACCTAAGCTATGAAGAGAGGCCAGAACGTATTCTAGATCGAAAGAAGCAATAACTAAGGAATAAGTCGATTCCTTTAGTTAAGGTATTATAGAGACATCATGGCTTAGAAGATGCGACTTGGGAATTAGAAGAGAAGATGAGAGATAAGTATCCTGAGCTATTTACTGAGGTACTAAATTTTGGGACGAAATTTCTTTAAGGGGGAGGGAGTGTAATACCCGGGATTTCCATAGCATTATTCAGGCACTAGTTACATGATTAATTAAAGATTAATTACGTAATTGACTAGGGACAATGCATCCTCAGATTAGATAACGTAAAGTTCTAACTCAAATATTTATTTTAGAATTCTAAAGTTGGTTGATTTAACAATAAATTTTAATTTATTGTCTTATTTCAACGTTTATTTTAGAAATAGGGATTTATGAAAAATTCCAACTTACTAACAATTTCTATATTTCTATTTGATTTATTTTTGATTTACTAATTTCAAAGGATACATTATATCTTTTTTTTTGGATAAATATATATATTCGGATGAGGACATAACGTCCCTAATAAATTGGGCCTAGCACCAATATGTAGAAATAGGCCCAAATTGCAACCAAAGCTTATGATACTTAGCTAAGAATTTTCTAGAAATTGATGGAAAGTTAATGGCTTCTCATGGAAGAATGAAATAGTGAGAAGATGATATATATATATATATATATATGCTTTAGCTTCCAAAACACCCCATCATTCACCATCTTCATCATTCTCTCTCTCTCTTTTCGAAACACACACACACTCACACACTTGATTCTTTCTTCCATCGAGCTCAAGATTGACTTCCATATCATCTCAAGTTAGTAGATTAACATCTTGAGAGGTAAATTACTAACTTTAGCTAGATTTGAAGTGAAAATTCAAAATAAAACCCCAACACCCCAAAATTTTGGCCATTATGGACCTTTTTCCTACAAGTTTTGTTCTTGATCTTTAGCTCGTTTATGCATAGATATACCCTTTAGGAGTGATTTTGTGTTGAGAAATAATGAAAAACCCCTCTATGAACCTATAATTTTTGCCCTTTGGGCTTAAATTGGGAAAACTTTAATCTTTGATGTTATGGATCGATTGATGCTAAATCAGGTTTAAACAAGTGTTTTATGCTTGGATTATGGTTTACTTTGATTATCTTCAAAAACCCCCAACTTTGCTAGAACCCTAATTCTTATATTGATTAATTGTTATTGATTGTTTAAATTGAGTTTATATCTTTGTAATTGGAGGTGTTTAAACATGTTTAGAGTCGATTATTGAAACGAAAATCGAACCCCTCTTTTTTCCTATTATAACCGAAAATTAGGGCTTCAATTTCAAGGTGATTTTGTTCTTGTTTGTTTAAATTAAGTTAGTAATTATGTAATTAAGTGTATTAGGTCTTGTTTTGTGAAAGAATTTGGAGTCAATTCCAACTCCTTTGAAAATCCCTAAATTGATATGATTATGGAGTCTCAAGAAGTTATTGTTTTGATTTTATTTGATTAGCTTGATTTCATAATTGTGATCTAGTATATGAAATTAGCTTATTTTGATTTATTGAGATTTTTCTATACTAGTATGTAAAAGTTGGATTTTGTTAGTTTATATAATTACAAAGGACATTATGATTATGGTTTGATATTTGGGATTTGCTTTCAAAATATGGATTTTCATGATGTTGTAGCTTGATCAAGACTAACTTGATCAAAGTTTCTAATTGAAAAGATTAATAAGCTAAATTATCTTCTATCTTTAAAGGTATTTCTTATATATATATATATAAGAAAGTGAAAGATTAAAGTTTCTACTAATTTACTTTTCTTAATAATATGTTATGAATAATTGAGTTATGGATGCATTGACCTAGCATGGTATAGCCGACCTTAGTTATACCGAGAGACTTTAGTAGAGGCTCAAAAGTTAGAAACTCTTAGTTTTCTCTTTCCCGTGCTTCTTCTTCTTTTTTTTGTTAAGGAGCTAGTGGGAGCTGGATAGAGATCAAGAAAGAAAAAGTCGAAAGTCTCGAATAAGCAAGATATCCAGGTGGGATTTCTAAACTAAAATGTGTGTGCACAAGTTTATGATAAAGAGCATATGCTTCTTTTGAAAAGTTAATTGACTTATGCATTTTTGAGCACATTACATGTTGCTATCTACTGACGTAATGACGATATCGGCCCTATGCTGAGCGAGCTTCTAGTAAGGGTATGTGTACACAGTGGCCTTTGGCGAGGTGTTGAGGAGGAGGCCTCTTCTCAACACGTTTGTCGTAGATATGGTGTTTATTGATGATTGTCTGCGGACATATTATAACTAGAATTGTTAGCACGTGCATTAATCATGAAGTAAGTGATTTCATAAAGCTAGATTCATAGGATTTTTCTTAAAACCCCTGTGAATCTATTAAGTGGCAAGTCGATTGTATAGCTCTAAGAACATGTTTTAGTTGCTTTGGCAAATGCCCACCGAGTGCATTAAGTACTCACGCCTGCATGTATTTCTAAATGTGCGATTGTGTAGGAGCGATGGCGGGAATTGAATCTTTGGCGAAGACTTGTCTCGTCATGTAATATGTTTTGCCAGGGTTTATGTCTTCACACATAAACTCAACTACTCTTTTGCTGCCAAACCCTTTTTATGGTTTGTAATATGTTATGTGTTCGGAGTCTTAATGGGTTAGACATTTGATAAACAAGTATAAACTCAAGTTGAAGATTGTTGCATCAACTTGCTAAATAGTGATTAATTAATATTCAAATTTTGGTCATTTAGTTAATCACAAGTTCAATGACTTGTCCTTATTTAAAATGATAATTGTTTATCCCTACGAGCCTCTGAAACTAGTTAATTATCTTATTTCTTTCCTCTAGTCGCAACCCGGTTAGTTAGTAAATCCATAATTAATTAGCCAGGCTGTGACACATTCATTATCATTCCAACCTCCTCTTCCCTTCCAACTTCAAGCATATATGATATGCACCCTCTTACTAATTCATCTGGCACTTCCAAGTCTGTGGGAAGTGTTGCATGTCTTATAAGAGCAGCCTTATTCATGTGTGAAATGTTATAATTGTTCTGCCCCCTGTGCTTAATTATCTTAACCATGCAGCCTTGTAAACTTAGAAAAACATTGTTCAATGTTACAGGTGATAGTTGTTCAAATGATAACTTCACCGCATTGAGCGGTTAGTCGACATTATAGCACATGCTCAATTTGTATGCTCAGTATACCTAAACCATCCCAAATCATTCACATTTAAATCTGGAGAATTGGGAGGTGGTGTACTAACCTAATGTCAAACCCATCACTTGCTGTCGCAATTAAAATCGGATCATTATCCTTTATATGGGGCTTTGCATTATCTTCTTTGATATATATGACTTTACTTGCACTTGGTGGCCACTTAGCTTTTATTCTTTGGAATGATCTGTGCATCAAATATCCAAAATTGATAGGCGATACTGCATCCACTTTGCATTCACTATTTATTTTCTGAAAGCATAAAGAACATATACATTCACACTTTCTCAATCTAAACAATAGTTTGAATGCATAAATTAAATTAGAATAAGTTGGATTCAACTAGTCTTAGTAAGACACTAGTCGAATCCAACATAAAGGATTCTTACATTTCATAGATAACTCGCTATGTCTACCCCATTGATCGGACACCCTCGATCACATCTTTTAATCGATTCTATTAGT
Source organism: Salvia rosmarinus (assembly GCA_036937905.1). Classification (NCBI taxonomy): domain Eukaryota; kingdom Viridiplantae; phylum Streptophyta; class Magnoliopsida; order Lamiales; family Lamiaceae; genus Salvia; species Salvia rosmarinus. The sequence continues at coordinate 285,083 of JAODLM010000689.1, forward strand.
TTTGTAACCAATGTGCTGCAGACTGTGTTTACTTGATCTCTTTCTTGGCACAATTTCGGTGAATGGAAGATACCTATCTTTCTATCAAAAACAACACTTCCATTTTCTGAAAATTTAGGTCTACAAACAACACACATAAACATGACTTTTGTGATGAATGTTTTGTTTTGACATATTCTATGAGGTTCTTCTTCACGGTGTTAAATAAAACCTATGTGAGGTCTTGGTTATATAGTACCATTTCTCATCTATGTGTGCATGTTTTCCATGCTTTTAAACTTTAAAGCTTCAATATGTGATCATACAATAGTGCATCCAAAGGCTGGAGCCTTATGACTTGTTAGGGCTGTAGGGTGCAGTTTTATTGCACTAGTATGAGGTCTGAAAAGCCTTCACTTACCCACCTCCCAACCGTGGACTTGGGCGGTTTATGCTTCTTTGCCAACTTACGAATGATGACTCTTTGTATAGCTCAATGCTTTTACCAAAAATCCATGTCAATTGTAATTTTCTTCCTTCTATGTTGCTGCTTTTTTAAACTTTGTGAAAGTATAACTTCATCTCTTCGTTGTTGCTTTCTTCAAATTTCAAAAGTGAAAATTGTTCTTCTACTTGAACACCACTTCCTCTGTGCCTCCTGTTTGGTATGAATTTGTGTTGATTCTTGGTATTGTTTCGTGTCATTTTCTATGGTTTGTCCTATTTATGCCGTTGGTTTGATTAGTATTTATCGATTGAGACTTACTTGGTTCGTTTCAATGTTTCTGAAAATCAGTATCAAATAGGATGAATTGGACCTACCAAGGATCAAGTTAATTGAAGAGCATCGCGACAGAGTTCATAAGCGGCATTACCGTCGAGTTCAAACGAGGAAGGACGGGCGAACGCCAAAGTCGCGCACGACTTCCCGTCGCACACACCCACCGGCGCTGTCCGCGCTACGACGACCACCCGGTGCACGCCTGTGCCGCGCACGCCAGCGCCACCGAGTGCCATCGCGCTGCCCATCTTCCGCGTGCTCGGCCACGGCGTCGCTTCGCCGCGTAGTTTCACCCCATCGCCCGCCTCGCCGCCCATGTCGCCGCCCGCCCGCCGTGACTCCGCGTGCTCGCCCATCTTCAAGACCAGCGCACGCGGCGTGCTCGTCCATCTCGTCGCCCGCCCGGCGCCCGCAACGCCCCTACTCCGCAGCACCGCATTGCACTTTCGTCCGGCCATTGGCATCGCTGGCGCCATTTCATCTTCCGGCCGCGGCTTCGCCAGCGCCATTCTTCGTGCATGCCCGCTTCGCCCACGCCGCCCACGCTGCTACTCCTCAAAGCGCCCGGCCAGCGCCCGCTGGATGCACCGGCCGCGCTGCACCTCTTCAACCCGCGATCTCCGCCGGCTTCGCTTCAGCTGCGCGTTCGCCAACTCCACTCGCGCTCGCTTTGAGCGGGCTCATTTGTGAGGCAGAATGATTTTCCAATCCGGCACTCACCCCGAACGCCCGTTCACTTTCAAGTCGAGCGTTTTACGAACCGGTAGCTACCTTAAACGCCGGCTCACTTTCATTTAAGATATATATCGCGCTTTTAGGTCAAAAGGAGGTTCTCGATTATTATTCTCACGCACCGGCGGCTGCTCTGGACTTCTTTCCGGAGCTTGACCAATGAGATAGAAACAATATCATAGTATTAATTTACATTTTCATCCTTTTAATTTATGCAATTCGTTTCTTAATTCCTGTTGACATTTACATGCTTTGCTTCAGATTATTGTTGGATTCAATTCATAGTGACAGTGAATTGGATTTTCATGTTCCGTTGATTTACATTGCTTAATGATTTCCTGCTTTCGATTAATTCATGTTCGAGTTGGATGATTGATGTTTATTGTTCATTTACAAGTAGACTTAGATTAGGGCTTGACGAACCCTAAGTATAGGTTTGCTTTTGCTTTTATTTATTGCTTTCGATTTATCCTGCTTTCGTAGTTCAACTAGGGATTGACAACCCCTAGCTTAGGTTTGCTGTTTATTTTCCGTATTTCATTCCTGCATGTTTCAAACCCTCGTTGGTATTAGAATGTTTAGGATTTTAATTGCTTTCTGTGAGCGACACGAACAATAGCCCTGTTAAGTTTTCCTTGAGAGACGACTTGGGTTAACTTATCACGCTACAATTACCTCATACGATTGCGAGTGAATTTGAGTGTGTTTTTAGCTAGATCAATTTTGGCGTCGTTGCCGGGGAAAACTTTAGGCATATTGTTTGTGTTGTTTCTTTTCCGTGTTTCTTTTCGTTCTTACCTTTTTCCCCAGTGCGTGTGATCTTGTTCTTATTGTTGGTGTCATAATTCACGGTTATCAGCGATGAATATAGTCAACCCGGCTGGGGGGAGGAGAGTTCGTCGAATTGGGCAAATTCTTCTTGCGAAGAAGGAGCCCAATTACTTTTCGAGAATATCCGTTGAGCTACGAGCATCGAGCCTATTATCCCTACCCCGAGCAACAAACCTATGATCCCATTTGGGACCAACCACCTCCACCGCACTATGAGGATCGAGCCTACAATTCATCTTGGGATCAACAACCTCCACCGTACTATGAGGATCAAGCCTCCAATCCCTCTTGGGACTAATCACCTCCATTGCACTATGGGATGAATCCTACAATGCCTATTGGGAACAACCACCTCATTGCGATGCAGGACTCACAACAAAACCCTCCACCTCGGTATTCATACCCGTAGCGACCCACCTCCTTTCGGATGACGACTTGGGTTGATAAGTTCATCAAAGTTTGGATCACAAGCGCTTATCTTTGCGTTTGGGCGCAAATGGGATATGTTAATAGCACGCTTGATGAGCTGTTGCAACGAGGAGGAACTTCGGATCAATCGAATCAAGTCGGCGGTCACTATTCTAGAAGTGACCCATTTGTTGAGAATGGTGGAAGAGAAATCAAATAAGTTCTTTGCGACTACATGAAGCGGAGAACGCGAATCACCGAAGTCACACCTTTCCCGCACCAAACCGATCAGCTCGAGGCGGTCACTACTCTTGAAAGTGACCCAATTGTTGAAGATGTGGGAGAGCCACACGAAGAGCAGCGACGGAGGAGGTGGAAATGGTGGAAAAATGGGCACGTGAGGATGAGGAGCAAAATCGAGCCACGAGGAAGTTGATACTGTATGGCGGACGAGGAAGAGTGGGCTTTTCGAAGTTGATGACATGCCAAACCCACTGGAGGTGAAAGAGCTACCCAAACGCTTGGAGGAGGATGAAGAAAGAACAAGGTTGAGGTAACTTCAATAATTTGTCGACATCTAATTCACCAAAGTATTGTGCTTTGAGAGTTGAAATTATCTATTTCTCTTTGGAGAATAGGATGTTTGATTTGAAACTTAACGATTTACTATCTGCTTCCTTTACTTGTCTCTATGCTTATATGGTTCATCTTGCGATGCTTTGGGCGAGATGGTATTCCTGCGGTGAAGGACTATGGATGATCATTGTTGGCCGGAACACGTCGGCTCCGGACGTTAAGCGAGTACTTCGTGGGAGTTACCCACGGTTTTTATTTTCTTTTCTTTCTCTCTTTTTGCTTGTTTCGTTGTTCTTTGATCCGTCTGTTGTCTTTGTGTTAGTTTTGCTCGAAATTGGGAAGAAGGGTTTGCGTATTTTCATCGGTGAGATAAAGTCATGATGCTCCAACTCTGACAAAACATTCGTCCGATTATCGTGGAAGTATCATCCTCTATGGTCATTTTGAGTTTTTAATGTTTTGAGCAGGAGGACATGCTTCGATTTAAAATAAGGGGGATGTTTACTCGGTTTGTGTGCGTTTCATATATTTTTGTATGCTTAATGATGAGCCCTTGTGCTTATTTTGATTGTTTGGACTTAAGTTTGTGTCTATCACGAATAAATTAGGATTTTGATTTGTGCAACTAAACTCTGTGGTATTGATCGAACCTTGATGTATTTCTCGTTTATCTTGATGTCATGTGATTAAAGTGCAATGTGAATTGACGAGATTGTGTGAATTGATTTTAAATCGGTGGTTATTGACGTGATTTGTCCGGCTAATGCTAGGGGTAATGTTAACGATTGTGGTTACCTATATACTCATTTCAATTTAAAAAATAAAATAAAAATAATATGTGTGAAAAAGTGTAGAAAATAAGGAGAATTAAAATTCGATGTTGTTGAGATTGTATAAATGGAGGATTGGATTACATCCTCTTTATCAAAAATTGAGAAATGGACATGGAAACCACATTAGGAGACTCGAGGTCCATCGAGAGTTCACCTTCAACATTGTTCCAAAATCATTAATACCTTCTATGTTATCAAAGGAAACTTGTTGCTAAAGGTAACCATTTTCGTTAATTCACCTCTAGCGGAGAGTTGGGTGCGAGCAAAAATAACTTACTTGTTTATGTGATATTTTATGAATCGTAGATTTGTTTCACATTAACTTTGATTATGTATTCATCATGTTTGAGGGAATTGCAAAAGAGGTTTGATTGATTGGATTAAGGGTTAAGTTGCATGAGTTATTCTTCACTCTTATTAGTATAGACTTTGCTTGAGGACAAGCAAATGGATAAGTGTGGGAGAGTTGTTTGGTATGAATTTGTGCTGATTCTTGGTATTATTTTACGTGTCATTTTCTATGGTTTGTCCTATTTATGCCGTTGGTTTGATTAGTATTTATCGATTCGGACTTACTTGGTTCGTTTGATGTTTCTGAAAATCGATTATCAAATAGGATGAATTGTGTTGGATTTGTTTACTGAAAGCAGTTTTGGTTGAGCTTGTATACAATGTTTCCTGTTACCACTATTACAATCTCCTATCTGAATTGATTACTTGATTGCATATATCTATGTCCCCTTATCTCATATATAAGTTAGATCATACAGTGTGTAGAAGATCACATAAGTCTGTATGATTGGTCAAGCTTAATGAGATATAAAAAGAATCACAACTGAGACAACTTGAGGACGAGTTGTCGGTATAAGCTCTTGTAGATATAAGTGACTTGACTTGGTTGCTTATTTATCTTTGATGCGTCTCGGCGTATTGATGGATCACGGTGAGATGAGTTCTTCTATCGACCGTCGTGAAGAACCTAGATCACGGTGACTTCGATGATCTAAACCTCGATAAGGTATTAGGTGAGTATGAGTTCTTGACCATCACTTTGACTTGTTATGGGTGAGGTTATATGTTCTAACCCAATATTCTCCGCATCTTGGGTGGTGGCGGTGCTTGTATGTCATGCTAGTTATCTATATCGAGTCACCGTACACGTTTAGGATGATGGCGCCCTCAAGGAGCTCAAAGGTTTATTGTACTAAACCTGCAGGTTGAGTTAGCTCAAGTACAATAATAAGGTTGAGTGGTACTACTTAAGAAATTAAAGATATTAATTATTTTAGCAATCGAATGCTCTAAATAATTAATGGACGGCAATATCTTAAATACTGGGATTCGTAATGTCTAAGTCTGAGCTGACTCACCTTCGGTAATAAAGGGTAAGTCAAGATTTATTATCTAGTGGCATGAATAAATGTTTATAAATTAATTTATGTTCGGTGAACATAAGATAATTAATTTATTTGAGGCCCATCTTTATTCCTTGCATTTGATCCACAGGTGGCCCATCTAGGCCCGTAGAGTACACCAAATCGGTGCTCCTATCCTCTCATGATAAGGATTTGATCTTCTTTATCCATAAGGATATTATTATATTTATTGGATATGCATGGATCCTTTCCTTATGTGATTATGGTAATGCATTATAGATATAAGGTAAGAGATAAGATCAAGGTTAATCCACAATTATCCTAACCTAATTTTTGAGAATCCATAGTTCTTGGGAGGAATTTTGAAAAACCTAGAGAGAAATAGGGTGATTTTCCGTAGCATTCTCCATAGATCGTCCTCACCGACGTTGGAGATTGGGCAACCGGATCTGATCCGTAAGGTCAAAGCACGAGTCTCGATCTGCTCATCCCAGGCGAGTTTCAAAGGTAAACACGAAAAAACCCTACGTGTTGCAATTAATTATATAGACGCATGCTAGGAATATAATCAATGTATGGTGAATTAAACATCAAAGATAGATCCTCGGGAGGGCTAAAACATAGTTTTTACCTACAATTGGTATCGAGCACGGATCGTATCTTGGCTCTGTTGGATTAATTCACGTTTGATTATTACGCGCAATATATTAATTGTTGGATCATGGTTCATCGTGGCTAGTTTATTTTTGTCGGATTTTGTTTTTACCACGAGAAAATCCGTGGTTAGATTAGATTTTCCTTGTAAATCTTATACGTAAAAGAAAACGAAGACGAAGAGCGAAGAGCGAGGCGAAGACTCACCGGAGAAACCGACGACGGCGCGAACACGGCGCTTCGGCACCATGCACGCGTTCTCGCCGACATCGGCGAGCAGGCGGTCGGCATCGGCGGGAGGCGGGCGGCGAGCGCCTGCGGCTCGATAGGCCGGGTGGTACATGGCGCCTGGCTTTCTGCGCGGATGCCTCGGCACGCTCGGCGCTAAGCGTCTTGGCGCTCATCGCTCATCGCGGTTCGCGGGCGCCAAGGCGTCCGCGAGTGCGCGCGTTTGTCGTCGAGATCCCGGCGCTGTGCGTGCGGTAGCGAGCGAGCATGGCAGCGCCACGCGTGCTTTCGATGGGTCGCGGTCGCTTTCGCGACCGCGAAAGACGCGTGGTAGCGCGAGAAGTGCGGTCGTGTCTTGGGGCGCGTGGGCGTGCCTACAGCGCGGCCCGACCCCATTTCGCCCAAACCCGGCCTGACCGATTTTCGGCCCGAACCCGTTTTCGGCCCGAATCCTCGTTTTGAATCCGGTCCGTGCCCGTGCGTGATGCCCGTTCAAGTTTATGTAGATCTGTATTTTGCAATTCTATGTAATAGATTAGGCGAAAGTGCGAGGTTCCACGAGTGGGCCACGATGAGCGTTTATTTTATTTTAATAGTTCATTGCATGTCGTGGATGTTTAAATTATCTTGACATGCTATGTATGTTTAAATTACGTGAACAAACATATTATATGTTTTCGTGATTGGATGCGATAGTAAGCATGCTAGGTTTTCGCGTTTTCAAGCTTTTTTAGAATTTCATGAGCATGTTTTACATGTTGAGTTCTATAGAATAGCATGCTAGATTACGTGATCTCGCATGGACAAACCTTTTGAACAAAAAGACTAAGCAAGCATCCCGACAAATTAATTTTTAAAATTAAAATGTCAAGACCTCCACTTTTTGATCTCTAAACAAAGTGAGGCGCTTTGTGAGTAAACGTCCACACTCGTGGCTTGCTTGCCTTGCTTATCATAAGTTTGTTAGATGAGATTTCTAAATAAAACATTTTAAATCTATTGAGAAGTGGGAGTTTCATGTAAACGCGTCCACGCGTGGCTTGCATGTGCGATTTTCATAGGTTCTCTAGAGATGGATATAAAATGAGATAACAAAGGAATTTGGATTGGAGTGGTATGGTCTAGTGAGTATGCCAATTTTAAAATTCATTTTCTGCTTTTTAAAATTGTGGTCATTGCTAGACATCACCTCAGTACAACTTCATGAAGTCCGCTTCTTGCGATAGTGATGTGGTCTAGTAAGGTCCAATCATTAATTTCATTTGTCATAAGGATAAGTTGACATGGTTGAAATTAAGCGACTAAAGGTATATTTTAGTGCAGTCGAGGGGTTCATGTGGCGATCACACGCGTGGCTTGCATGTGGAATTCCTTGGGCGATTGGAGGTTTCAATTAATATTGTTTTATCAAAAGGTTACAATATTATTGTTACAATTATGTGCGATCGATGATTATGTGTTTACATTGTCTTTTCGTATATGTCTCTTACACCGATTATCGATATGCTGCACAAAATCCACTATCCGTCCGAATTTTATCGAGTGGAAGCGAAACATGGAATATGTTCTTATCATTGAAGAACACATGTTTGTTCTCACTACTCCTAAACCCGATGCCCTCATCGACGCATCGACTAACGAGCAATGGAGTCAAGCGGACTTTGGCATAAGTCGAACAATATGACCAAGTGCTATATGATGACTACAATGTCCAAAGGTTTGCACGTCAGATCGATGGTAGACGCGATGAAATATGGTCAAGTCTCGAGAGTAAGTTTGGGCAATCGGATCGGACGATCGCTTCCACACAATGAGAGAAATCTTGGCGTGTAAGATGGAAGAAGGAAGTTCGGTCCATGAACATGTCTCCCATGACTCATCTCATGGATAGTCTTGATTAGTTGGGAGAAGGTATTGACGGCGGCCAAGGTCGATATCATCCTCAACACACCGCCCAAGTCTTTTGAGAACTTTGAACGAGCGATCATGAGCAAGACCGAGTATACACTTAGTGGGTTGTTTAATGATCTCGTGGCGCGGAAGAGTCGTGGGTAAGGAGCACATGCTCTTGCTAGCACATCTAGGGCCCAAATTTTCCGTTGCAAAATGGAAAAGAAAAGGGCACCAAAGGTGGCGAGCAAGGAAATAGTGGGAGTAATGGGAAGAACATGCTCGCACCGGAGGCTTGAAGAAGCCAAAGGAGAGGGCAAGTGCTTCAAGTGCGGCAAGACGGGCATTGGAGGCCAAGTGCCCTATGCTCAAGGCTCAGTGTACGCAATTTGCTTTAGTAACGAAACATGTTTATCGACTTGTTCTACCCATTCTTGGGTAGTAGACACGGGTCTGATCGATCATGTTTGTTACACCTTGCGGGATTCCTGCGGACAAAGTCTGTCATGATGGCGAGATAACGATCTCCATGGGCAACGCGAAAGTCGAGGCCGTTGCGATCGGAGATGTTACTTTATGTTTTGATAGAATGCTTTTAGTATTAAAAGATGTTTTATATGTGCGGATTTTCGACGGAACCTTGTTTCGTTTCAAATTGTTTATTCAATGGATATTCGTTATTTTTGATAGTGGTGTTCTATCATAAGAAATGACGGTTATTTGTGTTGGCACATTATATAATTCGCTTTATACTATTTACGCTAAACATAATACCTATAACTATGTTGCTTCATCTACAAACATTAAAAAGAGAAAGTTTTCTTCAAAGATGACACCACATTTCTCCGCCTCTTAGATTAGGTCACATCAATCTAAATAGGATCCAAAGACCGGCTAAGAATGGAGCGTTGGGTAATCTCACGCCATCTGCTCCCGATCGTGAATCCTATATAGAAGAAAGATGTCGACCAGCACCTTCTAAGCGAAGGGTTATAGAGCCAAAGAAGTTAGAGCTAGTCCATTCGACTTGTGGGACCGATGTCCACACAGCTCGTGGAGGGTATGAGTATTTTGTCACTTTCATCGACGATTACTCAAGGTACGGATATGTATACCGCTCACCGCAGTCTCAATGCTTTGAGAAATTCAAAGAGTTTAAAGGAAGTGGAGACGAAGCTTGGTAAAAGAATTAAGTCAATGCACCGATCGCGGTGGCGAATACCTCAAGAACGAGTTTATGGACTATTTGGTGAAGTGGGACTACCTCCCAAGCAGACTACACCGTGCACACCACAAAGAAATGGTGTGTCGAGCGAAGAAATAGGACTCTTTTCGAAATGGTTAGATCAATGATGAGTTATGCAACATTGCCTATTTCGTTACTGGGTATGCCTTAGAAACGACGGCATACTTGCTAAATCTAGTACCATCCAAGTCACCGAAAAGACCCTTCGAGTTGTGGTTTGGGCGCAAGCCAGTTTAAGCCACATAAGGATATGGGCGATCAAAGACATGTGCCAACAAGAAGGCCGACAAGTTGGAGGCTAGATCCGATGCAAGTCATTTATCGCTATCCTAGAGGACGAAAGGTGGTTTATTCTATAGTCCTAAGGATCGGAAGGTCAATATTAGCACTAATGCCCGATTATTAGAAGAGGATTATTTGACAAACCATAAATCCAAAGTTGAAATCATTCTTCGTGAATTAGAAGATGATCGTATTCCACCACCGATTAAGCCAAATGTACGAGATGTCGGTCTAGTGGGAGGATCAATCCATACTTCAAGAAATTAAAGCGGGTCGAGTTCCATCGAGATACAAGTCAGATAAGTGGCTCCTATCTAGCAAGTTGTGCAAGATAGAGAACCACAGTTATCGCACCCACTGCCGCTTATTGTGCCAAGCAGGCTGTCAGAAGTGGGAGGGTTGTTCGTCAACCCGAGCGATTTATGTTCGTGGGTGAATCTTCGGATTTAGTCCTGGGAAACGAACAGGCAATAATCGACCCATGGACATACAGCGAGGCGATACAAGACATTGATGTAAGATCATGGCACACCGCTATGGACTTAGAAATTGAGTCCATAACAAATGCCTATGGATGATACGAAAAGACACCTCACCGGATGGCAAGGAAGCCATAGGTAGTAAGTGGTATATAAGAGGAAGAGAGATTCATATGGAGAGGTTTCGCTTTTAAAGCCGCCAGGCAAAAGGGTACACCTCATTGAGGGCATCGATTTCGACGAGACCTTTTCACCAGAGCAATGCTCAAGTCCATCGTAATTCTTCGCCATAGCAGCCCACTGAACCTTGAGGTTTGGCAATGGACGTGAAAACCGCTTTTAAACGGTTACCTTGAGGAAGGTAGAGAAATCTATATGCAAAGAACCCGGGTTATGTGGTATGAAGAGCATCTAGTATGGAAGCTAAGAAGTCCATTTATGGGCTTAAGCAAGCCTCACGATCCCGAACATACGCTGACGAGGTGGTAAAGTCTTATGATTTACCCGCTTACTCAGCGAGAGTTGTGTGTATCGCTTAGATGTCAACGGTGATGTGGTATTTTACTTTATTTAGATGACATTCTTCTAGTCGGGCAATAATGTGAAGTTGTTATCGGACGAAAGAGTTGGTTATCCGATCGCCTAAAATGAAAGACTTAGGAGATCAGGTACATTCTGGGATCAAGGTTTACCGAGATCGCAAGAGGAAAATGTTGAGCTTATCTCAAGCATCTTACATTGATACCGTGGATTACTGTTTTAGTACGCACCGCCAAGAAAGGATTGCTACCTTCGTATACGGCGCCTTTATTCAAGGAGCACCACCTATGACCGCAAAGGAGATAGAGAAATAAGACAAGTTCCTTACGCTCACTGTAGGAAGTCTCATCTATGCAATGCTATGTACGAGGTTCGACATCCGCTATGCGGTAGGCATAGTAGCTAGATATCGCCTAACCTCGACAAGCTCATTGGATCAAAGAAGCATATACCAAGCACCAAAAGGACTCGAGATTATAGGCTAATTTACCATGCAAATAGTCTAATGCCTTGGGTTATATGCACTGGATTTCCAAGTCGACCGTGATGAGAAAAAGTCCACCTCAGCTATGTGTTTACCTTGGGCGGAGGAGCCGATCCTCAAGCGAGTGCAAAGCAACATGCATTGCGGACTCTACCATGGAAGCCGAATATGTAGCCGCCGAGGTCAAGCATGAGGTTGTATGGTTCAAGAACTACCTCATGGATCTAGGCGTGGTACCGTTTGCCCAAGAGTATCATAGTTTCATCGTGATAACTCAAAGTGCAGGGCAAACTCGAAGGAACCACGACCCACAAGGCACCAAACACATAGAAAGAAAGTACCATGTCATACGAGAAATCGTGAGACGAGGGGACGTATGATTGAAAAGATTGATACGACGGATAACCTAGTGGATCCATTCACAAAGAGCTCGGCCGCAAAAGTCTACGGTGCACGTCGAGGACTTCGATTGCGGCTTTGATGGCACCCACTTAGAAAGGAAACTTTTGTATAAATGGGAGAAGCAAAGTGATGGTTATGTTTGTAATAGCTCGAGAGAGACACATTGTATACTAAAAGTTTGCTTTAGTATAAGTGGAGATTGTTGATTTATATACCGAAAGCGCTGGTTGAGCTTGTATACAATGTTTCGTTACCACTATTACAATCTCCTATCCGAATTGATTACTTGATTGCATATATCTCGGTCCCTTATCTCATATATAAGTTAGATCATACAAGGTGTAGAAGATCACGTAAGTTCCGTATGATTGGTCAAGCTTAATGAGATATAAAAGAATCACAACCGAGACAACTTGAGGACGAGTTGTCTGTATAGCCGCTGTATAGATAAGAAGTGACTTGACTTGGTTGCTTGTCTATGCCGGGTATCGCGTCTCGACGTATTGATGGATCACAAGGAGATGAGTTCTTCATCCGACCGTCGTGAAGAACCTAGATCCGTGACTTACGGCGATCTAAACCTCGATAAGGTATTAGGTGAGTATGAGTTGTCACCATCACTTCGACTTGTTATGGGTGAGGGTTACATGTTCTAACCCAATATTCTCCGTGATATCGGGTGGTGGCGGCTTGTATGTCATGCTAGTTATCTCAGACGAGTCACCGTATCCGCTAGGATGATGACGCCCCTTAAGAAGTTTCAAAAGGTTTATTGTACTCAACCCCGCAGTTGGGTTAGCTCAAGTACAATAATAAGGTTGAGTGGTACTACTTAAGAATTAAAGATATTAATTATTTTAAGCAATGTAATGCTCTAAATAATTAATGGACGTGCGATATCTTAAATACGGGATTCAGAATGTCTAAGTGCAAGCCCGACTCACCTTCGTTAATAAAGGGATAAGTCAAGATTTATTGTCTAGTGGCATGAATAAATGTTTATAAATTAATTTATGTTCGGCTGAACATAAGATAATTAATTTATTTGAGGCCCATCTTTATTCCTTGTATTGATCCCCGGTCGGCCCATCCAGCACCCATAGCACACGTAAATCCGGGCCCCTATCCTCTCCATGGTAAGGATTTGATCTTCTTTATCCATAAGGATATTATTATATTTATGGGATATGCATGGATCCTTTCCTTATGGGATTATGGTAATGCATTATAAATATAATGTAAGAGATAAGATCAAGGTTAATCCACAATTATCCTAACCTAATTTTCGAGAATCCCATATTTCCTGGGAGAGGAATTTTCGAAAAACCTAGGGAGAAATAGGGTGATTTTCTGTAGCATTCTCCATAGATCGTCCTCACTCGACGTTGGAGATTGGGCAACCGGGATACAATCCAGAAGGTCAAAGCAAGAGTCTCGATCTATTCATCCCCGATAGATTCAAAGGTAAACATGAGAAAACCCCTACGTGTTGCAATTAATTATATAGACGCATGCTAGGAATATAATCAATGTATGGTGAATTAAACATCCAAGATAGATCCTCGGGAGAGGGCAAAAACATAGTTTTTACCTACAGAATTGGACCTACCAAGGATCAAGTTAATTGAAGAGCATCGTGACAGGAGTGCATAGGCGAAAGCGGATCCCAAATCGGAGTTCAAACGAGGAAGAACGGAGTGAAACGCCAAAGTCGCGCACGACTTCCCGTCGCACACACCCGCACGCCGCGCCCGGCTGGCGCCTGGCCCGGCGCCGCACGACTTCGCCACACAGCGCACACCTGCTGCTGCCAGACGCCTAACGCCCGCTGAAAAGCCAGCTGCCCATCTTCCGTGCACTGCCATAGCGCGCGCCGCCTGCAGCCCCCACGCCTGCCGCCTCACTCGCCGCCCTGCCGCCGCCGCCCGCCAGAAGACTCCGCGCCGCCGCTTCCGCCCGCCAGACGCGAAGCAAGCCGCTTATCTGCGCCGCCGCTGCAAATACGCTGCAACGCCCTATTCCGCAGCGCCCTGCTGCATTTCGTCCGCGCCGGGCATCACCCCAGCTCATCTTCCACCGGGCGTTGGCTTCGCCACGCCAATTCCTTCGCATGCCCACGCCGCCACGCTGCTTCCTCGAAGACGCCCGGCCAGCTCACCGGATGCGCAATCCGCGCCGCACCTCTTCAACCCGTGATCTCCAGCCAGCGCACTTCCAAGACGTCACTAACTCCTCGCTGCTTTTGAGCCGCGCCATTTGTGAGGCGTAATGATTTTCCAACCGGCTCACGCTCAACGCCTGCTCACTTTCGTTAGAACGTCAACCAAAGACTCACCTTAAATGCCGCTCACTTTCATTTAATATATATATGCGCTTTAGGTCAAATGGGGATTCTCGCTATTATTCTCACGCAGCCGCCGCTGCTCTTGGACTTTTTCCGGGAGCTTCACCAATGATAGAAACTATATCATAGTATTAATTTTTCATCCTTTAATTTATGCAATTCGTTTCTTAATTCCCCGTTGAACATTTACATGCTTTGCTTGATTATTGTTGGATTCAATTCATAGTGATAAATGATTGGATTTTCATGTTCCGTTGATTTACATTGCTTAATGATTTCCTGCTTTTCATTAATTCATGTTCGAGTTGGATGATTGATGTTTATTGTTCATTTACAAGTAGGCTTAGATTAGGGCTTGACGGACCCTAAGTATAGGTTTGCTTTGCTTTTATTTATTGCTTCGTAGTTCAACTAGGGATTGACAACCCCGTTTAGATTTATTGTCAGATTAGTTTAGCTCGGGATTGACAACCCTAGCTTAGGTTTGTCATTTATTTTCCGTATTTCATTCCTCGCATGTTTCAAACCCTCGTTGGTATTAGAATGTTTAGATTTTAATTGCTTTCTGTGAGCGACACTAACAATAGCCTATTAAGTTTTCCTTGAGAGACGACTTGGGTTAACTTATCACGCTATAATTACCTCGTACGATTGCGAGTGAATTTGAGTGTGTTTTTAGCTAGATCACCTCCAACATTTTGCCCCTGAATGGCTTTCCATTCTTGCTGTTTTGGAGTAAGAACTGGACGATGCTATTTTGAACTTCATGACTGAGATTATTCTGCCTTCCCATGTTGAAGAGGAAGATTTTTTTTGAAGATGCAGTGGAGAAGTTTCAGTTTATTGTAGTGATGCAGATTACGAATGGAAGAGTTGTATTTATAGATTGTTTTAGAGGGAAATTGAATTTAGTTTGAAACATTTTTGTTTCAAAATTTTTGGTGCGAAAAATTCACTGTAAAAAAGTCAATGTTGCTATCAGTTTGAAACTATTTTTATGTGAAATGGCATTTTTGTTTCACTATAGTTTGAATCATCTTTTGATATGTGTGTGTATGTGCACGCGTGTGTGTGCGTGTGTGTGTGCGTGTGTGTGTTTGGTCAATAAAGTTAAAGTGATTAAAAGCACTAAAACAAGTAGGCCACACAATTTTAATTCCTAAACACTCCCTCCTAAAATCCTATGTCCAAAAGAAACTAGCCATGAATGCCGGGACGGAGGGAGTATATTGAATCTGAAATATCCGTATTGGTTTATCATGAAATTGATAATTATTCTTATATTTACACTATAAGAAATATCTACATGATAATCACTTCCTATTATAATACATGTATATATAGCTATAGGTCAAATACAATTAAGTCTATTGTGTGTTTATTATGAATCAATCCCACCATTTAATTTTGGTAGAATTGGGAGAATCTTTCCTCTCCTATTTTTGTTGATGCTTTAATTTTATACTTATATATATATATATATATATATATATATATATATATATATATATGAATGATTTTTGTAAGAATAAGAATAATCTAAACCATTGATTTTAGTAAATCAATGGATAAGATTTATTTTCGCTGTGTTACAAATTATAGATATATGTGCTATAATATTTTTTCGCATGATATTTTGTTTAGTATGAATTTGTACTGATTTTGGTATTGTTTTGGTGTCATTTTCAAAGGGTTTGTCCTATTTATGCCGTTGGTTTGATTAATATTTGTCGATCTCGAACTTACTTCGCTTGTTTAGATGTTTTGTAGAAAACGTATAAAATAGGATGAATTGGATCTGCCAAGGATCAAGTATTTTGAAGAGCATCTTGACAGAGTTCATAGGCGAACGCGGATCGAAAATCGGAGTTCGCATAAGGACAAAGAGTCGAATTGTTAAAGTCACAGACGACACCTATCGATGGCCCAACGCCCATGCACGCCAGACACCCGTGCTGCAGACGCCCCACGCCCGCCTGCCACCCAAGCTGCTTTGCCGCCGCGCCTGCCGCCCAACAAGGCCCCACGCCTGCGCCGCCACAAGACATCTTCCGCTGCTCGCCCCAACTTCGCCACCACCCGAGCATTGTAGCCAGGCGTTCACGCTGCACGCCACCAGACGCCTCGCTTCTTCCGTCCGCCGCTGATACCAAATACCGCTTCACGCTTAACCCGCCATCTCGCTTAGCGCCAGGCTGTCTCCGCCTCACACTCCAACAAGACGATCTTCCACACACTAATCACCCCAACAGTCTGTCCGGCAATCACAAGGTCGTCTCAGATGCTCGATCGCCACTTTTCTAACACGAAAACGCTAAGTATAAGGTAAGTTAGTATCGTATCCACGTGGGATTGTAATGCGAAAACACGTGGCTAACTCAACAATAATTCATCATTATCCAAGCAATGATTTGGTTTGGTAAGATTTTAGGGCTTCGAATTTAGTCCAAAGCGTATGTAACCATGAAGAAAAATAAAATAAAGCAAACAAACACTGGATGGTAAAAAGATAGGAAGACTAACCCTAGTGATGCATTAATCCTATCCACAACGATGTTTATCCTGCTCCTATTAGCCAATTTTAATCCGTATAAGATGGAAGATCACATATATAACCGACAACTTCATATGACAATTATGGGTCAGAGATTACTAGTTTTCCTATTATCATACGCCTCTAGGTGAAAACAAGCAACCCAAACAGATCACAAAGAATATGCTTCCTACGAATATCCTATCTCAACTACGACTCGCGGCTTATTCGTATTATGCATTCAAGATCGATCGACAATTAATACAATTATGTAATTAACTAGCAACTAGATATGCATCAAGATTGATCGAATTTAACACATATAAATAAGCACCAAGAATCATGAATCAATGCCCGGAAGGTAAATAACAATAATGTGAATCACAACATATAGGATCGGATCATGCAAACCCTGTGGATTAGAAATGTAAATCTAGCTGTATATAATAAACGGAATAAAATACGAATTAACCATAAAATAGAAATTATATAAATGAAACCCGATGAAGTTGCCTCGATGAACAATCGTTGGGCTTGAATCCCAACCTCAATAAAAACGGAAATTTGAAAAGATTGTCCGGACGAAAACGCTCCTGATCGTAGACAATACGTAAAACTAACGAAGAACAATGCTCAACTAAACTCTAGAATGAAATTAGATGGAAACCAAAGCTAAAATTGTAAAACTGATGAAAACTCGTAAAAGAGGTCTCGAGAACGTGTGTGCGGTTGGGGCGCGAGGAGGTGTTGCCATATATAGGCACACCCCGAAACCCTAATTTTTCCTTCGCTGCTGCGCCTCGCGATCGCTTCCTCGCGGTCGCTAGGTCGACTGTTAGGTATGTCTCGCGTGCTTTTTCGCCGCCGCCTCTTCTTGGCAGATGGTTGGCTCATGATCGCTAGCTATGGTCATAGAAATCATACAACTGACTTCTACGCCGGAGCTTGCTCACAGGCACGAGGTCGCGATCGCTGCCTCGGTCTTGCTCACCGGGCTTGCCTAAGCGGCCAGCCTAGCGACCACTAGGCTGGTCGCTAGAAACAAGCAACAGCATTTTGGCTCGTGCTTCGCCTTGCTTCGATTTTCAACATATGAACCTATACAACACCAAAAGAACACCCAAGAGCAAGATCTTCTAGAAATAGATAAAACATTAAGAATCGATACGTAAACGCACATTAAATGATCTAAACTCATCTTTATTTATCGACATTAAACGTGTAAAATGCGCGTTTATCAAACCCCCCAAACTTAAATCATTGTTTGTCCTCAAACAAAACCAAAACAGAAAGACACAACGAAAAGATCAACGAGCGTAGCAAAGATGATAACCATTCTAAGCCTCAGAAACATATTAACGCTCAAAAATATTAGTGCACATGACGACGTTAGTCAACTCAACACAAACAACAATTGACGGCAAAAACTCATTTAATTCAACCCTCACAACGGCATGTGTGTAAAATATAGGATACACTCAACTCATAAAGAAATGTAGGACATGTATACACTCAACGATCAATGCAATTCAACATCTTACCATAGGCTTGCTGCTTTCTAATATCTCCACCGCCCAATGTGTTCAAATTAGGATCAAAGAGGTCTTTCAGAGGTTGTAATGTAGGCACATTGGTTAAGGTAGGATAATATATGGCTAAGTGACTCAAGTATACTCCAAGCACCCCCATTTATCTTTTTTCAAAACATATGGACTTTGTCCATTTTTCTCTTCTTTTCCAACATGCTAAATCGATGTTTTATCCCTCATAAAATACCTATACCTTGATTAAAGACCCTTTATGCTCAACACACATAGTGAACTTATCATTGCTTTTTTTTTTCTTTTCTTTTCTAGAGCTTATCGGGTTTATCATTCACAACAAAGGTACTATTCTTCACCACGTATGTATTTCTCTAAAAGAAATTTTTCTCATAACTACATCAAAATTTCAACCCTTTTGATTCCCATATCTATCCTCACCTCCTATCATCCGTTAATCGAAAGAAAAGTCTAATAAAGGCTCAAAGAAGGCGACAAATGGTATATATCATCCGTTAGTGTTTGGGTGAATATGTGGTTAACAAAGATGGTCTTTTATCCTTTCCAAATTCAAACACATATTGCGCCTCGATACGTAAAACGGCAAGTTCTAGAAGATAATCACATGCACGATATCACACAATTTAAAAGAAACAGATCAAGATATGTATACAAAGGAAGCTCAAGTCTCACAGATAAGCAAATGGTGAAAACAATGCTCTAAGCAATCTCAAGTTGTTCATGCGTCATTTTCTAACATATCATGTGCACTATCATTAAATTTCACCAAAATTTCTATCGTCATTGGCCACATGGATTAACACACTTCACTTAACTCGCTGATCGATGCACACAAAACGAACAAAGAAAACAAAACACGACAAAAGACCCCAAAGCATAACAACTTTACAACAAAGCACGTAAACATATACAGGATTCTCAACCAACCAAACTCGTTTACCCCACAAACTTATTGTGAACATGTGGAAGCAATAAGGTTTGCGTAAAAGAGTAGTTGGGAGAGAAACTTACCTTGAATGTCATACATTCTGGCGGATAAAACTGCGCCATCGACCCATCGCCGCATCATCTCTATCATCTTACGTTGTTGCTCGAGATGTGCCCGTGTTGGGTGAAGAGGGCTTGTTGCTGTTCCATCATCGAGGTCGCCCCGCCAATGTGGTTTAGACGACCATCTATTTGATCTAATCGATCATAAACCGTGGATCGCCGAACGGGTGGTGGGTGCAATATGCCGCCTGCCTGGGAGCCACTTCCGCTCGGCTTGCCTCTCATGCGGTTGCTCGCCTCGATCTCGCCTTTGTGCGCTCACGCTGCATCCATTCATAGTGCATGGGGAGCTCAAATTCCAACCGCATCCGCGTGAAAGTAGCGCTTATACCGCGAGCTCGATCGGGTAGGCGGAAACCGATCGCCGCTTTGATCATATAGCAGCCAAAGGTAACGCCCGGGCGCTTCTTCGTGAACGCTCGACGATAAGCACGGCTTGTCCAGAAGATGTCGTGAGATATAGGACTCTCTCGAATCGTTATCCCAAAAAATCAAGAATGGGGTAATGAATCCCTATGCATATCTTCAATCGCTCAAACCGTGGATCGATGTGGAAGTGCTTGAGCTAGAACATGCCGCATGCATCTTCCGTTGAACATGGCTCCAATCAGATGCACATGTCTTGTGATAGAACAAAGTCTGCGTCGAACGACCATGTATGGTAAACGGACGAGCCGGTGGAAGAACGGATCACGGATTCCAGATTGAGCTAGCCTTCGATCTCGAGGCATCATAGTACGGAGGTGCTCGAGTCCGAGTCCATGAACTTTGGCCATACACTTGGACCATGTACCGACGCCCCGATGTAGTTGCCCTCCGATTTCCATTGATTATTCCATTTAGTTCGCCCACGACAAATGACGGGCTCATTGTCAAGCCGAACGTGATGTAATCCGCATTCCGCTTGTCTTGTGGACATGGATAGTTGATGAACCCGCTGCGTTAGATCCGGTATGTTAGATAGTTGGCCGTGATAATCGAGTACAGCCCGATCTCTCGCCAACCACGCCACGTCATTGCCTATACCCATCTCCCCGACAAGTGTTGATGCACACGAACCTTGAATGCCTCGTGTCGTAATCTCACCAATCGATTCCAACGGCTTCTAGACGAGTCATTCGGCGCTTTACTCCAAAATTCGCCGGATCGAATTCATCTTGTGGCGACATTGCGTGGCTCGTCGTGAGGCTCATCGTGAGGCTCATCGTAGCTCGCCATGGGCTCATCGTAGCTCGTCGTGGACGTGGAGATAATTCTTTCGCCTTGCGCCAGGACCGTGAGTACGCCGCATATTGTACCTAAAAATATTTCAAAGTCGCCGCATGTATGTATAAAACAATCAAGACAACGTCAACCCAAAATACTCAATATAGATCCCCCAAACTTCAACTTAGTTAAATTATTTCCATATTTTCATATAATCTAGCAAGACAAAAGGGTGGGAAAACACACAACAAACGAAAACTCATAAATGGCGCTCGGTCGAACTCGCGACCACACCTCGCGGTCGTGAGGGTGGTCGCGAGGCAACATTTAGCGGTCACAAGAACGGGTCACACAGCATAGCGCTGCTCGCCTGTGTTGCAGACCGCCAATGGTCGCGAAAGCGGTCACGAGCACAATAGCAAAGATAATTTTTAAGCATATTTCAAATTTTTGAACCCAAATCAACAATGTAGGCAAATTAAACCGACAATATACGTATAAACATTAATAAACCTAACATTGACTAACCATGCTCAAACACCAAACAAATCTAACAAAATAAGCCATAGTTTCTCAAATTTAGATAACCCACATCAATAGGATAATGGATAAAATCCTTCCAAATCATGCTCAAGAAACGAAACCCATGAAGAATGAAGCAAATGTAGCATACCTTGAGTGGATTTGATGGAGAAACGCAAGAAAATTGGGATAGAAAAGTGCCTTGGGTGCTTGAGAGGGGAAGGGGGCTGCTGTTTTTCAGAAAAACAATGTGTGTGTGCGTGTAGGTTTAAAAATATTGGGAGAACAGGTGTTAAAACGTGGGTCAACACGCGGGCACGGGTCAGGACGGATCTCGCGGTCGAGCTCGCGATCGCGAGCTTGGCCGCGAGCTCTATCGCTCAGCCATAAAATGTTCTGCCCACTTTTGCGCGACCACACCTCACGGTCGCGAGGGTGGTCGCTAGGTACTTGTTTTTTTTTTAAATAAAAGCTATTAAAACTTTGGGACCTAACAAAACAACGAGACACCATACCTAACAAGGAAAAAGTACAAAACAAAACGAAAACAACAAAACAAAAGCATGTAAACTCATGGTTACCTCCCAACCATTGTTAGAATTATCGTCGCTAGCTCGACCAGCACTCTTATCATGGTTCGCTGAGCTTGGTCACCTTGACTTCTCGGTTGAAGTGTGACTTGAAGTAGGATTTGATGTATTGTCCGCTCACCTTAAAAATGTTGCCACCCGAGTCTAGCAGTCAGAACTCCCATCGCATGTGCACGGTAAACGTATACGCCCCGACCATCTCGACTTGAGCTTCCCGGAAGAGATGAGTCGAGCATTGTAAAGCAAAACTTCATTACCCGTGAGAATCCTTTGAACGAATGTGAAGATCGTGGAATTTCGAGCTCTTTCCTTGATATCCGGAATTTTCAAAAGCTTCATTCCTCCACTCATCAAGCTCCAACAGCTTGGTCACTTCATCATACCGCCTCCTTGAAATCTATGTTGATTCTCCTCGTGGCCCAATATGCTTTGTGTTTAATTCAACCGGTAAATGGCAAGATTTACCAAATACCATTTGATATGGAGATAGTCCGATGGAGCTTTGTAAGCATCCGGTAGGCCCAAAGAGCATCATCTAATTGCTTGGCCCAATCCTTACGATGAACAACCGATTTCTCCAAAATCGCTTGATCTCTCGGTGGCGAGCTCACCTGCCCATTTGCTTGTGGATGATAGGGGAGGTGACTCTACGCATTGACACCATATTTGGCTAGAACATCGCTTAGCCACTTATTATTAAATGCGACCCCCATCACGATCAACGCCTCGACTCCAAATCGAGTCGAATGTTCTTGTGGAGGAACTTGATCACTACCTTGAGTCGCTCATGACAAGGGAATCGCCTACCCAACGGGAAACATATTCCACAAAGAAGTAGAATGTACGTGTAGCCACAAGACATGGGGAACGGACCCATGAAGTCGATCCCCATACGTCAAATAGTTCCACCTCCATGATGGTTTTCGTGGCATCTCGCCTTTCTTAGTGACATTCCCCATTCTTTGACAACGATTACAACTCTTGATAAAAGACCGATAACCAAGATCAAGGCCAATAGAATCCACCGGCAAATCTTTGTCGCCGCCTTGGCACGCAAAATGTCCTCCATTTAACGAGCTATGGCACTGTGGATTATGTTCTCCCATTCTCCTTGGGGAACACAAAGACGATCGCACCATCGCACATCATGGGTAGAGACGGGGTCGCCCCAATAATAGAACTTGACATCGTGGAGAAATTTCTTTTCAAACGACCTTTGCACGATGGAGGTAAACCCAATCACCAAATAATCGACAAAATCAGATACCATGGTGTGCGATCAATGACGCCAAGATGTGCTCGTCGGGAAGTTCTCCTCGATCCCAATCTTCTTATCCTCTTCGATCGGTTTCTCCAATCGCGACAAGTGGTCGGCAACCACATTTTGCAGCCCTTTCTATCTTTAATTTCCATGTCGAACTCTTGAAGAAGGAGGATCCATCTCACCAACTGGCTTTCAATCTTTCTTGGCGAATGATGACTAATGGCGGCATGGTCACAGTGGACAATAGTGTGGTGCTCACCAACAAGGTCTAAACTTATCAAAAGCATAGACCACGCTAGTAATTCCTTCTCGGTGGTGGTGTAGTTCATCCGAGCAGAGCCGAGAGTCTTACTTGCATAATAAATGACTTGAAAGTTTGTCTCGCTTTCCCCAACACAGCTCCCATCGCCAATCACTCGCATCACACATCACCGAACGGCCGACTCCAACCGTGATACCAAACCTGGGTCTAGATCGTGGCTAACTTTAATTTCTAACGCCCAAACACTCACTTGTGAACACAAACTTCAGATCTTCTCGAGCAGTCCGCATAGTGGCTTCGTGATTGCCGAGAAACTTGATGAACCTTCTATAGAAGTCGCATGATCGAGAAAACTCCTCACCGATTTGACATTTGTGCTAAGGTAGTTTCGATAGCTACTATCTTTGCTCGGTCCACTTCCAAACCTTTGGCCGAGACTTTGTGACCAAGCACGATACCTTCCTTTACCATGAAATGGCACTTCTCCCAATTGAGAACAAGATTTGTCTCCTCACATCTTTGTAGCACTTGTGATAGGTTGTGGAGACAATGGTCGAACGATGAGCCAAACACGGAAAAGTCATCCATAAAAACTTCCATAATATTTTCAATCAACCCATGGAAGATGGACATCATGCACCTTTGGAACGTGGCTGGAGCATTGCACAATCCAAACGGCATTCGCCTATAGGCGAAAACTCCATACGGGCACGTAAACGCCGTCTTGTGCTGATCTTCAGGGGCGATGGCAATCTGATTGTACCCCGAATATCCATCAAGAAAACAATAGAACTCATACCCCGCTAGTCTGTCCAACATCTGATCAATAAAGGGTAGGGGAAAATGGTCGCTCGCGGGTCGTGTTTAGAGCACGATAGTCGATGCAAACTCGCCATCCTGTCACGAGTATTGTTGCCACCAGCTCGCTTTGTCTCGCCTCGATCACCGTGATACCCCTTTCGATACCACTGAGTTGGGCTAACCCACTGCCGCCGGATACGGCATAGATCATGCCCGCCTAAGAGTTTCAACACTTCTTTTCTCGACGACCTCTTGCATTGCCGGATTCAACCGGCGCTGAGGTTGCACCTTCGCTTGTATTCATTCTCTAACAGATCCGGCATGCAAATTGAAGGGCGACCCCTTGATATCGTAAATAGTCCACCCAATTGCGGACTTTGTACCGCTCAAAGATAACCATCGCCAGGCCTCCTCATCCGCCAAAGCCAAGATATTATCACCGGCACGCCTCATCGCCGCCAAGAAGGCATAATCAAGGTGGTCCGTAGCTCCTTTAACTCTAACTCGGGTGTGTCATCCTTCTTCGCTTCCACGCCATCCTCTCCTCCAATCGGCTTCCTCACATCTAAATAAGGCACCGACTTCTGGGAGGGCCTCGACTTCATCGATGGACTCAGTACTTAAAATCTCATCACACGCCTCATCGAGGTCCGAGGATGAGAAAATCGAAGTTCAGATGCAAAACTCCACCGGTCGGATGATTGAAACCGAGTGGGCGACAATGTTTATAACCCGGTCAGCCTTCCATGGTCGCCTCGCCAGTCGCTTCATAGCATCATATATGGAGATTTTCATCTCCTCATCGCTGACTCAAGGTGAGATTCCATCTTGCACGCCGACCGCCCACCGTAGGTAGGAATGGTCGCCCGAGAATAAGAGGTATTCCCATCCTCCGCATGTCGAGAACAACGAAATCACCGAAGATGAAATTGAACTTTCACGAGTACGCCCTCCACTATCCCTTTCGGATAAGTCACCGATGTGTCCGCCATCCAAGAGCTATGGTGGTCGGCTTGATCTCCCAATCTCCAATGCTAAAATGGACAACGGCATCAAATTGATGCTTGCCCCAAATCACACGTAACCTTAGAGAATGTCTGCCCTCCGATGACACATGCTATGCGTGAAGTCGCTCGATCCTTCGCTGAGCGGCAACTTCTTCTCGCAAAGACAAAGACCGCACTCTTGAGATAGATTTATCGCCCTCGAATTTCCCAAGCTTCTTTTATTGGCAACAAGATCTTTCAAAACTTCACGTAACCCGCATGTCTCGAGTGCATCAAGTAAAGGAATATTGATGTGCACCTTTGAACATCTCCATGAACCCGGTCAACTTCTCATCGATTGGGCTCTAAACGGCTTGGAAATGTAATCGAGGCACGACGCCGGATATTTCTTCACCGACGGCCCTTCATGACAGTTTCGCGATCGCTGCGCGCGGTCGCTAGCAACCGGACGCCATCGCCCTTCGCTCGCGGCGCGCGCCGCCACTTTCTCGGCGCCAGGTTTGGGTCCAAGCTTCGCTTTGTTTCTCGTGGCCGCTTCAAGACATTAGCGACCGCTAGGTCACTCGCGAGGCCCTCTCGATCGACTTCTCATGGGCGCTGCTTGACTTGTCGCTACTACCGAACCGCCGCGACATCCCTTTGTCGCACACTATAGATTCCTCGCGGCGGGCTCGCATGGTCGCGAGCTCGGTCAGCGAGATCCTCTTTCTTTTGCCTGCTTTCACCGCTCGCCTTCTCATGATTTTGATAGCTCGCCCACCTCAATTGAATGGCATTACGTTGATTTTTAGGTTTACCCAGACATTACGGAAATTGGCCCGACTTGTGCCGCCCATTCTCACCAGGCGGCTATCCGACTTATTTGATTTTCCATTATCTTCATATGCTTCCCATTGCCGCCACCGTGGACTCCAAATGATTCATCTTCGCCTGTGTCACCGATAAATGAATTTCGTCAGATCGCCATTTGTTGTATCGATCTTCCATGCTCGGCTTCTTCGCCTCGAATTACTCCAACTGAACCGAGAGGTCATGAAAATTATTGGGGTTGGCGTGCACGAGAAATTTGGGTGATTTCGTTGTTCGATTATACCGGATTCCCCAAGACGGTTGTTCCTTCGATTGATGTAATTCACGCCCTCACCTCATTTATATCCGACTACTGCAGATTTATCCGAGCCACGCCTTTCCTTTCCTTTCTTTCTCAAATTAGCTTCTCAACAAAGTGAACCGCCCATAATATTATCGTATCAATCGCTTTCAACAAGAGAGTGCCCTTCACCACCGGTGTCCTCTCCATCGCCACCGATAACCGCTGGCCGCCATCTCTTCTATGACGCGGGTGGCCTCGCCTACACGCCTGCTCAATAGGCAACCCCCACCGATGCATCAACAATACTCCTCAGCGAGGTGTCACCGCTATAAACCGTAATCGCCGCCCTCGAAAATCCATGTTGTGGGCACCTTCTCAATAGGCCCCGAATCTTTCCCACGACTCAATAAAGATTCATCTCCTAACGGGAGAAGTGGGAAATCTCGCTATGATCTTTGTGCCTTAGCCGGTGGAAAGTACTGAGAGAAATTTTTCACACAGAGTTGCCCAACTGCTGATACCAAGGCGATCTAATGTCTCAACCGCCTTTTGCTTGATTATGCAAAGAAAATCCAACATGCGATCCGGATTGTGTCTTATGGAACCCCATTCTGCTTGATGATGTCACAAATGTCGAGATATGTCTCGAGACGGGCATTCGGATCCTCCGTGACTCCTCCTCCGAACTGCTCCTCGAACCATGCCGATTAGGGCCGGCTTCAGCTCAAAGTTGTTAGCGCTACTGGGCCCCATCCGCCTCCTTGAAATTGCTCAAGAGGAGGTCCAGCATATAGTTCAGCTGTCTCTCCCGAGCAGGGACAACGAGTCCCATGGTCGCCAATCACGCCAGATTGTAAAATCTGCTAACAAAGGCAGCAGCTACTTCGGAGGAACGCCTGTTGTTCGATTGTTCGATTTGCTGCCATTGATTCCTTTCTCCTTGCCCGCTTCCTTCTCCTTTGTGAATTTTCGATTTCTGGATCAAAGTGTAGTTCAGGAGGTCCCCGGGACCTTGTGAACATAAACTACCTGGAGAAATAAAAATAAAAATACAAATACAACTTGAATTAATAATTCCAAATTGTCAAGTTATTCCTATATGATCTTAACAATCCCCGGCAACGGTGCCAAAATTTGATCGCTCAAACGCAAGTATAAGGTAAGTAGAGTATCGTATCCATGTGGATCAGAATGCTAAAACACGTGGTTAACTCAACAATAATTCATCATTATCTAAACAATGATTTGGTTTGGTAAGATTTGTGGCTTCGAATTTAGTCCAAAGCGATGTAACCATGCGTAAAAATAAAATAAAGCAAACAAACACTGGATGGTAAAAACAGATAAGGAAGACTAACCTAGGGATGCATTAATCATATCCACAACGATGTTTATCCTGCTCCTATTAGCCAATTTTAATCCGCATAAGATGGAAGATCACATATATAACCGATAACTTCATTACGATAATTGCGGTCAGAGATTACTAGTTTTCCTATTATCATACGCCTCTAGGTGAAAACAAGCAACCCAAACAGATCACAAAGAATATGCTTCCTACGAATATCCTATCTCGCCCACGACTCAAGGCTTATTCAGATCATGCATTCAAGATCGATTGACAATTAATACAGCTACGTAATTAATCGACAACTAGATATGTATCAAGATTGATTAGAAATTAACACATATAAATAAGCACCAAGAATCATGAATCAATGCCTCGGAAGGTAAATAGCAATAATGGAATCACAACATATAGGATCGGATCATGCAAACCCTAGATTAGAAATGTAAATCTAGCTAGACATAATAAACTAATAAAATACTAATTAACCATAAAAATAGAAATTATATAAATGAAACCCGATTGATGCGCTCGATGAACAATCGCTGGCTTCAATCCCAACCTCAAATAAAATGGAAATTTGAAGATTGTCCGGACGAAAACGCTCCGATCGAGACAATACGAAACTAACGAAGAACAATGCTCAACTAAACTCTAGAATGAAATTAGATGGAAACCAAAGCTAAAAATTGTAAAACCGATGAAAACTCGTAAAAGAGGTCTGGGAACGTAAAGTGCGGTTGGGGCGAGGAGGTGTTGCCATATATAGGCACACCCCAAACCCTAATTTTTCCTTCACCGCTGCGTCTCGCGACCGCTTCCTCGCGGTCGCTAGGTCGATCGCTAGGTATTTTTTCGCGTTTTTTCGCCGCGCCGCCTCTGCGTCAAGATGGTAGGCTCGCGGCTCGGCTAGCGGTCGCTAGCCGTGGCATGAAATCGTGACAAATGACTTCTCGGCGCTGGAGCTTGTTCACAGGCACGCAGGTCGCGTCGCGTCGGGTCTTGCTCACCGGCTTGCCTAGCGGCCACCTAGCAACCGCTAGGCGGTCGCTAAATCGGGGCCAGCATTTTGGCTCATGCTTCGCTCCTTGCTTCGATTTTCAACATATGGACCTACACAACACCAAAAGAACACCCAAGAGCGTGATCTTCTAGAAATAGATAAAACATTAAGAATCGATACGTAAACGCACATTAAATGATCTAAACTCATCTTTAATTATCAACAATAAACGTAAATGCACGCTTATCAATGCCCCAAGACGCGCTTCCTTCGGCCGTTGCCCGTCCGCGCCGGGAAGCCGGCCACCACTCGCCCACATGCATGCAACCGGCGCCGGATGTCCACCGACGCTGGACGTGTGTCCGTAAGCTTGCCGCGTCCGACGCTGCTCCGCCCGGCCGGGTTGCCGAGGTCGCTCTGCCCAGAAACTCCTCGCGTCAAGGCTGCGCCCGTCCGTGGCGTGAATTTTGCTCGATATAAATTCCAAACGATGCGAAAACCTTAATTCCTGATTTTTATTTCGCAGACGTCGTCTCTTAGGCGATTTTATCTTTCTTTTCTTTTCCTTTTTCTTTCCTTTTTCCTTTTTATTCTTGTACTTTGGATTAACAATTAGGATTGCACGATTTCGGATTTCGGAAGACGGATTTATCTATGAATGGTTGTAAGTTTTCCTGATTTTGATTATGTCTATGTAATTGGGATTTGAATTATTTCTACCACGAGATGAATTATGAATTGTTGGAAAATATATGTTTAATCGTTCTTATCTTGAATTGTGACTATTGAATTGATGATTTGCGATTTCTTCATCCATATAAATGATTTATTTTACGATCTTCATGCATGGTGTTCGAAAGAATAGTGTAGGTTGATTGTATGCTTATGTTGATTACAAAGATATGCGAGAGCAGATTTATATTAAATATAAGTTTGACAATGAAAGTGATCGAGAGATTGGTTTGTTGTTGAATAAATGATATATGTGGTTACGGTTTTTGCTATTGTATGCCTTGTAGTAAAATATCCTTCGAGTTGATGGTTGGTTGATTGAGATCCTCTATCATTAAGTTCGAGTCTAACGCCGACGTAATCGAGAGATTAGTTAGTGTTGACCGCTTGGTGAGAGGCGGGTGTTTTATGCGTTGTGTACCGGTCCTGATTTATTAATAGCGAGGATTGATTCGAACCCTAGAACACCGCCTCCAATTCCGTATCTCACAATTCCTATTGTTGTCCAAGTGCATCCGCTTCCACGCTTTATTTTTATTTCCGCCGTCCTTTCCGTGACAGCCCCTTATGTTAGGGCGTTAGTTTTTCTTTTCTCGCTCGTGTTTGACATAAAACCGTAGTCCTGTAAGTCTTCCTCGAGAGATTCGACTTGGCCGACCTTACCATTCTATAAGGACCTCGTACTATTATGAGCGATCGAAAAGAACAATTTGGTCGAACAATTTTCCAAGGTTAGATCAATAATTTACTATTATTAAAGAAAATTCCCTTAAATATAGATAACACACGGTTTTAACATATTTTTAAGGGATTTCTTGTTATCTATCCTTTAAGTTATTATTTTATATAGATTATTTCATTTTCTATACTTAATATCTGTAAATTTATTTGTGATCAAAACTACAAAAGCCATGGAAAACGTAGGTTAAAAACATTTTATTGATTCATAAGTGTATTTCGCTTATCAGACCGTGAAATATTTTTATAGTATTTTTAGCATATTTATTTTGCACATACGCGGGTAAAAAAAATTTACGTATTCATTCATACGTGCTTTTCAGTATTTATTGCATTGGTGGAACATTTTCATAACATATTTAGTTTATTCATTTAGCACAAATATTAAAATCTCGTAAATTATTGTCAGTTAATTTGATTATTTTTTCTGTACATATATTGTGTTTATTTTTTTTTTATTACATTTGAGTGTGTTTTCTTTTGCACATATACATAATAATATTACACAAAAACACTAGATCGTAAATTATTGTCAGTTAGCACAAATATTAAAATCTCGTAAATTATTGTCAGTTAATTTGATTATTTTTTCTGTACATATATTGTGTTTATTTTTTTTTATTACATTTGAGTGTGTTTTCTTTTGCACATATACATAATAATATTACACAAAAACACTAGATCGTTTTGCATATAAATTATTTATGTAGAGTTGTATAAATTTTATTTTTGTAGCACTTTTTAGTTACATACTTAAAACAATTATATATCAATTAATATGATATTTTTTCATTATCACATAAATATTGTTATAGTGACTTCAGATAGTACTTTAAACATAATTTTGTAGCATATATACAACATGTATGTGGCACTCTTTGTTTAATTTTAGCACAATTGCATATGTACATAACAATATATAAAATGAACTGACAATTATTTTCGAAATTTTAGTGGTATGTAATCTAATAAGTAAAAAAATGCTATGAAAATATTATACCAGTGATATGGTTTGAACCACACATATGAATCAATATATATATTATTTTACTTGAATTTTCATGGATTTGCTAGCTTGAATCACAAATAAATTTCATATATTAAGTATTGAAACTGAAATAATATTGCAGATAATAAGTTAAAATCCCTAAAAATAAGGATAAAACCGCGTGTTACCTTAAATTAAGGGAAAAAATGATTCTTATACGATTAAATCACTTATATAACATTGGTTAAAAATACAGATAAAAATTTATAACACATATGGTTATTATTTGTAGCACAACGAAAATAAATCATGTCCATTGATTTACTAAAATCAATGGTTTAGATTTATTCTTATTTCTTACACTTATTCTCATTCTCACAGGAACCACCTACTATATATATATATATATATATATAGGGTTGGAATCTCGTAGTACCCGGTCTCCAAATAGTATGTAGTATCCAATCTAGACCACATATTTTGAACACGTGGCAATACCACGTTGACACATGTCGCTTTTTTTTTTTTTTTTAATTTCGCAAGGGACAAAAGGGAAGAAAACAAATTAGCCTCATTCTTCTCTCCTCATGGCAATGGACAATCACGGAGACGACGATGGCGGCGGCGGCGGAAGGCGATCTATTAACGGTGGTGACGGCGGTAGCACCGACGAACAACAACAACAAGATACATAAACAAAAACAAACAACATATATTGTAAGAAAGAAAAAGAAAAAAAAAAATTGAGAACAAAATCGATGGATTTTGAGAAAAAAATAGAAGATGAATTTGATAGGTGATTGAAGAATCGAGAAAGATGGTGGTTATGGTGGTGGTTCATGGCGAATTAAATGGAAATCATGGAAAAAGATGACGAAATTTACAGATAAGGATGAATGAGAGATTTACTATCAAAAACCACAAAAATGCATTAAACAAAACATGAAATTACATTGAACAAAACATGAAACTGCATGTTGCCACGAAACACAAACATGCATTTAACAAAGCACGTTCATGCATTGATCAAAACATGTCCATGTATTTAACAAAACATTTTCATGCATTTACCAAAACGTAACAATGCATTGTTCGCCAACGGGTGGGCGAGCACGAGCGCACGCTGGGCGCGAGCTTCCAACCGCATGTATTATTGTATTCAACTATATGCATTTTTGTAATACCCCGAGAAATTTTCATAAAGAAGTACGATATATATATTTATATCTATATTTTTAAGAGTGAATTATTTTTCTTTAAATTGTGAACTAATAAAAATTTGAGTTTTGAACGTTTTTACAGGTTGTTCGGCCAAGAGCGAGGATGCGCCCTAGCGAAAATGTAAAGTTTGATGTTATAATTTTTAATGTTTTAATAAATTATAATTATGATTTTAGAATGAAAGTTTAATTTTTATGCATTGGTGATTAATTGATGATATTAAGTGATTTGGATATAAGAATCGATTAAAACGTTTATTTGTTATGCATTAGATTAAAAATTTGTGAAAAAGTAATAAAATGGATATACATGTACATATATGTAAATATATATATCCTATGCCTTAAATATGAAGAAGTGTGTAGAGAAAGTTAGAATTCTCTAGATTATGATGATTAATCACTTTATTAAAGAAAAAGGAAAATAAATAGAAAAACTTGTGGATATGAATATATATACATAACTATCCATCATTTTCATCATTTTTCTTCCCCAATTTCGTGCCTCACACACACTACACACACTAAAATTTTCAAAAATTTCATGCTCCAAAATTTCACGATCTAACCGTTAAATTTTCGATCGGTCTTCAAATTCAGGTATAATTCAATCTCTAGAACCTATCTATTGTTTGAAAAATTGAAAAACATGAACTTATTAACATGATGTATTTTCGGTCATTTTGTGAATTATGAAGAGGATGTGTTGTTGTTTGATTATTTCTTGATCTTATGTTATGTTAATCGTCGATAAGTTGTTTAACGTTGAAATTTTGAACATATGTGCATTCTTTGGAATTTGGTGAATTTTGAAATTTTGGAGGTCTTGATCTTGAATTTATGTTGTTTATATGCTTGATATTTGTTCATATATGTCTTATTGGGTTGAAATAAACATGATTAGAACAAGAAAAACGTTTGAAATCGAACTTATGAAAATTCCCCTTTTTGGCCGAAAACCCTAGCTCATATAATGTTGGATTTTGATTTTATTTGATCATTTGGAGTTCATATTTGGATTCTATGATATGAATAAAGCTTAAAATGATTTATTCGGATTTTTCGGCCGACGTATTCTAAATCTGGAAAATTTTAGTTTGACATTGAATTGGGGCTTTCAATGCTAAAGCTTTGATATTTGAGTTTTGATGATTGATTTGTGATCTTTGATGATGATTAAGCATATATAAGGGTTCGTCTAAGATAGACGACGTCTTGTGCAAATTTTCACGTTAGACATAAGTTATGTACATAAGCGATGTTGATTTTTGGTTAAAACTAGATCGAGTTGTACTTGTTGATGAGTTTTATATATTTAATTGGACATATGAACTTAGTTAAGAGTAATGTTAAGGTGCTAGGTGGCGCGACATCTGAAGCTCAAGGACGAACAACCAAGCAAGAGTTAAAGAGTCTTTTGAAACGTCTTCACGAGGTGGGGTTTACTCTATCTGTAAGTATGTTGTATGGTTATAATCATTGTTGTGTTTTGTGCATGCATGTGAGCTAGAATGTTAAAGAAGTACCCTCGAGGAGGTCGAGCCTAGTGTAGCGATCTACCCTCGAGGAGGCCCACAAGGGGTCTAGTGTAGCGATCTACACTCGAGGAGGCCCACAAGGGCTCAATGTTAAAGAATTACCCTCGAGGAGGCCCATAAGGGGCTTACCGACGCGATAAATAATGAGTACCCGCAAGGGTAATCGCTAAAGAAGAGTTCATTATGTTGTGTGCATTACGCATTGGTTATACCGCCATGCGATGTATTCCCATCGAGTATGTTTACATGCTCACATCCCCTATTTTCATATATGTTTTGTAGTGAGAAGTCGACGATTGATGCTTGTGGAATTAGCTCCACACATACATTCTCTCGGGATCATGCTTTATGTAAATATGTTTCAAACAATACTAGTACTCGAGTGTGTTGAGAACAAATTCAAATGGTTTTTGGTTAGAAACTATGTTTGATATACTATGATGTTTAATAGATATGTATATATTTTGATAAGGGTCAGTGTCCTAGGTGTTGTTGATATCGTCATAGTTGTTGTTGGAATTGTTGATATTGTTTTTGTTTTAGGTTGGCATATACGTATTTGAGGTGTATGTTGTCCGTTCACAAATTTTTCCTCCGCTTATAAATAATATTTACCAATATTATTATTATTATTATTATTAATATTATTTTATAATTTTAAAGATGTAAAGATTTTAGTAATGTCTCTATTACAAGAATGGGGCGCTCTGCTTTGGTATCGAGCTGTTATAGTTTGGTATCGAGCAAGGTTTACATTCTCAGAGACTTGCTAATATTATGAATGTATCATATGTGTTTGAAATATTTTGAACTTTTGATTGAGAAGAGAATGTGTGAGCCATTCTTGCTGCTCAACGCCGACTCGTGTAATTTATGTTTATGAAAATGTTTAATTATTTTTCAAAGTTATGATGTGAGTATGCAATGAAGTTAAATGAAAAGAAAGATTGTGTCAGGATAATGTTTGAAAGTTTTCGTATCAAAAGCAATGAGAAAGGTTAAGAATTGTCCACAAGGGACAAAGTATATTGATTTGTCGTGCTTGATACGAATTAAAGATTTATATAATTTCCCGACACATTCTTTATGAAATTAAAGATGAAAGTTTTATGAAGTGTTTCTTAACTTCTGAAATTTAGTATTCAAGTTAAGAAATATGTGTTATGCTATGAGAAAGAAAGTAAAGAAATTATTTTCATGTTATGAGATAGAAGTCCTCGAAATATAACATGTAGGTCTGAAAGTAAATGACTTGTATCTTTGATTTAGAAATTGAAGTATGCCGCCAAGACGTAATCCGAGCCAAGAAAATGGGCCACAAACCCCAGATAATGGTGTAGATTTTGCTCAGTTTCTACAAACGCTGCAAGGGTTTATGCAGCAACAAGCAAATCAAGGTGTGGGCGTGAATAACCAACCTAGAACTTATGAAATTATTGATCAATTTAGAAGGATGGATCCACCAAAGTTTAAAGGATATGAAAGACCAGAAAATGTTGAGGAATGGATCCGAGTTCTTGAGCGGATTTTCGAGTTGATGGGTTGCTCTGAAGAGCAAAAAGTCTCATGTGCCATATACCGCTTGGTTGAGGAAGCCGATTATTGGTGGGAGTCGATGTCGAACTATGATCACGAACAACGCCAAGCTTTAACGTGGAATAATTTCAAAGATTTGATTAGGATCGTTATTTTCCTCATTCATATCGACTCACGAAAGAAACTGAATTTCTTAACTTAAAGAAGGGTAATATGACGGTGGTTGAATATGAGAGGAATTTTAATAGATTGTCTCGATTTGCACCGTATTTGGTTGATATAGATTGTCACGCCCAATTCCCGAGGGAAGGCACGGATCGCCGGGTGTGATTAGGGTAGGGTTAAGCGGGGAAGAAGGGGATATATATAACATACACGATAAGAAGATGTGACCATGAAATCGGGCAAAGATCTCCTCTATAACTAGAACATATCCTGAAGGGGAGGGGTGCACAAACAATCCACCGACAGAATAATATCGATACCATAACTTTGATAGACGTGATCTTCATTTATTATAAGTAATTCAAGAAAGCAAAATAGCATTACATCCTGTCAACTAGACCGGTCAACCACGTAGCATGCTCATATCGAGACTCACAGCAGAATAACATAATAGCAAATCTTGTTCCCAATCAGAAAGCAAAATAAGGGACAAGAATAAATCAACATCAGAGTACGTATATAACACAACATCGCGGAAGCATAGCATGAAGAACCCGCAGCTCCACCCCTCAACGTCGCCCGTCCAGCCCTCCTCCATCTGTGAAAAGATTTGAGAAAGAGTTTGGGGTGAGTACTAGCGCACTCAGCGGGGTTTTATCATAAATCAAAAGAATCATGATGCCGTGTTCGAGCACTTACCTTAGAAGGTTTTAAAACGTAAATCCACTTCTAAGTAAGCAAAATAGATTTTCATTTTCGATACCGATCCGTTATTACTTCGTTGTCCTCATCATAGAACCATGAACCACGGCTCGAACGTATCCCGCCAGCCCATCACATCTCATTCATTCGCCCGAACATATCCAATCGGCCCATGCCCTAACGTATCCAAATGGGCTAACTGGTGTGGACTTGAGGTCAAACCGTCGTAACCATAACCACCTCATTACCATTTACGTGTGGACTCCGGTCTATCCCTTCGTAACCATAACCACGTGTTGGGGTCTATCCCTTCGATCAATACTCAAGATGGTGATCAACCCACCGAATAGAGATCCGCACAACCATGATAGAACCATATCTCGGATCGTAGAACAAGAATAACTTCACCAAAACATTTTACGGCGCATATGTTTTATTTTGAAATATCGTAGTAAATAACACAAAATAAGCATATATAACCCAACCTGAGAATGAATGAAAACGCCAACCGGAGATATCTACGGATCCGATGACTTCACCGATCCCATCGGTAGGTACTTGGTAACAAGACGGAACAACTTTTGGGGTCACATCCCACAAAGCAAAGCAACATCGTGATCCAAACGACGATCGTAGCAAAATTATGGTTTCGACTTTCGAACCCACATTTGGCACTCTCCGGTTTTCAAATCAACTCGATGCGTATGGAAATATATTCAGGCATCAAGACCTATAATAGGGTACTTTCAAAATATGCACGCATGTAAGTCGACTCAAATCTTAGCAAACAAGAAGCTTCAAAAATCGATGCTATCCTCGGATCTAGGATAAACCATCCAAAATCGATGCATGAAAATGGAAACATAAGCAATATGCATAACGGCGAACATGGAATGACAAACTATGTTGAAAAGGATAACCCGGCATGTACTTCCTTTAGAAAACTCAAGCAACGAAAACATCCCAACATGCGTAAACACGAAAAACAAAAATGCAATTGGTACTTTAGTAGAATGCATAGCCGGAACTCAAAACCTAAAGGACTCAGAGTTGCAGGTGGCCTGTCGGCCACCAAATTCATGACAAAGCGGCGGCGGTGGCGGCTTGGGCGGCAGCGGTAATGGCTAAATAGGCGGCCTTGACCGCTTTCTTGCCGATCCCTTTAGAATCTCGAGTTCTATGCTATACGATCTACTAAAAGGCGGAATCAAAACAAGAAAAGGACAAAAACAAAACGGGCTGCGGGGGTGGTTGATCGGTGGTAGCTCGGCAGCAGCAAGAATGGCGCCACGAGCCTCCCGGCCGATCCCCACTCCTCCAAAGCTCAGCTGCACTGAGCTGCTCGACCCCAGCCTCCTATTTATAGGAAAAGGTGGGTCGTAGTGCATGCTGCCCTTTTTCAAAACGCAAAAGCGACGCAACTTTGCAAACGGACTCCAAATTTAGCAAACTTAGTACCCATGGACACGAAATAAAATACCGGACACAACGACTATAAACAAGATATGCTTTTAAAAGATCCATGAAAAGTCCGGTTTTTCGATAACTTCCCCGGAGTGCCAAACCTTCATGGGTGGTCGAAAACCTGCATACTTAGTGTCTATGAATTCGTCATAAGACACTCTTCACAACGCCTGAGGTTTCGTGACGGTCGCATCACCGAAACAAAAAGTCAACCTTTTGACCTTTTCTCGAAAAACGTGCCATACAAAATAGAAGCTTAAAAAGGACGGGTATTACATCCCTCCCTCCTTAGAAAAATTTCGTCCCCGAAATTTCAAACACGTGGAGAAAACAACTCAGGGTACTGAGCCCTGAACTTGTCTTCCAACTCCCACGTAGCTTCCTCCTCTCCGTGGTGATTCCACAACACCTTCACCAACGGAATCTGCTTGTTCCTCAATTCCTTGACTTCTCGTTCCAAGATAGCCACCGGTCTCCTCGTAACTCGGATCCCGATCAAGAACCACTTGGTCATGCTTGATCACGTGCTTTGGGTCGAACACGCATTTTCTCACCGAGAAACGTGAAACACGCCGTGAACATCTCCGATGCTAGGTGGCAAAGCTAACCTATAGCAACGGGCCTATTCTTTCAAGAACTTCGAAGGTCCAACGAACCTCGATCGTAACTTACCTCGCTTCCAAAACGAACGACTTTTCATTGGGGAAACCTTATGAATACGCGATCTCGATCATGAATCAAGATCCGTCGACGCTTGTCCGCATAGGATTTCATGCGCCCCGAGCTTTCTTGATCCTTCGCTGATCCGATCGATAACCTCGACCGCCTGCTGAACCATCTCTCGTCCTAACATCTTCCTCTCGCCCACTTCGCTCCAATAAAGTGGCGATCGACTCTTCCTTCCGCATAACGCTCATAGGGAGCCATTCTATGGTGGCCCGATAATCGCTGTTATAGGCAAACCCACCAAAGGTAGTATCTCTTCCCACTTCCTCCTCTATCGCCACGATCGCCGCAGATGTCTTCCAAAACCTGAATCGCCCTTTCCGATCGACCGTCCGCTTGAGGATGGAATGTCAGACTAAGATTCGACTTGGTCCCCATTCTTCGTAGTCTCCTCCAAAACCTTGATGTGAACCTCGGTCACGATCCGACGAATCGATCACGGGCACACCATGTAATCAGATGATTTCTTTGACGTAAAGTCGAGCAAGCTTATCTAACCCGTCGCCATCCGAATTGGTAAGAAATGAGTGACTTCGCTACCATCGACGACAACCCATATAGCGGTGTTTCCTCACACGACCTTGGAAAACTCACCACAAAATCCATATCGATATGATCCCATTTCCACTGAATTGGTAGCGGTTGCAACAAACCCGACGGACGTTGGTGTCTTTCACTCACGACAAGCCAAACAACGCTCCAAAACGCTGCCACATCATTTTTCATCCCTTCCCACCAAAAGTTCCTCTTAAGGTCTCTGACATTTTGGTGCTTCCTGGATGAGTCAGATATGGTGCCTCATGAGCTTCACTCATGATTTTATCTCTCAATTCCCTATTGAGTGGCACACATAACCTTCCTCGAATAGTAGCGTTGTCTTTCGCTCGTGAATCCTTGCTATCTTCTAGCCTTGCTTTCAAACGCATCCTTCCAAGAACTCGCCTCCTCGTTGCGCACTCACGATCGCTCTCATCGACCCATCCTTCTTCTTGACGAATGTAATCAAGCGCCCCCCATGGCGACACGCTAGGTCGGATAAAACCTAGATCCAACAGCCTCCCGCAATCGCGCTTTCAGTTCTTGTAATTCCTTAGGTGCCATTCTCAGATGGTGCCTTTGACATCGGGCGCCGCTCCTAGTTCCGCATCAATAGTGAATTCCACTTGTCTATCAAAGCGGTAAACCCGCAAGTCCTCGTGAAACACGCCGGATATTCACACACCACCGCTCCTCTTGCAATCGTTATGCTCTTGCGCCTCTCACAAACTCACCAAGAAAGTTTGACGACTTCCTTCCCGATCATCCTCACCGCTTTAGTGTCGAGATCATTGGCACGCAAACACCCATCCTTATGCCGTGAAACAAACTTCCACTCCTTCGGTGTTCAAAAGCAACTTTCTCGAGACAACGATAGTTGCCATGTGCTTTTCCAACCAATCCATGTCAAAGATGACATCGAAATCTTCCATTCCGATGACATGCAAATTGACAAAGACCTTCGCTCACGATTTCTACCTCCCGGTTCTCGCAAATCTCTTTGCTTTAGCACTTCGACGGGATGCTAATTTCCGAGTGGTGCTCGTGATTTCTTGGGTACCAAACCCAACCTCTCACATGCGATTCTCGAAACGAAAGAATGTGAGGCTCCTCAGATCAAACAAAGCGAAACGGGTATATCACTCATATGGATTATACCGCAAGATTTTCGAGCTTGAGTTGCTGCTGGCGATTCAGGCGTACACCCTTGCTTGCTGTGGTGGCCTTTGGTTTGTCGGCCTAGGGTGACCTCCTCTCCGTTGTTTATCCTCGGCGAGCTCGACCGCCTCATGAGCTGGATGTCGCCATCGCACCGCACCGCCGCCCTCCTAACGGACAATCTCGAGCGTAATGTCCGACTTCTTACAACGATAGCACTCGGTCCGCCTTGCACGCACTCGCGAAGTGATTCCTCCGCATTTCGGCACCAGGCCTTTCGCACCTTGTACCCACCGCCGCATGGGTTGGAAATTTCTTCCCAAGGTAGCCTTTCTTCCGAATACCCATTCCTCGAATCATCGACCGCCGTTCCCATGGAACACCGATTGTCTTTCCTCGATCTTCCCATTTCCTCTTACCTCTTCCTCCGTCACCGGTCGACCGGTGGCATCGTTTTTCCCGGGCAACATTGACTCAATGTTTAAAGCTCGGTTCAAGGATCGCGATACGCCGATCTCCCCGACGACGAGCAAAATTCGATCTCCGTTGGAGTCCTCTCTCGAACTCGCTCGCCTCGGCACCTCGCCGACGACCAGTACGTAGCATAACGTGATGATTGATCGAACGAGCGATCGCACTCGGTGACCGTCCTTCTTCTCGACGAAGTTTCTAGAACTCGTTTTGCTTTCTTTGCCGTAAACGCCAGTGCACGCATTTTCCATGAGTTCTTCCTCGAAATCTTCCCACGATACCTTCCCCATCGTCACGGTGTTAGGGTCCTCCTCACGGATTCCCACCGTAAATCAGCCTCATCGGTTAGGCGAAAGATCGCGCAATTCAGCTTTTTCGCTTCTTCACACCGATGTATTCAAGATCCTTTCGGTGGATCGTATCCAGCCTCGGCGCCGATCGGATCGCCGAGACCGTCGAATGTGGGGATTCTACCTCGAAAACTCTCGATCGCATGCCGCCGAACCAAAGGTGGTTCTGGGCTTCTTCCACGCTATTGTTTCTATGGTTCCTTGTTCTCGGCATTCTGCATCGACGTTTGAAACATTAGAAACGCCGCATAGATAACCGTATCATCGCATAACATATATCATCACCCATATCACATATCATCACATATATCATATATCACGCACGATCACATATAATCATGCAATCCTCGCCAACACATCATCGTTATGCATTTCACATAACATCATCATCACACATCACATAGATCATATATCATCACGGCATAGCTCATATCGATACAAGCATTAAACATAACATCCGTCATAGACAAACGTTAGTATCAAGAATATTCAAAGTCCATGAAGGATCACAAAATACAAGATCAAGGTATGTCACCAAAAGGTCGATATGAGCAAAAGAATCGACTCGATTCTCGTCAAAAGATGCCGCTCGTCCATGCTTCTAGCGATTCTCGCGATCAGCATCGCACACACCGACTACCTAGATCTCTGCCTCCATATCCGCCCACTATTCCCTGCTCGTCCCAAATGTTCCATTCTACCTCTCTCATCCTCTCTTTCCTTCCTATCGTGGCTTGAATTGGGCCGCCGCCGAAAAGCGATCCCGCATGGAAGCAAGCCTCGTGGGTATGAACCCATCTAAGCTGCTCGATTGCTCGAGTATCGTGAAAGCCGTGCTCGAGTCCCTGCTCGCGCTTGCCCTTCCTCAACATGCCCGACCTCATCGTAGTCATCGGCTATCCGGATCACCGGTCCTTGAGTCCTCACCGCCCTCCTCATCCTCCTCCGGTCTTCCTCCTCCTGAGTCTCCTTCCCTGATGCCAACCCGATACGATTCGGTGGCTCGAAAATTCGATCCCGGCCTCTTTCCCGCTTCGCCGGATGGACAATCTCTCTCGCCGGAGGTTCCTAACTCAAAATCGCCTCGGTCCGTCTGGAAAGTGAGGATCGTAGATGGAGGTGTAGTGACCGGTGTATCCCGATGCACCGGTGATCGCTCGAAGCGATGGTCGCTTCCCAAAGGCTCTTTGGGAACATCATCCCTATCATCAACTGGATCGGTCCTCGAACATGCCTTGCTATCACATCCTCCTCGATGGTATACCGATGATCGGTCCATTGTCTCCATACTCGAGCAAATAACTCGGTGAAATCCAAGGTAAGGTGCTCGGTGATAGGATCCCGCTCGAACATCACGTATCCTTGCTTTCGCCCACGGTTGCCAACCTGTTGGTAGCCTCTCTCACAACCGATAGAAAGCCTCATATTCGATTCTTTCCCACCGCCTCGGATCTTTCTCCATAATCCAACAAATCTCCCGAAATACTCCCAACGGCTCATGGACATTCTGGTACATTCCACGAACTTACGGATCGCTCATCCATCCCGTGGATCTTAACCAACGTTGTGCGGGCAAATCAATATCCATAAACCTACATGTTAGTTTATCAACATAACAACAAATATTCACGCTTCCTTTTTCTCGCCTCATCATCCGGGTAATCATGTCTCAAACACATGTTCATTTCAAAGACATATCAATATCAATATCAATATTTATCATAATAATCACGTAAGCAAATCATGAGATTCACTTACAAGCACTCGCTTATCA
This sequence comes from Salvia rosmarinus, assembly GCA_036937905.1. Taxonomy (NCBI): domain Eukaryota; kingdom Viridiplantae; phylum Streptophyta; class Magnoliopsida; order Lamiales; family Lamiaceae; genus Salvia; species Salvia rosmarinus. Next base: position 327,488 of record JAODLM010000689.1, read on the forward strand.
AAATAAACAAGATTTTCAATCAACAACGCATTGCTATGTAAACACATAGACTTACATCAACCATACGTGATCACATCAATCACATCATATCATATAAACGATTTTCACATCACGATCGATAGCCCTTCCGTCCCATCGACAAATCATTTTCATATCCACATCAACACCCAACCATACCACATCCATCTCACCTCAACATCCACATCACGTTTACATCACGTAAACTCTTACCAGGCCAAAACACATGAAACCAAGATCACATCAAGCATCACGTAACCACATAAAGCATCAAGAATAAACACATACCTCATCCTCTTTTTAAAGGAGGCGCCTGACGGTGAGTGAGGGTAGTCAGACGATAAACAGTTTAGAAGGACAAGTTCTAAACACTCAATTTCAAGAACGTACAAGATATAAAGCAAATGAACTGCTTTGATATCAAACAATTATGAAAACTAGATGCCAAGAACAATGCTCTGATACCATGCTGTCACGCCCCAATTCTCGAGGGAAGGCACGGATGCCGGGGTGTGATTAGGGGTGGGGGTTAAGAAGCGGGGAAGAAGGGGGGGATACATATAACATACACGATAAGAAGATGTGACCATGAAATCGGGCAGCATCTCCTCTATAACGAGGACAATCTTGAAGGGGAGGGGTGCACAAACAATCCACCGACAGAATAATATCGATACCATAACTTTGACAGACGTGATCTTGATTTATTATAAGTAATGCAAGAAAGCAAAATAGCATTACATCCTGTCAACTAGACCGGTCAACCACGTAGCATGCTCATATCGAGACTCACAGCAGAATAACATAATAGGAAATCTTGTTCCCAATCAGAAAGCAAAATAAGGGACAAGAATACATCAACATCGTAGTACGATATAACACAACATCGCGGAAGCATAGCATGAAGAACCCGCAGCCCACCCCTCGTCGCCCGTCCAAATTTCTCCTCCATCTCGTGAAAAGATTTGAGAAAGAGTTTGGGGTGAGTACTAGCGACTCACCGGGGTTTTATCATAAATCAATGTAATCATGATGCCGTGTTCAGAGCACTTACCTTAGAAGGTTTTAAAACGAAATCCACTTCTAAGTAAGCAAAATAGATTTTTCATTTTCGATACCGATCCGTTATTACCGTTGTCCTCATCATAGAACCATGAGCCACGGCTCGAAACGTATCCCGCCACCCATCACATCTCATTCATTCGCCCGAAACATATCCATCGGCCCATGCCCTAACGTATCCAAATGGCTAACTTGTGTGGACTTGGGTCAAACTCGTCGTAACCATAACCACCTCATTACCATTTCCGTGTGGACTTCGTGGTCTATCCCCTTCGTAACCATAACCACGTGTTCGTGGTCTATCCTCACGATCAATACTCAAGATGGTGATCAACCCACGAATAGAGATCCGTGCACAACCATGATAGAACCATATCTCGGATCGAGAACAAGAATAACTTCACCAAAACATTTTACGGCGCATGTTTTATTTTGAAATATCGAGTAAATAACTCAAAATAAGCATATATAACCCAACCCAATGTATCGAAAACATCAACCGGGAGATATCTATCGATCCGATGACTTCACCGATCGCCGGTAGGTACCGTAACAAGACGGAACAACTTTTGGGGTCACATCCCACAAATCAAAGAAACATCATGATCCAAACGACGATCGTAGCAAAATTAGGGTTTTCGACTTTCTCGAACCCACATTTGGCACTCTCCGGTTTTCAAATCAACTCGATGCGTATGGAAATATATTCAGGCATCAAGACCTATAATAGGGTACTTTCAAAATATGCATGCATGCAAGTCGACTCAAATCTTAACAACAAGAAGCTTCAAAATCGATGCTATCCTCGATCTAGGATAAACCATCCAAAATCGATGCATGAAAATGGAAACATAAGCAATATGCATAACGACGAACATGGAATGACAAACTATGTTGAAAATGGATAACCCGGCATGTACTTCCTTTAGAAAACTCAAGCAACGAGAAAACATCCCGACATGCGTAAACGCGAAAAAATGAAAAATCGGATCGGTATTTTAGTAGAATGCATGGCCGAACTCAAAACCTAAAGGACCAGAGCTGTGGTGGCCTGTCGGCCACCAAATCGGCGGCCAAAGGCGGCGGTGGCGGCTATGGCGGCGGCGGTAATGGCTAAATAAGCAGCCTCCGGCCGTTTTCTCGCCCGTCCCTTTAGAATCCCGAGTTCTATGCTATACGATCTACTAAAAGGCGGAATCAAAACAAGAAAAGGACAAAAACAGAAAAATGGGCTGCTCGGGGGTGGTTGATCGGCGGTGGTAGCTTAGCGGCCAGCCAAGAATGGCACCGCCAGCCGAGCCTCCCGCTCGATCCCCACTCCTCCAGCTTCGCTCGCAGCAGCACTGAGCTGCTCGGCTCTTCCATAAACACAGAGAGACGAAGAAAATGAACGTTGAAAATGAAGGCCCTAGCCTCCTATTTATAGGAAAAGTGGGTCATGCAGTCTTGCAAGCTGCTTTTTGAAAACGCAAAAGCGACGCAACTTTGCAAACGGACTCAAATTTAGCAAACTTAATCCCATGGACACGAAATAAAATACGGACACAACGACTATAAACAAGATATGCTTTTAAAAGATCCATGAAAAGTCCGGTTTTCGATAACTTCCTGAGTGCCAAACCTTCATGGGTGGTCGAAACCTCGCATACTTAGTGTCTATGAGTTCACATAAGACACTCTTCACAACGCCTCGAGGTTTCGTGACGGTCGCTTCAATCGAAACAAAAAGTCAACCTTTGACCTTTTCTCGAAAAACATGCCATGCAAAATGAAGCTTAAAAGGATGGGGTATTACATAGATGAGAAGAAAGCACGTCGTTTTGAGCAAGGGTCACGACCAAATTGAGGAATATTAGCTGGCTTAAAATTGGCAACTTACAGGGAAATAATTGAACGAGCACAAGCTATTTCTAGTGGCCTGCAACTAGAAACCCGAGATGAGAAACGTGAGTCTTATGGAAAAAGAAAAATGGAGAATTCGGGAAAAAGTGGAAGTGAACGGTTTGGCAAGAGATGGCAACCAATATCACGTTCTTCGATAGGTTTGGCAAATACTGCAACAAGCACTGACAAGCCTCTGTGGCCAAAATGCAAGAAAAATCATAAAGGTGAATGCTGGCTAGGAAAGAATGTGTGTTACTCTTGTGGAAAACCAGGGCATGTGTCATATAACTGCCCAAGTAAAATGAGAGAGCCTGAAAAGAGAATGCAAGCGCCTGATAAGAAAGTGAAGCCCCGAGTCTTTGCTATGACACAAGGGGAAGATAACTCTAAGGATGGAGCAGACATGATGTCAGGTATTCTTCAAGTGTCCAATACTCCAGCTTTAGTTTTATTTGATTCTAGGGCTACACATTCATTTATCTCTACAAAATTTTGTTCCAATCTTGAAATGCCTTGTTATGTTGATTGTGATGCACTAGAAGTTAGTGTTCCTTCAGGAAGAACTATTATAACTTCTAGGATGATAAAAGTCATAGTAATAGACTTAGAATGGAAGGAACTAGAAGCTAACCTTCATGTTATAGACATGCGAGATTTTGATATAATCCTCGGAATGGATTGGATGGGTAAAAATCATGTAACACTCAGATGTCGTGAGAGGGAAGTGGAGATTCAATGTCCTGGATAGCCAAAATTTTGTTTTCATGGTGCAAGAACAAAGGCTCCATCTAAGATTATCAGTGAAATGAAAGCGTTGAAAATGTCAAGAAAAAGTAATTGCTATGGGTATTTAGTTACCATGACCGAAACGTAATCTGACAAAAGTAAGATCACGGAAGTACCGGTAGTAAGGGAATATGTAGATGTGTTTCCTGAGGAATTACCAGGGATTCCACCATACCGTCAAGTTGAATTTACAATAGATTTAGTACCTGGGGCAGCATCGATCTCAAAAGCACCATACCGAATGGCACCGAGAGAATTGCAAGAACTCAAAGTTCAGTTGCAAGATCTGCTTAGCAAAGAATTTATTAGACCAAGTGTATCTTCTTGGGGTGCTCCGATATTATTTGTGAAAAAGAAAGATGGAACTCTAAGAATGTGCGTTGATTACCGAGAACTGAATAGATTGACGATTAAGAATAAGTATCCATTGCCCAGGATTGAAGATTTATTTGATCAGCTTGAAGGTGCTAGTGTGTTCTCGAAGGTTGACTTGAGATCAGGTTATCACCAACTCAAAATCAAAGAGAGTGATATTCCCAAAACAGCTTTTAGAACAAGATATGGTCATTTTGAATTCACCATCGTACCTTTTGGACTCTCGAATGCACCAGGCGTTTTCATGGATTTAATGAATCGAGTTTTCTACTCATATCTTAATCGGTTTGTTATTGTGTTCATTGATGATATTTAAGTGTATTCAAGGGATAAAGAGCAACATGCTGAACATCTCAGGATAGTATTGGAAATATTAAGAAAAGAAAAGTTGAATGCAAAGTATCAGAAATGTGAGTTTTGGCTAGAACAAGTTGCTTTTCTTGGATATGTGATTACTTCGAGAGGTATCGAAGTAGATCCGTCAAAAGTTGAAGTGATAAGCAATTGGAAAAGACCAACTAATGTGAATGAGGTCAAGTTTTACGGAATGGCGGGGTATTACCAAAGATTTATAGAAGGTTTCTCAAAGATTTCGTCCATTGACAAAATCGACACGTAAAATGAATGCTTTAATGGAGTGAACAATGCGGCGAGTTTCCAAGAGCTAAAGCAACGCCTCATGTCGCCTCTGCTCTAATCGTGCTCGATGGTACGATGGTTTTGTTATCTATAGTGATGCTTCAAAACAAGGACTTGGATGCGTGCTAATGCAACATGGAAATGTGGTAGCCTATGCTTCAAGACAATTGAAACCACACGAGCAGAATTATCCAACACATGATCTTGAGCTTGCAGCGGTGGTACATGCGTTGAAGATATGACGACATTATCTTTATGGGAGCAAGTGTAACATTTACATTGACCATAAAAGTTTGAAATATTTCTTAACGCAGAAAGAGTTAAACCTTCGGCAAAGAAGATGGTTAGAGTTGGTTAAGGATTATGACTGCACCATCCATTATCATCCTGGGAAGGCAAACGTAGTTGCTGATGCATTGAGCCGAAAGAGTTACATGGCAACATTACCTACCAAACAAGAAGAACTGATTAGAGAATTTCACAAATTGAAATTGGAAGTGGTGACGCCACCAAACACCACGACAGCAATCATTGCTTCACTTGTGGTTCGCCCGATAATTCAAGATCGAAATAGAGAAGCACAGAAGAATGATCCATTTTTATGCAAAATGAAGAAACGAGCAGAAGATTGTACAATTCAAGGATTTTCTATTATGACCGATGGAACTCTTGTCTTCAATGGGAGATTGTGTGTGCCGAATAATGAGAATTTGAGACAAAAACTACTTGAAGAAGCTCATAACACTCCATATTCTGTGCATCCCGGATGAACAAAAAAATGTACAAAGATTTGAAATCAGTTTACTGGTGGCAGAATATGAAGAGATCTATTGGAGAATTTGTAGAAAAATGCATTCCGTGTCAGCAGGTGAAATTCGAACATCAACGACCATCTGGATTGCTTAATCCACTTGAGATTCCTGAGTGGAGATGGGAACACATTTCTATGGACTTTGTGGTTGGATTACCGCGTACAGTTAGAGGTAATCACGCTATCTGGGTTATTATTGATAGATTGACAAAATCAGCTCACTTTCTTCCCATGAAGATGACTTTTAGCATGGATCAATTAGCTCAACTCTATATTAATGAGATTGTAAGGTTACATGGGGTGCCAGTGTCAATTGTGTCGGATCGAGACACGAGATTTACTTCCAATTTTTGGAAAAGTCTTGATCGACTTTAGCACTAGGTTAAACTTGATCTGACTTACCATCCTCAATCAGATGGACAGTCAGAGCGAACTACCCAAATTCTGGAAGATATGCTCCGTGCTTGTGTGTTAGATATGGGCGGAAGTTGGGAAAAGTATCTACCATTGGTTGAATTCGCCTATAATAAAAGTTATCAAGCTACTATTAGGATGGATCCATTTGAAGCTTTGTATGGAAGAAAATGTAGATCACCAATTCATTGGGATGAGGTTGGAGAGAGACGTATCTTAGGGCCTGAATTAATTGAAGAAACGGTTGGAGTTATCACAAAGATCAGAGAAAGAATCAAGGCAGCCCAAGATCGTCAGAAATCATATGCTGATAAAAGACGAAAGGACATGCACTTCGAGGTTGGTGACAAGGTACTTTTAAAGATAGCGCCGATAAAATGAGTGATCAGATTTGGTAAGAAAGGAAAGTTACAGCCTCGTTATGTAGGACCTTTTGAAATACTTGAAAGAATAGGAAATGTGGCATATCGCCTAGCTTTACCTCCAGACTTGGATGGCGTTCATGATGTGTTTCACGTGTCGATGCTTAGAAAATATATCTCGATCCAGGTCATGTTATATCTTATGAGAATTTATAAGTTTCATCGAATCTAACATACGAAGAGGTGCCGATTGCTATTTTAGATCGAAAGGTGCATACTTTAAGAAATCGAGAGGTACCTTTGGTAAAAGTACAGTGGAGTAGGCTTGGACCTGAGGAATCCACATGGGAAAGAGAAGATGAACTTTTGTTCGCTATCCCAATCTTAGAGAATTACTGTGTTAATTTCGAGGACGAAATTATTTTTAAAGGGGGTAGAATGTAATACCCCGAGAAATTTTCATAAAGAAGTATGATATATATATTTATATCTATATTTTTAAGAGTGAATTATTTTTCTTTAAATTGTGAACTAATAAAAATTTGAGTTTTGAACGTTTTTACAAGTTGTTCGGCCAAGAGCGAGGATGCGCCCTAGCGAAAATGTAAAGTTTGATGTTATAAGTTTTAATGTTTTAATAAATTATAATTATGATTTGAGAATGAAAGTTTAATTTTTATGCATTGGTGATTAATTGATGATATTAAGTGATTTGGATATAAGAATCGATTAAAACGTTTATTTGTTATGCATTAGATTAAAAATTAGTGAAGAAGTAATAAAATGGATATACATGTACATATATGTAAATATATATATCCTATGCCTTAAATGTGAAGAAGTGTGTAGAGAAAGTTAGAATTCTCTAGATTATGATGATTAATCACTTTATTAAAGAAAAAGGAAAAATAAATAGAAAAACTTGTGGATATGAATATATATACATAACTATTCATCATTTTCATCATTTTTCTTCCCCAATTTCGTGCCTCACACACACTACACACACTAAAATTTTCAAAAATTTCATGCTCCAAAATTTCACGATCTAACCGTTAAATTTTCGATCGGTCTTCAAATTCAGGTATAATTCAATCTCTAGAACCTATCTATGGTTTGAAAAATTGAAAAACATGAACTTATTAACATGATGTATTTCGGTTATTTTGTGAATTATGAAGAGGATGTGTTGTTGATTGATTATTTCTTGATCTTATGTTATGTTAATCGTCGATAAGTTGATTAACGTTGAAATTTTGAACATATGTGCATTCTTTGGAATTTGGTGAATTTTGAAATTTTGGAGGTCTTGATCTTGAATTTATGTTGTTTATATGCTTGATATTTGTTCATATATGTCTTATTGGGTTGAAATAAACATGATTAGAACAAGAAAAACGTTTGAAATCGAACTTATGAAAATTCCCCTTTTTGGCCGAAAACCCTAGCCCATATAATGTTGGATTTTGATTTTATTTGATCATTTTGAGTTCATATTTAGATTATATGATATGAATAAAGCTTAAAATGATTTATTCAGATTTTTCGGCCAACGTATTCAAAATTTGGAAAATTTTAGTTTGACATTGAATTGGGGCTTTCAATGCTAAAGCTTTGATATTCGAGTTTTGATGATTGATTTGTGATCTTTGATGATGATTAAGCATATATAAGGGTTCGTCTAATATAGACGACGTCTTGTGCAAATTTTCACGTTAGACATAAGTTATGTACATAAGCCAATGTTGATTTTTGGTTAAGACTAGATCAGTTGTACTTGTTGATGAGTTTTATATATTTAATTGGACATATGAACTTAGTTAAGAGTAATGTTAAGGAGCTAGGTGGCGCGACATCCGAAGCTCAAGGACGAACAACCAAGCAAGAGTTAAAGAGTCTTTTGAAACGTCTTCACGAGGTGGGGTTTACTCTATCTGTAAGTATGTTGTATGGTTATAATCATTGTTGTGTTTTGAGCATGCATGTGAGCTAGAATGTTTAAGAAGTACCCTCGAGGAGGCCGAGCCTAGTGTAGCGATCTACCCTCGAGGAGGCCCACAAGGAGTCTAGTGTAGCGTTCTACACTCGAGGAGGCCGGACCTAGTGTAGCGATCTACACTCGAGGAGGCCCACAAGGGCTCAATGTTAAAGAATTACCCTCGAGGAGGCCCACAAGGGGCTTACCAATGTGATAAATAATGAGTACCCGCAAGGGTAACTGCTAAACAAGAGTTCATTATGTTGTGTGCATTACGCAATTGATTATAACTGCTTGCAGTGTATTCCCCACTGAGTATGTTTACATGCTCACATCCCCTATTTTTCATATATGTTTTGCAGGTTGAGAAGTTGACGATTGATGCTGACGGGAATGAGCTCCACACATACATTCTCTCAGGATCATGCTTTATGTAAATATGTTTCAAACAATACTAGTACTCGAGTGTGTTGAGAACAAACTCAAATGGTTTTTGGTTAGAAACTATGTTTGATATACTATGATGTTTAATAGATATGTATATATTTTGATAAGGGCTGTGTCCCTAGGTGTTGTTGATATTGTCATAGTTGTTGTTGGAATTGTTGGTATTGTTTTCGTTTCACGTTGGCATATACGTATTTACAGGGTATATGTTGTCCGTTCGTCGAATTTTTCCTCCGCTGCTTATAAATAATATTTACCAATATTATTATTATTATTAATATTAATTTATAATTGTTAAAGATGTAAAGATTTTAGTAATGTCTCTATTACAAGAATGGGGGCGTTACAATTTTTATTCATTATAATACATTATTCAGTTCAACTAAATGCATAGTTTTTTTCGCAATCACATAACAAATCAAATTACTAATCTACCATTGCTTTCGCGAAAATCTACGAAATTAAGCAATGATAGAGTCAAATTGTATGAGATAGTATGTAGTACTCATATATGTAGTATGAGTGGATGAGATTGAGTACTACATACTATCTCATACTCGAATACTATTTGATCCCTCCCATGTCTCTCTCTCTCTCGCCTATATATATATATATAAATATGATAGAGTCAAATTGTAAATCTAATAATTGAAGATAAATGACTTACCTTGGAAAATGATTAGGTGATGAACGTGGATATATAACATAATATTTCTATATTTGTCGGAGTAGTGGGTGGTCGTCGGTCAACCAGATAAAAGAATTCAAGGGTCCAGTAGAAACTATGACGCTCAAGTCGGTGATATATATTGCTTAAGGCTTATTGATAGCTTAAGATTGCATACCTGACCCTTGTATGATGAGATATTTATAGGTGCTAAATATGGTATAAGATAAGATAAATCGTTACCAAATATTAATAGAAAATGCTCTGATCTTCCGAGAGATAAGGCGTATGTTATGAAGATTTTATATAGTTCAGAGCATATGTCCATGTAAGGAGTCGGCTCTTATCCGAAAACAAGAGTGATGGTCCCTTGAGGGTTATACTGGTGTATTGGGGGAGGAGGGGTATACCAGTTAAAGTAAGTTAAAACTTTTTCAATAAAAGACAGGACCTTCTATTGATCAGTAGATGTCGCTTAATCGAAACCGATTCGATCGGTATCGATCTTGCTAATTAGTTCAAGTACAGAGAGTATTGCAATGAGTGATATCGGTAAAAAATCCTACTAAATGCTAAGGCAGCTGGTCAGTTGGACTGATAACTAATGTGCATGCGGAATGTGGTGGTTACGTTTTGCCTTTTCTATAAACTTTAAACTGATAGAGAATATTTAATCAAATATTGATTAGTCAATTTTTAGTTTCTTCCCACCAGTATCAAACTGATACTGATAGAATGTTTCAAAACAGAATACAGTGCTGCGTGTGTTGATGATGCTCAGTTCAATAATATGTAATGTAAAGACGATACTAAAAGTAAAGAACAATTAGTTTTTACGTAGTTCGGAGAGATCAGCTCCTACATCCACTGACTTTAAATAACACAGTCAATCCACTACTTGAGATTAAGTCTTGTCTGCGGGTACAAGAGTAAATCTAGATATTGAAATTCACCTTATGAGTATCCTACCTTACTTGGTGTATCTTCCTATGCTTGCTAGTGCTAGGAAACCTTTGACTGGTTACAGGTACAGTCGACCTAACCTCTTGCTTACAAATGCAAGATAATCAACCTTTCAATAACTAACACTTCGTTGCTTACTTGTCCAGCTTCTACTTAACCTTTTGGGGGGTTTAGGTAGATGGTTTTTCAACTAGGATTTGAGCTATCACAGACGACAACTCAATATTTATAAGTTCAGAATATTACAAGGTAAAGACCTAGAAAAAACAATAGAATGTATATTCAAATCTTGAGCTGATAAAAATATGTTAGCTATGAGGATTTACTGATAACACCTTCAACTCTCTTATTCGAAATCACGGGATGATTGTTCTTAAGATATAAGCTTTGGGTGATTTTGGATGTTTAAAAGCGCATCATTTTCGGTAAACTTTAAATGTTGGATTCCGTGCGTATTATAGAGCGAACGATGAATAGTGTCATTTGAGGGAACACTAATCACATCCATTGCATTTGTCATTTGATTTCTGCCCATTAGAATTCTCTTACGTCGCTTTCAGCATCTGTAACATCGTGCACTGTAGTTGTGCAACTATGGAAAGTGGTTTTGCCATGTCAGGATCTTCTGCAGATTCACGACACACGTGGCAAGTCAAACACGCAAGGTTTAAATAACTCCATATTTCCTCAGTTGTGTCCGTGTCTTTTCAGTATGTTGATTTTAGGTAGTATCAGTTGAGTCTGCTTCGTGTTTTATCAGCAGGCTAGACTCCGTATATTATCAATTTGGTGACCTTGAGTTAGCTTGACGCTTCAGGTGGCGTTTTCGGCTATGACTTTTCAATTGCTGATATGACACAGTCATATTCTAGACTTCTTTGTTTTCAACACCGTTGAGTCTTGATCTTGATATTCGACTTGATGCTTGACTTCAAATGAGCTGGTAATGAAATATCTTTCAGTACGACTGACTTCAATACTGCTTGAACTCATTCAATATTGGGCATGTCCAAACTGGTAGTTCTTCTTTTGAAACATGTAAACAAAATACTGGCTCCCTAACAAGTGAGCACTGCTATGTTATATCAGCAGGGAAAATATAAAAGGGTTTTAAGATCTAATCAAAACACATAGTTAAGACATAATTTTTCCAATAATTTTCTTCTTTTTGATGATGCCAAAATCTGTCTATTACACTGAGAAAAGATAGTACGGTAGATAATCAATTTCAGCAGGAGGGTTTGATTTTCCCATACTGATATCATCATTTTCTACAAAACAAGGGCCAGTTCAACATAATAAGGTTAAGAAAATACAGAGCCTAGATAAAAATTAATTGTCGTCAGGGTAAACTGGATTAGTTTATATATATGTTCAGGTTGTTGAAAAATTACAAGATACATCAGTTGAGTTCAGCATCAATAAACCTATACATATTTATTACTTTGAGATCTTGATCAGTTCATCTTCTCTTCTTCATCTTCTCATCGTATGATTCTTGTCCATACATCACAAAAACTCGTCCGACCAATTTGTTTGAATTCCTCGGTCAGTGTTGACCGGATCAATCTTCATTAGTTCAATAGCAACTAGAGTTTCTCTATCGATTTGAGCTGGGTCAACAAAGGATCCTCACATCGGAGAAGGGACAAGTCGCTTTGGAGGGATACCAATGCTGACATGCTGTCTGGCTACATAGTTGGCATACTTGTTGTCACAGCCCAACTTCTTAATCAAGAGATTAGGCCGTGACTAATGATTTTACATGAACTATTGGGACTAATGACAATAGAAAGAATTGATAAGGGATATGACAATAATGTATGGAGAATAAATAATGGATGACGTCAAATGATGTATTAATTTCAAATAGAACGAAATGATTTATTTTCATGAAGTCGAATGAATAAAAGAAATAATGGTGGAAGGATAATCAAAACATTCGACTTTTTAACCAAAAAGGGTTTTTCCTTCTACAATTACCACAACAATATAACGATCATTCAATTCAGAGTGTGGCAACAGAAATGGTAGTTGAGTTATATGTATGAGGACATATAACTCTGTGCATCAACTTATAACAACAAGCACCAACGTTTCACTTAACAACAAAACGAAGTAGACAATCCACATAGGTTCAAGATAAACATTTAAACAACATAGTATCAAGACAAGTTTAACTCCAACATTTTTAGACATGTCTTATAATAACCAACCAACCCAAGTTTTCTTCAAGTAACAAAAGACATCAAGGAGTTTAACTCCAAACCATGACTACCAAGCACTTCAAAGTGTTTTCAGCAACAAGTAATATCTAAGAGTTCAATCTCAACAACCACAACCAAACGTACGAAATAGAAGGAATAACAAGTGATGTTTCGAACATATACGACATAAACCAAAAACCATGACAACCACAGTGCTCCTTTTACCAATTCCATCTCCACGGTCCCAGCTCAACCTGCATGTTTAGAAATACATGCAGGGCGTGAGTACATAAGCACTTAGTGTACATATGCCGAAAACATTTAAAACTTTTCTCTTAGAGCTATACGATTGACTTGCCATGACTTTGCAATACACATGGGTTTTAGTGAAAAACATGTGCATGGTTTTTGTAATAAAACACTTACTTGCTTTCATTTTCATAGCATTAAAACAAATGCATATGCATGATCTTTACCTGCAGACATCTTTCTTTTCCCATATCCACGTACTTTCTTTGTGCTGAGAAGTAGGCCTCATTCTCAAACACACCTTGACCCGAAGGTCCATATCATAACCGATGTTGGTACATTCTTTCATTCATACTTTCTTTCTTTTCCTTCTTCCTTTTTCCGTGGATAGGTAATGCATCATGCTCATGCTCAAAATTTTGGCAAGTCAGCGTTTTTCAAATGACATGCAACATATAATGAAATTATAAAATTTAGCACATGTCATATTTCGTTAGAAAGCCCACCTGTAGACTTTACTCGATAAGTTTAATAAACTTCCCTTTCTCTTCTTCTTCCTCTTTAATCGCCTTGCCCTTTTTCGATGTACCTTAAGTTAATCGATAATATCAGTACTCACATAAAGACATTTCTTATCTATCAAACACATATGAATTTCCTCTTATTCACTCTTTTCTTCTTCTTATGTTTTGTTTAGACACTTTTGTCTAAACTTTCACCTATAAAATTTTAAATCTTTCGGGTCATTGCATCCTTCTATTCTTTAAACTTTCTTTACATATTTATTTATTCGACTCTCACGAGTCTACTTTGGTATTAGAGGAACGATTGATAATTATTTTGTAATTATACTTTAGTGAACTAAATTCACATCCTTTTCTTTACATAAACACTTTATTTCTTTTCTTAAGTTATTTATACATAACTTTTCAATTAATCACTTAACTTAAACTTTTCATTGCCATTCAAGTAATAGGCCATCAACATACTTGAAATAGCATTTTTCTTACTATTACTATACTTTAGGTTTATAAATCATTTCTAATTAAGATCACATAACATAACTTATTTAAAGCATGAATTCACCTCAACATGAACATGTACATAAACTTTAGATTTTCACCTTCTCAACTTTATAAATCCCAAATAAGCTTCATTAGGCCTTACTTGCATAATAAATTCATAATCCATATCATTTATAAAGAATAACATAAATCTTTAAATTTCCCCTTTTTCTTTCATAATTTTCGAAAATCCTATCATATGTATAAACCATATTTTTCTTCAACTTTCTTTCAATTTCTCATCTAATTATCATATATTGACCGCAAACAACAATAACAATAGCATATATCAACTTTAGCATGAACATGTCAATTAAACATGCAAACTAAAATTTTCCACTTTCAACATATTAGTTTAGAAAATTCTAATTAATTCACATAATGCTTAAATCATCATATTAAACTCATATATCAAGTTAATTGAAGAAAATAAAATCAACATATCACTTCTCCAAATTTTCAAAATTTTCAAAAATATACACATATTTTCTAAATTTATTTTTGTTAGATTTTCTTTCAAATTACTTACCTAAACATGTTTAATCACATAATTACAAACTAATTTCCAACATAACATCAACATATCATCACTTTAATTCAAAGCTCAAGAACTAGGGTTTTTAATTCCAACTTAAATCTTACAATTAAACCATAAATTTTCAATTATTTCACCACTAATCCATCAATTATCACTATATATCATCAATAATCATCAATTATCACTTAATCCTTTAACTTCATACCATCAATATCATCACATATTTACTAACAATAATTAAGCTTAAGAATTGAAGGAAAGATAGAAACATACCTTAAATTCCAACTTAATATCAAGCTTAAGGATGAAAATTTGAAATTAAAAGGCTTGATCAAAGTTTTTCTTCATGTGTGTGTGTGTGTTTTTGAAAATTTTGGGAGCAAATGGAGGATTTTAGAAAGTATTGAATAGTATGGAGGTGTTCTATTTATATAACAAATTCTATTTTATTTTATTTTTACTTTAATTTAATGCTTGATTATTTACCAATGCTAATTTAATATATATGCTTATTCATCATTTTCTAGAGCATTCTCATTAAATTCTCATTAAATTCATATTTATCACTTTTTATATTAATAATATGATATGCATATGTATTTTATTTAATGATAATAACTTTATATGTATTACTTATTTCCTTGTTTGCATTACTTTAGGAAGTAACACTAATTACATTATAATCTCATATTCATAAAATTATATTTACTATATAACATGAGAACATAGCACATAATACATAATTTAAACTTCTCTATAGTTATAGCATTTATTTGATCATTAAGATCAAATAATCAATTTACATAATATTTTAAATTTCTAAACCAAAATCTTTTCCTCAAAAATTTTAGAATTCTATTGTCGATCACATTTTATTTTACTAAGTGAAATTATATAATCTAGATCTTAAGCATATCTATTTTCTTTCTTATTAAGGATGCAATGCCATATTTAACCTTAATCGTTAATTAATCACTAATTAAAAGTTTAGGGTATTACACTTGTCAACAAGAGGCTTATTTTTGTATTCCAGGAGGAAGTTCCTGAAGCCGTCAGTCCTTATCTCGGGATCTTCAGTGTAGTTAATAGTACTACATAATGAATTCCTCATTCAGCTGTTCCCATCTACCATTGAGCTTAGTAGGCATTCATTTGTCAATATGGTGTCTGACTCATGCGAATGGTTGGGACCTTAGAAGACCATTCTTCTGGAATCTGGCTGGTGTACTTCTCTTCTGGTTGTAGCCTTCCTCTGAGCTACTGCTACTATCGGTGCTTTCTATGCTTCACTCATCGTTTTTATCTTCTTTTGCATTGCGCCACCATGCTTCAAGTTGTATTGGATCTCCTAGCATGTCAAATGTGGCTCTAGCGTGGAAAGAGGCAAGATAAATATCCTCTAAGGGATCAGCATCTGGCTCAGCTTACGAAATAATTATCTTCTTCTTCTTCTTCTTTACTATTGCTGCCTTCTTTCTAAGACGTTCTTCAGTTGCAGCTTCTTTAGTAGCTTATGCTACTTCCTACTCAGCGAAGACCTTTGCTAAATCAGCTACTGTTTTGTTTGTGGCATTTTTTTATTCTTCGGCTCTGGCCTTCTCTTTCACTTCAGCTTGGTTCCATGACATCTCTTTCCCCTTTTTGGAATCATCAATAAAGTCATGGAGGGAGGGGAGAGAGAGAGAGAGAGAGAGACGCTTTAATTCAACGACATGAGGCGGTCTATTTTCTCGAGACGGTCAGCATAGACGGCTAGCAGGCTAACATTTTCAACATGTTCTTTCTCAGGTGGCTTACTTCCTCTTCCAAGACAGTTACACGATCGTCAACACCTGAGGAAATAAAATAAAGTTGGTTTTGGACTGTTAAGAGCTGGTCTTAGACTGAGCGGAGTGCAGCTGGGATCTTACGAGTAAAGTCAGCTTCAAAGGTTGTTTTCATCAAGATAATCATTTCATGTTTCAATTTGTTATGGTTTCATCACATGCTATTTGCTCATGTTAAAAATTCTTTATCACAACATCCACCAGATGTCGAAAATTTCAGCAAATGACGAAAATATTTGAGTGGATCTGCTCTGCAAAGGTGACAACACTCAATTTTGTATTGTTTTTCCCAATCTTTATATCACTTTTCACCAACATTTATATTTAGATCTCATATTTTCAGTATGATTTAAGTATTTTGTGATGATATCATGCTTGGGTATTTGTCACAACCCAATTCCTTAACCATAGCTTGGTCAGGTAATTAGGCCGTGACATGGGTTAAGAAAGAAATTTTGATAATCAATAATTGTGACCAACAACATATATCAATAACAAGATATGAAACCAACCTCCATTATGATGGAGTCAACATTTATGGTCATAAGAGGGAGAATTGAGCGTAACAAAGGATAATTCTAAGTTCTCAAACCACAATGAAGAATTAAATGAAAAAAAACAACGACTGAGGATGGATAATCACAATGGGATAACCAATGTCAAGTATCTATTTAACCAAGAGTAGTCAAGCTTGTAATTCACAAAACAACCAAATAGTGGGTAACAACACGAAGAATCATAAGACTCTTCAACCAACAAGAATTTCTCAAAAGTACTGATGCGTAACTGCATTAGCTATTTAACTCAACAACAAAAGCAGAGTACGTCAACAGAAATGGGTGGTTGAGCTATATGTATGAAGACATATAACTCTGGGCTTTACAAAAATTCTACAACATAACAAGTTTAACTCTGGTGTCAACACCCAACACAAACGGGTTTAGCAACAACAACAATAATAACCACTAAACTTAACATCAACAACATAATGCTACAGTGTTCATCTCCATCGCCATTTCCAAGCTCAACCTGCATGTTTAGAAATACATGCAGGGCATGAGTACATAAAGCACTCAGTGGACACATGCCAAAAATATTTAAAACGTGCTCTTAGAGCTATATTGTTGACTTGCCAAACTTTAGCATACACAAGGGTTTTAGGAAATAACCTATATACGCTACTTGCAAATATCTGTTTTTCATGCTCATGATAATATAATAACTGAATATGTATCTGCAGACAATTATCTCATATCTGTGATACCATATCTACGTACTTCTTGTGTTGAGAAGTAGGCCTCTTTCTCAAACACCTTGGCCAGAAGGCCACTATGTGTACACAAACCCTTATTGGCAACTCGTCCAGCATAGGGCAGATATCGTCATTCTATCGTAGATAGGTAAATGTAGCATCCTCAAAACAGGCAAGTCAAACAGTTCTCAAATAATAATATCAATATGCAAATAACAATTTAGCACGTGTTATCTTTAGTTCGAAAGCCCACTTCTCAAGGTTTTTTACTCAAGGAAATTAAGATTCTCTTCTTCTTCGTTTTTCACTTCCTTCCCTCTTTCGGTTGTACCTTAAATATAAGGTAAATTAGTATAGGGAAGACATTTTATTCTTTTAAAGAAAATAAATTCTTATTCTTTTTCTTCTTCTTCTTCTTCTTCTTCTTCTTCTTCTTCTTCTTCTTCTTCTTCTTCTTCTTCTTCTTCTTCTTATAACTATTCAAAATGTCCACTTAATCTTTCTGTTACTAGGGATTACGAGTCTTTCGGGCTATTGCATCCTTTAATTTCTAACACTTTCTTGATCGACTTATCTCATCTAGTTTACTTGAGTTCACTAGAACAAAAATAAGGACTTAATTAAACAAACATTCTTGATTTTATTTTCATCAAGAACTAAATTTGAAACATCTCATCAACTAAAACAATGAATGATCTTTTCTCTTAATTAAACCCATTTCTAAGCTCTTAGATTATTTTCATAAGCACTTGATTACACATAGTCTACTTATATAACTTCTTTACGATTAATTTCTAAATAAAATAAGAACTTGAAATCAACTTCAATGCTCAACTTTTATTTAACTTCTATATGCTCAAATATATTATCATAAATCATTATCATACTTTAATTGTTCTTCTAAACTTAATTCTATCACATGCCCTTCAACTTTCCTTAGTAACATTTAGAGGAAAATTCAACATAATCTTTCACTTTTAACATAAACTAATTCTCAACATGCTTAGCCATTCTCTTAGAACTCATAAGCATGTTTATACTATTCCACAATTTTCAAAATCATTAATGCTCTTCAACTTGAACTTACTAACCATGAATGTAATTTTTAACTTAAACTTCCATTAAATCCCAAAAAAATGCTTATTCATTCTCTATTATCTTTCATAAACCTTAATTTATAAGCATCTTTGCATAATCTTAAGCTAAACATGAACATATCACATTAACATATAAACTAACTTTTTTCTACTTTTACATATGAACTTTGAAAAATCTAAATTAATTATATGGTGCTTACTTCACTTCATAAAGCTCATATATCATGTTATTTGAAGCAAATAAAATCAAATCTACATAACTCTTTTTCTTTAAAATTTTTGAAAATTTCATCTTTATTTAAACTTTGATTTTCATCAAATTTCTTTCTAATCTCATGCTTTAACATACTTAATTACATAAATATAAACTAAATCTAAGTATAACATCGTATCATCTTAACATCAAACCAACGTTAAACCCTAGGTTTAACCCCTTTTCTAAATCACAATAATTTCAATATCTAAGCATAATCTAACTTTTAAATCATAAATCTAACAATAAACATAGCAATAATCATCTAATCCTTAAATAATTACTTTTAAAAATTAGGGGTATTACAATATTGTTTTAAGTTTTTTGTGCAGTTTCGACATGTTTTGGAAGAGAAATGTTTAGCCTCAGTGTTGATCAGGAAGAAGTCAAAATTGGCACCAGAAACTGGAACCAGAAAGAGTCAGAGAGAAAAGAAGTCAAAGCTGGTACCTGACACTGAAAGATAAAAGCGAAACTGAAGCCTTTCAGTTGCATTCGAGAGCTGATCATGGTAAAGATTCATCAGTTAAACTGGCCAGTTGACTGGCCATCCAAACTGGTAAGTCAAGCTAGTCAGCTAAACTGGTGCAAGCAGCCAGACCAAAAATGACCCAACCAAATTGAAGAGTCATACCATTTATCAGTATGGCTGATCCAACCGAAGAGCAAGCAAAAGTCTACCAGTATGAACTACCGAACTAGCAAGTCAAACTGGAAGAGCTTACTAATGAACAGTACCAATTTAGCATGTTGGCAGAAAGTGAACGAAAATTGACTAAGTGTTAAGATATCAGTAGATCCAGTCTAAACAGGTGAACAATAACCAAGATGCCTGACTTGGAAAACACGGAGTTAACTATTGGATAAGTGTTTGACTTTTGGACTCTGTACACTGTTGTAAGCACAGAAAGCAAAGACGACAATTGCCACGTGTTCACCTTCTTATTCGTTTATGAAGAAAACATCCAGAATGTCGGCCTCGTACATATTTCTCATTGGGTCATGCAGATTCATCCAGGATCGCCGTCCCTTTGAAGCGTCAACCTCTGTACCATTGTCAGTGGTCTACACAGATTTAGAAGGACGAATCGGCCCTTGAAGCTGAAGCAAAAAGCTGAATTAACAAAAATACACTTCAGCCTTAAGATCCAAAAAAGACAAGTTTACCCTTCTTATTTGCCTTTTATAAATAGTGAAGATGTTCTATTGTAATGGGAGTAGAGGTTTTTTTTAGAATTAAATTAGTTCGGTTAGTTGGTTATCTATTATAGTTTAGCTTAGATTTAGTTTCTGTATTATTATTATCCTTTACATTATTGTTATTTTATTTTACCATTCAAGTTTCAATCTAGTTGTATTTCAAGTTCAACCTTTACATCTGTATTTTTACTTTCCTTGTTCTTCATGTTTTCATTTATGTTTTTCGTACCTTTTATTTCCAGCATGAATAGCTAGAACTCTAACTAGTTTTAAGGTTGTATGCTACTTGGATATGTCACGTCCCAATTCCCGATGGAAGGCACAGATGCCGGGGTGTGATTAGGGGTGGGGGTTAAGAAGCGGGAAAGAATGGAGGGATACATAAAGCATACATAATAAGAAGATATGAACAGAAAATCGGGCAGCATCTCCTCTATAACTAGGACATATCCTGAAGGGGAGGGGTGAGCAAACAATCCACCAACAGAATTATATCAACAACATAACTTCAATGAACGTGATCTTGATTAGATACTAGTAATGCATGGAAACAAAATAGCATTACATCATGTTGACTAGACCGGTCAACCACATAGCATGCTCTTATCGAGACTCACAGCATAATAACATCATAGCGAACCTTGTTCCCAATCAGAGAGCAAAATAAAGGGACAAGAATACATTAACAACAGAATACATATATATAATGCAGCATCTCGGAAGCAGAAGGCATGAAAGAAACCGTAGCTCAACCCCTCAGCATCACCGTCCAGCCCTCCTCCATCTGTGAAAATATTTGAAAAAGATTTTGGGGTGAGCACTAGCTCACTCAGCTGGGGTTTTTAAAACATAAAACAAAATCCATGATACCGTGTTCAGAGCACTTAACTTAGAAGGTTTTAAAACGTAAACTCACTTCTAAGTAAGCAAAAAGAGATTTTCCTTTTGATACGACCCGTTATTCTTATTCGCCCATCATAGAACCTCATTTCCGGCGATATCTGTCACCCATCACATCTCGGCCCGGAACATATCCAGTCAGCCCACAATATCTCGGCCCGGAACATATCCAGTCAGTCCACGCCCGGAACATATCCAGCCGGCTAAATCAGTGTGGACTTTAGGGGTCTACCCCCTTCAGAACCATAACCACTTCATTATCAATCCATGTTGACTTCCGGGGTCTATCCCCTTCAGAACTATAACCACAATTTCGGAGTCTATCCCCTTACGATCAATACTTAAGATGGTGATCAACCCACCGAATAGAGATCCGTGCACAATCACAATAGAACCACATCTCGGAGCAAAGAACAGTAATAACTTATTTAAAACATTTTGACAGCACACATGTTTGATTTTTGAAATATCAGAGTAAATAACTCAAAATAAGCATATATAACCCAACTTGAACAGTCCAAAACGTCAACTGGGAGATATCCACAGATCCAACGACCTCACCGATAGCATTGGTAGGTTCCTGGTAACAAGATGGAACAAGTTTTGGAGTCACATCCCATAAAGCAAAGCAACAACGTGAGCCAAACGGAGATCGAAACAAAATAGGGGGTTTCGACTTACTGAACCCACATTTGGCACTCTCCGGGTTTTTAAATCAACTCGATGCAGAAGGGAAATATATTTAGGACATCAAGACCTATAATAGGGTACCTTCAAAATATGCATGCATGAAAGATGACACAAATCTTAGCAGCGAAGAAGCTTCAAAAATCGATGCCTATCCTCAAATCTAGGATAAACCATCCAAAACTGATGCATGAAAATGGAAACATAAGCAATATGTATAACGAGGAACATGGAATGACAAGCTATGTTGAAAAAGGATAACCCGAGCATGTACTTCCTTTAGAAACTTAAAACGATGAAAAACATCCCGGCATGTAAAAACGCTAAAAACGAAAAAACAAAATAGGTACGTTAGCAGAACACATAGCCCGAAACTCAAAACCTAAAGGGCCCATAGCCAAAAAATGGCCCGTTGGCCACCAAATCGGCGGCCAACCGCTCACGGCGGTGGCGGTCGGCGGCTATTTTCGTCGGCCTCCGGCCGTTTTCTCGCCTCGTCCCTTTAGAAACCCGAGTTGTATGCTATGTTATCTACTAAAAGGTAGAATCAAAATAAGAAAAGAACAAAAATGGAAAAACGAGGCTGTCGGGGAGGGGCTGATCGGCGGTGGTGGCCGGCAGCAGCGCAATGGCGCCGCCATCGAGCTTCCCCGGCTCGATCCCCACTCATCCAGTGCTTCCGCAGCGTATTGCTCGGCTCGTCCGTAAACATAGAGAGATGAAGAAAATGAAAGTTGAAAATGAAGGCCCTAGCCCTCTATTTATAGTAAAAAAGCAGAGGGCTGCGTAGCTGCTTGCGCAAGCGACCCTTTTTTCGAAAACGCAAAAAGCGATGCATCTTTTGCAAACGGACTCCAAAATTAGCAAACTTCGTACCCATGGACTCGAAATAAAATACCGGACACAACGACTATAAACAAGATATGCTTTTAAAAGACCCATGAAAAGTCTGGTTTTTCGATAACTTCCCCGGAGTGCCAAACCTTCTTGGGTTGTCGAAAACCTGCATACTTAGTGTCTATGAATTCGTCATAAGACACTCTTCACAACGCCTAAGGTTTCGTGATGGTTGCATCACCGAAACAAAAATTTAACTTTTTTCCTTCTCGAAAAACGTGTCGAACAAACCTGAAGCTTAGGAAGGACGGGGTATTACATCCCTCCTTCCTTAGAAAAATTTCGTCCCCGAAATTTCATGCACGTGGCGGAAACAACTTAGGGTACTGAGCTCTGGACTTGTCTTCCAACTCCCACGTGGTTTCTTCCTCGCCATGTTGATTCCACAACACTTTCACAAGCGGAATCCGCTTGTTTCTCAACTCCTTGACTTCTCGTTCCAGGATAGCCACTGGTCTCTCTTCGTAACTCAAATCCTGAGCAAGGACTACCTGATCATGCTTGATCACGTGTTTTGGGTCGAACACGTACTTTCTCAACTGAGAAACGTGAAACACGTCGTGCACATCTCCGATGCTAGGTAGCAACATTAGCCTATAGGCTATGGGGCCTATCCTTTTGAGAAATTCAAAAGGTCCAACGAACCTCGGTCGTAACTTACCTCGCTTCCCAAAACGAACTACTCCTCTCGTTGGGAAAACCTTATGGAAAACGCGATCTCCGACCATGAACTGAAGATCCGTACGACGCTTGTCCGCATAGGACTTCTGCATGTCCTGAGCTTTCTTGATCCTTCGCTTGATCTGATCGATAACCTTGACTGTCTGCTGAACCATCTCTGGTCCTAACATCTTTCTCTCGCCCACTTCGTCCTAATAAAGTGGCAATCAACACTTCATTCCGTACAACGCTTCATAGGGAGCCATTCCTATGGTGGCCTGATAACTGTTGTTATAGGGAAACTCCACCAAAGGTAGTATCTCTTTGTCGGCCACGACTGCTCGCAACATATCCTCCAAGACTTAAATCGTCCTTTTCGATTGACCGTCTATTTGAGAATGGAAGGTTGTACTGAGATTCAGCTTGATCCCCATAGCTTCTTACGGACTCTTCCAAAACCTTGACGTGAACCTCGGGTCACGATCTAACGTAATCAATACCGGCACACCATGTAACCGTACGATCTCTCTGGCGTAAAGCTGAGAAAGCTTATCTAACCCGTACGTCATCCGAATCGATAAAAAATGACCTGACTTAGTCAGTCTATCGATGATAATCCATTTAGCGGTGTTTCCTCACGCTGACCTTGGAAAACTCACAACGAAATCTATACCGATATGCTCCCATTTCCACTCTGGGATTGGTAGCGGTTGCAACAAACCTGACAGACGTTGGTGCATAGCTTTCACTTGCTGACAAGCCAAATGACGTTCCACAAACGCGGCTACATCATTTTTCATCCATTCCCACCAAAAGTTCCTTTTAAGGTCTCTGTACATTTTGTTGCTTCCTGGATGAGCTGTATATGGTGCCTTATGAGCTTCTCTCATAATCTTATCTCTCAATTCCCTATTGAGTGGCACACATAACCTTCCTCGAAATAATAGCGCATTGTCCTTCGCTTCCGTGAAACCTTTGTTATCTTCCAGTCTCGCTTTCAAATGCATTCTTTCCAGGAACTCTTCTCCTCATTGCGCGCTCACGATCGCTTCTATCAGGTCCGATTCAGCTGTTAGAGCTGCGACGAAACCTTGCACTGATTCCGACGGATGAATCACTTCCAGGCTGAGCTTCTCGAAATCTCGAATAAGCTCATTCTCATACGTAAGAAGATATCCCAACTTCGCTCTCGACTTGTGTTTCAATCAAAAGTATACTCTTAATTGACTCCTAATCGAATGAGGTGTTATAGTAGGGAAAGTTAACCCTAGTCGTCTCTCAAGTAAAACTTAACAGGGCTTATTGTTCGTATCAAACACAGAAAGCGGTAAATCCTAGACACTCTAATACCAACATGGGTTTTTGAAACATACGGGAATTGAAATACGAGAATTAAACAACAAACCTAAGCTAGGGTTTGTCAATCCCGAGCTAAACTAATAAACAATAAATCTGAACCAGAGGTTGTCAATCCCTAGTTGATAAACTACTAAGCACAGAAACAGGAAGCTAATCAGAAAGTAATTAAACTAGATCTCCAAACACGAAACTATGAAATTCGACAAAGAACAATTCAACATGAAATTAAACTCCAATATCACTTGCATAGAATTCAGATTATCAAAGCCGAAAAGTAAGAACCAATCAAGAAACCAACAACTCCACAATAAAATAGAATCAACACGTAAGCGAATCGATCAAGATCAATAGAACAAATAAACTGATAAATTACTTTCAATCAAAAATCCAAAATAACACAGGATGTTGCTAGAATTCGTAAAACCAAATTGAAAGGAATTGAGTATCGATCAGGAATGTTAAAAGATTACAGAATTGAAGAAAACTTGAAGAAGCTGTGCATTGCACGATCAGAGGAAAATATCAAATTCAAAACTGAGAGCCCACCTTTGACCTAAGCGCGTATATTTATATTAAATAAGAGTGAGCGCCAGCTTAAGATGAGCGCTCGCTCAAAAATCAATCTGCCTGGAACTTGAACGCTGGTTCACTATGAACGTCGGCTGGAAAAACATTCTGCCTTGAACGCGAACGCCTACCGGGTCGGTAGCGAGAGGAAAATCATTCTCGCCTCTCAAATGGCGCCGCTCATTGTGGCGCATGAGGAAACTAGCGCCGGAGGATCGCCGAGCGAGGCGACCTGTGGGAAGCGCTACGGGAGCTGGAGGCCGAACGCCGGTTTGGGGTCAAACGCCGGTTGGCAGGACGACGCGTTGGGTGATGGGGCGCTGGACTCTCGGTGCGGTGTCACAACCAGTTTGGCTTATCCTTACGGACCGTGACTTGGGGTTCGATTTAAGTGAATATGAAAGAATAAGGTTTCAACTCATTTCATCTATGAAGAAATACGGATGTTTCCAAACAGAACGAGATTTAAGATGGGCAAAATAACTTATATAAAGAGTTGATATGAATGTTTGGACAAAACAGCAACTCTTACAAGGCTTTTAACAGAAATATCAAGAACTTAACATAGTAGCAAACTATAACAGAGTTCAAGAGGTTGGCAGCGGAATAAAACGTGTGAGACATGAATATGGAGATGCATTCTCAAGGAGAACCAAAAATACTTCATACTTCTTTACAAAAGATTCCGCTCAACTCCCACTCTGTTCCATCACCAGATCAACCTGCACATTTAAAAACAAATATGCAGGGCTGAGTACAAATAATGCACTCAGTGGACACATGCCGAAAACATTTTACTTTACGAAATATTGTACTGCCTACTTCACAGTAAGACACAAGCGTTTTGTTTGAAAAGGCCTTGTGCTTACTAAATACATTTTCATTACTTTCTCAAAGTCGTCTGACCAGACATTTTCTCATCACCACATATATTCCAAGTCGGCTATGGATTAACCCGCCGGGAGGGAGGCCTCCCTTCACCCGGACGCAAAATAATCGCCCAGCGGTTCAGAGGCCCAACACGTGTACACAACCCTAGCTGGGAATTTCTTCCTTACACCTCCAGCCTAGGATCCGAATTCGTAACTTCATGTTGCCCCAGGCAACCCGAATAGACATATAAAAAACATAAAATATTTTAGGCAAACAATATCGTATCTCAAAATTTTGCAGAAAAACAGTACAGTAATAACAGTAAATCATTTTCCAAAAAGCTCGTAATTAGTTTTGGTAAGAAAGCCCACATTTTGTTGATATAAGAAAGCCCACCTCGAGAACTTAAAGTTCTTATGTCACTAGGGTTTTACTTTTCCGTTTCCTTTCTCCTTTGAGTCAAACCTTATCAGCGTAAGAAACGAGATTTTAGCATATCGTCATGCTTCGCAAGAATCATCGATCCGAACCAACGTACGTACTATCCTTCCATTCTTTCCTTAGTTCAAATCATTCGTCGTAACGTAAAAATCTTAATTTCATTTCTAACTTCGTCACGTACTGACTTTACTTCTCATCTTACGTATATACTCAAATTCTATGTATTTACAGACATATTTTCCTATGTCTCAATTTCTCACGTATTCATATCATATGATCCATATATCACATATCATAAGACGTCATATGTTCTTCATATCATAATTTTCGAATATAATAATAATATTTTTTGAAAATCTTAATTAATTCATTTAATATGTTATTATCATCATATATCAATAATATGACATAATATTCATCATCTACAACTTGTACATAAATATTTCATGCTTTTGTAATTTTTGAAATTACCATTTCATAATATTCCATATTTTTCCAAAGAATTCCACATAAAATCATAAAATTTTGAACATGAACAACTATCATTATTTCATGTTTAAAACAACAATTATAATTTATGTACATCAACATATAAGTCTTACATAATTTAGATCATGGCATAAAATTTCATGACATGCCAAACTTTGTATTATAATCACATCATCTAAACATATTTACTTAATAACTTCGACATATAGCATAGATTTCACGTAAGTCACATAATTTTCGAAAGCATGTAACAAAACATATCACATATGAATTTCTAATATTTTTGCATAAAATAATAAGAAGTGTAAGGTTTCTAACCTTCTAGTCGATTTCGATCGACGTCGGCGACGTCTTTCTCTCTAGGATCGAAGATAACTTTGGGGAATACTCTCTATTTTTCTCTCTCTATTTTCTCTCCTTTTCTTGCTTATTTTCGGTTGGTATGGTGTATAAAGGGGGGTGGGGGTCTCCTATTTATAGATGTTATAAAGTGTATTTAATCATTACTTTATAAAATATCTTAATATAAAGTCAAAAATTACAACTCATTCTTATCTTATTAAAATTCGAACCATATGAGTTGTACATGAGTCATTTTTGTTCTTATCCGATACTTTAATTATTCATCATATCTTATCTTTTTTAAATTATAACATATCTAGGTGTAAAATCAAAATTTACAACTCATACCTTAGCCTTGAATATTTTCGGCCACCTCCATTAATCATGAGACAATTATTTTATTTTATCCTAGAGTTTATTATGTTATTTCATTATTTAATTAATGTATCTTATATCTATCATAGAATAAATAAATTACTACTTTATATAATAAGTGTGTGTGTTTTCGGCCCTCTCTCTAACCTTAGGATAAATTTTTATTTTTTTCTATACCATTTACTATAATATTATCATATAATAATATCACATTTGAAAAGTCAAAGTTTTCAACTTAGGATAAGGTGTCATTTTCAAAGAGTTTAAAATATTTCCAACCTTATTCTAAGGTCAAAATTTTCGGCTATCATCATTTAAAACCATAGGTTACTTGTTTAATTTGATAACCACCTCTACTTTACACCTAATATATCTTATCTTTATAATTATAGCACCTCATTAATTAAAGCATGATATTTATATTCATTTCACACCTAAAAGTCATATTTTTCGGCACTTATAATTATAATATGCCAAATAGTTTATTTTTCTCCAATTAATAGCTATATGACACAATAATAATCTTAGATGATAAAATAAATCATAGGAAAATTAATTAAGATCATTTCTATGTACTAAAGTAAAGTTATCGGCAAATAATTCGAAATTACGGATAAATTATCAAACTATTATTCTTTTTATAACTAATATTATTTTCATGATGAATTACATAAATATAATGATATTATATCATAAAATAAATTTTTGGAACATTTCTAAGCAATTTCCCTAATTTTTCGAAAATTAGGGTTTCTTAGGAACTAATTTTTATAAAATTCCATTCTTACCCTATTTTATTAATTTCGAAATTTATATAGTTTCTAGGTGATAAGATTGATCTAGAATCATGATATTTATCAAGTATATAATTAAATAAATTATTTAATACAATTATCACATAAAATTATGATTTTCAAAAATTTACATAAAATCATACCCTTTTTTCGAAAATCATGAGTTTCTAGAAACAAAATATAATCTCCTATGATGTTTATCACATTATCTCACATTTTTATAAGATAAACATTATCTATGCTTAGTCATAACATTATCTTATCATTTTATAAAAATATCATAGCATACTTATCTTAAAAATGTCATTTTCCAACCTTATCCTATACATCTCATTAATATCGAAAATTACAACTTGGTTCAAGATATTTATCTTATCATATACTACATGATAAACATGACAACTCATCACATAAAATCAAGTGATCATATATTAATTTATAATTTAATTATATATTCTCATGAATTTCGAAAATAAAAAATAAGGAAAAATATTTCTTTTTCTTCTTTAGCGTAAATAATATCCTAAATATACTTAAAAACATATTTATCTATATTAAAATTTGTTTCATGTGAAAAAGATTAAGAAATTTTCGATTTTACTCAAAATCGACGACTACCGACGTTCATTTTCATTCTCGTTTCTATTGTAATATTCCTTCTGCTTTTCGAAATTTTTAGACCCAGAAGTTCGGGTTATTACATTCTACCCCCCTCAAAAAAAAATTTCGTCCTCGAAATTTACGTATTCTCGTAATGTTCTTGATCCTTTCTCCTCATCACGTGATCGTCTTTCCAACGTTGTTGCCTCGTATCCGTTTATCGTCGTATATTCTTATATCGTCTCATTTCTTTCCTTTAAATCCTTAGATCTAACATTCCTGTGTTCCAAACTTCGTAGCACCCTACGACTCAAGATTTCTAACTAATCGTTCACGTCAAATCTATCGTTTCCAAAAGATAGTAAGTCAATCTAATTCATACTTCTTAGTTTTCAAGGATTGGAGGAAACTGTTTTATGACAACTTACAAGTCAGTAAGGGTTCATAGTTCGAGATGACAACTTTTAAAATTTGAATCAATATGTTCCTTGAATGAATAATTGGAAGATAGGGTCCGAAGACCAGAATGACGACTACTGAGATGTCTTTGGTCATATGGGCTGGCCAGACCCGTCACAAATACTTGTCAGTCACATGAGGGCTTAGTTTTAAAAGGACGTTTCATAAACTTTCGATTGTAAACTTCTTTCAGAAAAAGTGAGAAAATCAAGTGATATCTCAATTAAAACTATGTCATAGAGTTAAACTTAATGACAGAACTTGGGTAACGAATAAAATTTGAAACATCATATAGCTCGTAATGGGTTATCATAAATTGTAAGGATTCTCAAAATATCATGCATCTCAAAACTTAAATCCACATTACTAACTACAGCTCTTAACTTAAATATTTTATATTCTACCGTACCGGAATCCTTTTATTATGGATATTATTCTGCGAGAACCAACTAATAATTCGATCACGTCTCTATTAAGTTCTAATAGTCAACTCGGAGTTCCGTTGCGTGTGAACATGTAAAGGGGAAAGACTATACTCATGTTACTATCGCATAATGACATTCATCATTTTGAAATCATCATTCAACTCTTGTCGTCATCATTTCCATTTCGACTTGTATTTTTCTTATTTCCATCCTTGCTTTTGTTCTAATTCCTATCCTCCCTTTTTCATAATAAAATTCTTATGGTTCATCTTTCTATGTTCTTTCGCAAAAAGGATCATGCGTCTTAAACAGTCTACGTTCTTTTTGGGATAACCTACTCATTGACATAAACAACTTGAAATTGCTAAAGTTTAAGTATAACTCGTTCATAATAATAAATTTCATTGAATTCCACGAATTGAAACATTTCACTCTTAACATATCATTATCAACTCCTTCTCATATCCCTTTCCTTTTCACAACCTAAAACAACTTTTCAACTACTTTCAACTTTAAACTTCCATTTCTATACTTGTCGTTTCAATCCGCATCATTCTCATTTCTTAATAAGACAATCGCTACTTATAAACAATACTTAGTACATAACTTCAATAAATATCTCATAGACACTTGTTTTATTCCTCCATTAACATTCTATACCCCAATTCGTATATTGCTCTAGATTAATTCGTGTAAGCAATAGTCGATTCAAGATTCTGTCGCGTAGTATTTCAAATGAAGATACTATGCCCATGTCACAAGTGACATTCATTTATCGAAGCTTCCATTCCTTCACGTAGCATTCCAATTCACGTTCGTCAAGTCGAACTTAAAAGCGTTCTAAGTTCTCAAGTTCTCGTGTTTCATCAAACACTACGTTATACATAGAAGAGAATTTCCTATGATCTCGTTCAATCTAAGTTCTTCGTGAAACTTAGAGCTCATCTACGTTCTTTTTTTGAAAATCAAAACAATTTCACAATTCAACTTTGTTTCATAAACAAACTTTTCATTCAAACTCACTAAATATAACTCTATATATGTCCTTTCATCAATACTCATATACCCCCCGGGTATAAGCTTTTACTTTCTTTCAAATTCATCATAACAAAATGATCACATACCAACCGGGTATGAACTTATACTTCTTCAGACAAACCAGTTGTCTACCTTATCATCAATGAATTATCACAATTCAAAGCTATTCACATTCTTTTTCAACGGCATGTCCACTTTAAAAACATTTTTCACTCTAACCTTTTCAAAACTTTTAAAACCAAACCTTTCTTATCAGAACTCTCTTTTCCTTGCTGGTTGAGCGTGATGAACAGGAGCGTTGAGCGGTGATGACTACTTCATGAGAAAGTCTAGTGATTCAAACTAGACTTTGGATAGAAAGAATATTTATGGTTCATAGCAAACGAACTACTCTGATACCACTCTGTCACAGCCCGGTTTGGCTTATCCTTACCGGACCGTGACTTGGGGTTCGGTTTAAGTGAATATGAAAGAATAAGGGTTTCAACTCATTTCATCTATGAAGAAATACGGATGTTTCCAAACAGAACGAGATTTAAGATGGGCAAAATAACTTATATAAAGAGTTGATACGAATGTTTGGACAAAACAGCAACTCTTACAAGGCTTTTAACAGAAATATAAAGAACTTAACATAGTAGCAAACTATAACAGAGTTCAAGAGGTTGGCAGTGGAATAAAACGTGTGAGACATGCATATGGAGATGCATTCTCAAGGCGAACCAAAAATACTTCATACTTCTCGACAAAAGATTCCGCTCAACTCCCACTGTTCCATCATCACCAACTGCACATTTAAAAACAAATATGCGGTGAGTACAAATAATGCACTCAGTGGACACATGCCGAAAACATTTTACTTTACGAAATATTGTCTCGCTTACTTCACGAAGACACAGGGTTTTGTTTGAAAAGGCCTTGTGCTTACTAAATACATTTTCATTACTTTCTCAAAGTCGTGCGGCGGACATTTTCTCATCACCACGTATATTCCAAGTCGGCTATGGATTAACGCTCGGGAGGAGGCCTCCCTTCACCCGGACGTAAAATAACCGCCCAGCGGTTCAAAGCATGACCGCCCAGCGGTTCAGAGGCCCAACACGTGTACACAACCCTTGCTGGGAATTTCTTCCTTACACCTCCAGCCTAGGATCCGAATTCGTAACTTCATGTTGCCCCAAGCAACCCGAATGGACATATACAAAACATAAAACATTTTTGGTAGACAATATCGTATCTCAAAATTTTGCGAAAAACGATGAATAATAACGAAATCATTTTCCAAAAAGCTCGTAATTAGTTTTGGTAAGAAAGCCCACATTTTGTTGAGATAAGAAAGCCCACCTCGAGAACTTAAAGTTCTTATGTCACTAGGGTTTTACTTTTCCGTTTCCTTTCTCCTTTGAGTCAAACCTTATCAACGTAAGAAACGAGATTTTAGCATATCGTCATGCTTCGCAAAAATCATCGATCCGAACCAACGTACGTACAATCCTTCCATTCTTTCCTTAGTTCAAATCATTCGTCATAACGTACAAATCTTAATTTCATTTCTAACTTCGTCACGTACTTACTTTACTTCTCATCTTACGTATATACTCAAATTCTACGTATTTACAGACATATTTTCCTATGTCTCGATTTCTCACGTATTCATATCATATGATCCATATATCACATATCATAAGACGTCATATTTTCTTCATATCATAATTTTCGAAAATAATAATAATATTTTTCGAAAATCTTAATTAATTCATGTAATATGTTATTATCATCATATATCAATAATATGACATAATATTCATCATCTACAACTTGTACATCAATATTTCATGCTTTTGTAATTTTTGAAATTACCATTTCATAATATTCCATTTTTTTCCAAAGAATTCCACATAAAATCATAAAATTTTGGACATGAACAACTATCATTATTTCATGCTTAAAACAACAATTATAATTTATGTACATCAACATAAAAGTCTTACATAATTTCGATCATGGCATAAAATTTCATAACATGCCAAACTTTGTATTATAATCATGATACATGCTTAATAACATCATCTAAACATATTTACTTAATAACTTCGACATATAGCATAGATTTCACGTAAGTCACATAATTTTCGAAAGCATGTAACAAAACATATCACATATGAATTTCTAATATTTTGCATAAAATAATAAGTGTAAGGTTTCTAACCTTCTAGTCGATTCGATCGGCGTCGTGACGCCTTTCTCTAGGATCGAAGATAACTTTGGGGAATACTCTCATTTTTTCTCTCTATATTCTCTCCTTTTCTTGCTTATTTTCGGTTGGTATGGTGTATATGGGGGGGGGGAGGTCTCCTATTTATAGATGTTATAAAGTGTATTTAATCATTACTTTATAAAATATCTTAATATAAAGTCAAAAATTACAACTCATTCTTATCTTATTAAAATTCGAACCATATGAGTTGTACATGGGTCATTTTGTTCTTATCCTATACTTTAATTATTCATCATATCTTATCTTTTTGAATTATAACATATCTAGGTGTAAAATCAAAATTTACAACTCATACCTTAGCCTTGAATATTTTCGGCCACCTCCATTACTCATGAGACAATTATTTTATTTTATCCTATAGTTTATTATGTTATTTTATTAATTAATTAATGTATCTTATATCTATCATAGAATAAATAAATTACTACTTTATATAATAAGTGTGTGTGTTTTCGGCCTCTCTACAGCCTTAGGATAAATTTTTATTTTTTCTATACCATATCTATAATATTATCATATAATAATATCGCGTTTGAAAAGTCAAAGTTTTCAACTTGTGATAGGTGTCATTTTCAAAGAGTTTTAAAATATTTCCAACCTTATTCTAAGGTCAAAATTTTCGATTATCATCATTTAAAACCATAGGTTACTTGTTTAATTTGATAACAACCTCTACTTTACACCTAATATATCTTATCTTTATAATTATAGCACCTCATTAATTAAAGCATGATATTTATATTCATTTCACACCTAAAGTCATATTTTCGGCACTTATAATTATAATATGCCAAATAGTTTATTTTCTCCAATTAATAGGTATATGACACAATAATAATCTTAGATGATAAAATAAATCATAGGAAAATTAATTAAGATCATTTCTATGTACTAAAGTAAAGTTATCGGCAAATAATTCGAAATTACGGATAAATTATCAAACTATTATTCTTTTCATAACTAATATTATTTTCATGATGAACTACATAAATATAATGATATTATATCATAAAATAAATTTTTGGAACATTTCTAAGCAATTTCCCTAATTTTTCGAAAATTAGGGTTTCTTAGGAACTAATTTTTATAAAATTCCATTCTTACCCTATTTTATTAATTTCGAAATTTATATAGTTTCTAGGTGATAAGATTGATCTAGAATCATGATATTTATCAAGTATATAATTAAATAAATTATTTAATAAAATTATCACATAAAATTGTGATTTTCAAAAATTTACATAAAATCATACCCTATTTTTGAAAATCATGAGTTTCTAGAAACAAAATATCATCTCCTATGATGTTTATCACATTATCACACATTTTTATAAGATAAACATTATCTATGCTTAGTCATAACCTTATCTTATCATTTTATAAAAATATCATAGCATACTTATCTTAAAAATGTCATTTTCCAACCTTATCCTATACATCTCATTAATTTGAAAATTACACCTTGGTTTAAGATATTTATCTTATCATATACTACATGATAAACATGACAACTCATCACATATTAAATCAAGTGATCATATATTAATTCATAATTTAATCACTTATTCTCATGAATTTCAAAATAACAAATAAGGAAAAATATTTCTTTTTCTTCTTTAGTGTAAATAATATCCCAAATATACTTAAAAACATATTTATTTATATTAAAAAAAAATTCATGTGAAAAAGATTAAGAAATTTTTGATTTTACTCAAAATCGACGACTACCGACGTTCATTTTCATTCTCGTTTCTATTGTAATATTCCTTTTGCTTTTCGAAATTTTTAGACCCAGAAGTTTGGGTTATTACAGCCGGACGTGCTGGAACGAACACTCGCTAGCGCTTCAGCGCGGATCGCCGAAGGAAGAGCTATTTGGGTTTTGAGCAGCTAGGACGCCGAGGCGAGCCGGGTGGATGAACGTCTTGTGGGAAGGAGGCGTTGCACGTGGCCCAGCGGGCGTTGGGTCTCCAGCGCTGGACGGAGAGGTGAGCTGGAGAGGGTGATGTCGAGCGGGCGCAGCATTGAGTGGGCGCGGTGCCGAGGCGACGCGAGATGGCGGCGAGGCGACAGTCTTGGGCGGCGCTGAGGCCAAGCGCCGGCCGGGGTCCAACGCGTCTGGGAATTGGCAACACGCACCGGGTTTGCGCGCTGGCTGGGTGGCCGAGTGCTCGGCGAGGGCGCGGCATGGGCGCGAGCGCGCAGCGTGCGCGGGCGTCTGCGGTGCTCGGGCGCTCGTCGCGACTTTGACGTTCGCTCCGTTCTCTCGCGTCCGATCTCCGGTGCGATCCGCTTGCGCCTATGAACTCCTGTCGCGATGCTTTTCAATTTACTTGATCCTTGGAAGGTCCAATTCATCCTATTTGATACTGAGTTTCTGCAAAACATTGAAACGAACCAAGTAAGTCCGAATCGATAAATACTAATCAAACCAACGGCATAAATAGGACAAACCATAGAAAATGACATGTAAAATAATACCAACAATCAGCACAAATTCATACCAAATAACTCCCCCACACTTATCCATTTGCTTGTCCTCAAGCAAGGTCTATACTAATAAGAGTAGGGAAGATAATTCTTACAACTTCACTCTTAGTCTAATCAATCAAACTTTATTGCTTTTCCCCCACACTTGATGTTTACGAATTCAAAGATAATGTGAAATAAATCTAGGACGACAATTGATTTCCAATAAATAAAAAGGGTAACCTCTTCTCAGACCCAACTCTCCGTTAGGGGTGAACTAACTAATGTGGTCATCTTTACCAACAAGTTCATTTTTAAAGCACAAAGAATGTTTTAACAGATTTTGGAACAATATTCGAAAGGTGAACTCTCAATGAACTCGAGTCTCCTATCGTGGTTTCCCATGTCCATTTCTCAATTTACGAGAAAGAGGGACAGAATCCCATCCTCCATTTCAACAATCTCAATAAAACAAATTCATACTTTTTTTTTTCTCTTCCATTTTTTTTTTGTATTTATATAAGGAGACAAGTATATAGACGACCACAATGTTAACACTAGCCCTAACATTAGCCGGACAAATCACATCAATTTTCCCCTATTCATTTTCTATCAATCACAATCTCGTCAATTCACATTACACTCAAATCATATATCACCAAAAGTCTCGGAAATTAAAAATCAATTTGACCAATACCACAGAGTTCAGTTGCACAAATCAAAATCCTAACTTATTCGCATAGAAAAAGCTTAAGTCCAAACAATCAAAATAAGCACAAGGGCACATCTTTAAGCATACAAAAATATATATGTCATGCCCACAAAACCAAATACTCACTCCCCCACACTAAATTCGAGCACTGTCCCCGGTGCTCAAAACACGAATAACACAAAAATAGCCAAAAGATGAGGAGACTTCCCTGATAATAGATGGCAGTGGCAGGGTTGGAATGTGAGCGTGCACGGCATAACCGAAGTAACACGGCTACACCTCACGGCAGATGAAAATACGCAAAAATCCTTTTTTTTTACATCTGAACAAAACAAACAAAGACACACAGAAAAAACAACCAGATCAACAGAACAACAAAAGAGAAAGAAGAAAAAGAACAGAAAGATCCGTGGGTAAACTCCCACGTAGTACTCAGTTTAATGTCGTGAGCACGACGTAATCCAGTCAGAGACAAATATCATCAACTTCTTTGGGTCCCTCCCATCGATCAGAGCTAAGCCCCACCCGCTGTCCATTCACAGTAAATGATCTGTTGGAGTTGGGGTCGCAAGTAGGGCTCGCCCGAAAAAACACCTTTTCCATGATGTATGGACCGCTCCAACCAGAGTTGAGCTTCTTAGGACAGGACTTCGTATGAGAATGTAGAAGTGAAACTTTCATTCCCGGCTTTAAATCCTTGCGAACTATCCGCCGATTATGAATTCATTTCATTTTATCCTTGTCAATATTTGCATTCACACCCTGCAGCAAAACATTCTCGACCAAGGGATCAATAGCATCTATGGAAGCATGATTATCAATGAATTTAACAGAGGGAGTTATCACACTATCATGTGCAGAAAAAGACACAGATTCACCAAGAACAGTCATTTTCAATGTGCCATTCTTAACATCAATTACAGTGTTGGTTGTGGCCATGAATGGCCTCCCCAACAACAGTGTGTGTTCCTCCCCATCTTCCCCAACATCTCCCATATCCAAAACAACGAAATCAATGGGAACAATCAACCCACCCATCTTTACTAATACATCCTCGACAATACCCTTGGGGTATCTCACGGACCTATCAGCTAATTGCAGACACATCCTAGTGGGTTTTAGTTCACCTAACCCTAATCGTTTAAACATAGAATAGGGCATAAGATTAATCCCGACCCCCAGGTCAAGCATGCCAGAAACTTCTATCCCGTTACCCAAAGCAATCTTACTAGTAAAACTACCTGGATCCCGGAGCTTGGGAGGTAACTGGTGCTGTAGGATGGAATTAGCTGCTCCAGACACCATGACTTTCTCGTGCTCCCCAAACCTTCTCTTCTTAGAGACGAGCTCCTTGAAGAACTTGACATAAGCCGGCACATTTCTGATCACGTCCAACAGCGGAAAATTAACATTCACCTTGGAAAGAAGTTTATAGAACTCATTGAATCGCCGGTCTTGTTGCTCGTTCTTCAACCGATGCGGAAAGAGTATCGGTGGAATGTAGGGGTTTGTTGCCTTATGCAATTTGGCATCAGTCTCTTTCTACTTTTCCACCTCCTCTAACTGCAACGGCTTGTCTGATGACTCTCCCACCTTATTCGAAACAGTTCGATCACTCCTTAGAACAGAGATCGCATGAGCCTGATGAGGCTGGCTTGGGAGTTTCCCCACTACTACTTGCTGCAAAAGCTCGTTCAGCGAGCTAGCAATCTGTCCAACTTGTGTCTCCAAACGCTTGCTCATAGATTCTAAAGCATCCATTCTTTTGGTGAGCGTATCCTCAAAAGCTGATCTCTGAGGTGATGGTGGAGGTGCCCGTCGTCTTCTTCTGCTGCGGGAGCCCTCTTGGGAGAAGCTATCTTTGGGGGGTTGTTGCTGCTGCGAATAGTTCCTCTGTTGCTGAAACTGTTGCTGCTATGGAGGTCTTTGATATGCCACATTCTGATTCGAACTACGCCTTGGTTCCGATTCTCCATCCCCGGTAAATTGTCACGATTGGGTTCGAAATGCTGTCTAGGCTGAAATCCTTGCATAGTGTATGCTTCGGCTTCGCCTTCGGAGTTATGTTCTCCCATCCTGGGGCACGTATCAACATTGTGCCCAAGTTCGTTGCAGATTCCACAAGGTTCCATGAATTCCTTGTGTCGTGCTGGTGGATCAGGCTTCTTCAACTTAAGTTCTTGCACCTCCCTCATAAGCTCAACCACTTGCTTATTCATGTCGAAGGAAGGGGTGACGGCATGTGCTTTGGCTCTTCCGCCTCGACTGGACTTCTGCTGTGAAGTAGCAGCCATAGCTTCAAAAATTTCAACGATATCCAATGCCGTTCTAGACCCAATGTCTCTACCTACAACATTGTCCACCATATACTGAAAACTCTGTGTCAATCCGTCATTGAAGAATTGATAAAGAATCTCTTCTGGCAAGGCATGATGAGGGCATTTCTGCAATAGATCCCTGAACCGTTCCCAAGCTTCATGGAATGGCTCGCCAGTCGTCTGGTTAAAAGTCATGATCTGAGACCTTAACTCTTGACTCTTCTCGGGTAGTATTTCGTCATGAACTTATCTACCACGGCGTTCCAGTTCTGCAGAGAGTTGGCGGGAAGTGCCAGAAACCACGACTTTGCCCTATCTTTTAGGGTGTACGGGAAACAACGCATCTTGAGCTGATATTCATTTAGTCCTCCCAGCGGGAAGGACTGCAAAACCGAGCAAAACTCTCTTATAAACCCCAAGGCATCCTCGCTAGCAAGCCCATGGAAGGTAGGCATTAGCGAGAAGTGATTCGGCTTAAGCTCATAGTCTCGGGCTGCTGGTCCAAGAACAATTGGAAATGTGGCCCCAATCACTGTCTCAGAGAAATCACGCAATGCACATGCATTTTCACCCATCTCTCTCAACGGGGGAATATTCTCGACAATAGGCTGATCTCTGATAATTTGCTCTGACTGTTCACCACTTTCAGAAGTGGTACCAAACTCCTCCAGTGCCGGAAGAAACGATCTTTTTGATCTTCAAGTGTAGTCTAAAGGAGTAGCAAGCGGTCTATTTAGACTGCGGCGACCTAGCATAAACAACACTCAAACAAGAAAAAGATCACACGCAACTGGAGAATAAAAAATTAAAAACAAAAAAAACACAAAAAATAATCAACACAAACAATATGCCTAAAGTTTTCCCCGGCAACGGCGCCAAAATTTGTTTCAATCAAAAGTATACTCTTAATTGACTCCTTATTGAATGAGGTGTTATAGTAGGGAAAGTTAACCCTAGTCGTCTCTCAAGGAAAACTTAACAGGGCTTATTGTTCGTATCAAACACAGAAAGTGGTAAATCCTAGACACTCTAATACCAACATGGGTTTTTGAAACATACGGGAATTGAAATACGAGAATTAAAGAGCAAACCTAAGCTAGGGTTTGTCAATCCTGAGCTAAACTAATAAAGCAATAAATCTGAACCAGAGGTTGTCAATCCCTAGTTGATAAACTACTAAGCACAGAAACAGGAAGCTAATCAGAAAGTAATTAAACTAGATCTCCAAACACGAAACTATGAAATTCGACAAAGAACAATTCAACATGAAATTAAACTCCAATATCACTTGCATAGAATTCAGATTATCAAAGCCGAAAAGTAAGAACCAATCAAGAAACCAACAACTCCACAATAAAATAGAATCAACACGTAAACGAATCGATCAAGATCAATAGAACAAATAAACTGATAAATTACTTTCAATCCAAAATCCAAAATAACACAGGATGTTGCTAGAATTCGTAAAATCAAATCGAAAGGAATTGAGTATCGATCACGGAATGTTAAAAGATTACTGAATTGAAGAAAACTTGAAGAACTGGTGCAGCTGCACGATCCGAGAGGAAAATATCAAATTCAAAACTGAGAGCCCACCTTTGACCTAAGCACGTATATTTATATTAAATAAGAGTGAGCGCCAGCTTGAGATGAGCGCTCGCTCAAAAATCAATCTGCCTTGAACTTGAACGCTGGTTCACTTTGAACGTCGGCTGGAAAAACATTCTGCCTTGAATGCGAATGCCGGCTGGGTCCAAGCGCGCGAGGGAAAATCATTCTGCCTCTCAAATGAGCGCTGGCTCATTGTGAGCGCACGAGGGAGAGCTAGCGCTGGAGGACTACTCGAGCGAGGCAGCACGCGCGGGCTGGAAACGTGCGCGAGGGAGCTGGAGGCCGAACGTCGGTTGGCAGGACGACGCGTTGGGTGATGGTATGACTCTGGCACGGACGTCTGGAACGAATGCTCGCTAGAGCTTCAGCGCCAGATGCGCTAAGGAAGGGCGCTGGGTTTTGAGCACTGGCTGGACGCGGAGCCGAGCGTGGGTGGATTTAACGCTACAGGAAGAGGCGTTGTATGGTCGAGGCGTTGCGCATGGCCCAGCGGGCGCTGGGTCTCCAGCGTCGGATGGAGAGGCGAGCTGGAGAGGGTGATGTTGAGCAGGTGCAGCGTTGAGTGGGCGCTGGGTGCCGAGGACGATGCGAGATGGCGACGGGCGCTGGCGGGCGCCGGAGGCCAAGCGCCGGCTGGGGTCCATGCGTCTTGGAATTGGCAACGCTACTGGGTTTGCGTCTTTGGCTGGGTGGCCGAAAAGGCGAGGGCACGCGGCATGGGTGCGAGGGCGCGCGCGTGCGCGGCGTGCGGGTGCTCGGTCGCTCATGCGCGACTTTGACGTTTCGCTCCGTTCTCTCGCGTCCGATCTTCGAATTGCGATCCGCTTGTGCCTATGAACTCCTGTCGCGATGCTTTTCAATTTACTTGATATTTGGAAGGTCCAATTTATCCTATTTGATACCGATTTTCTGCAAAACATTGAAATGAACCAAGTAAGTCCGAATCGATAAATATTAATCAAACCAACGGCATAAATAGGACAAACCATAGAAAATGACATGTAAAACAATACCAAGAATCAACACAAATTCATACCAAACAACTTGCGACAAAGGGCATCTTCCACGACATTGGCCTTTCCTGGGTGATAGCTGATAGAGCAATCATAATCCTTCACTAACTCTAGCCATCTCCTTTACCTCATGTTCAACTCCTTTTGTTCAAAGAAGTACTTTAGGCCCTTGTGATCCGTGAAGATCTCACACTTTGACTCCGTAGAGATAGTGCCTTCAGATCTTCAACGCATGAATGACTGCTGCTAACTCCAGGTCGTAAGTTGGGTAGCTAAACTCATGTGGCTTCAACTATCGAGATACGTAGGCTATAACCTTCCCATTCTGCATAAGAACATAACCCAATCCAAGCTTAGATGTATCGGTGTAGACCACAAAACCATCGTTTCCTTCTGGCATAGCTAACATTGGAGCGGTTTTTATCTTCTTCTTCAACTCTTGGAAACTTGTTTCACAAGCTTCTGACCATGTGAACTTGATTCCCTTCCTGAGCTGTTGCGTCATCGATCTCGCCAACTTTGAAAACCCTTCGATGAAACGTCTATAATACCCTGCCAAGCTTAGAAAGCTTCGAACCTCATTGGCATTAGTCGAAACCTTCCAGTTACTTACATCTTCAACCTTCATTGGGTCGACTTTGATTCCTTCTGTAGACACGATATGTCCAAGGAACATCACTTCTTTGAGACAAAACTCACACTTACTATACTTGGCATACAACCTCTCTGCTCGTAACGTTTCCAAAACGGTACGGAGGTGTTCTCCATACAACTCCGTATTCTTGGAATATACGAGAATATCATCGATAAAAACCAAGATAAAGCTATCCAGATATTGATGAAAAACTTGATTCATCAGATCTATGAAGACTGCTGGCGCATTGGTCAAACCAAATGGCATCACGATGAACTCGTAGTGCCCATAACTTGTCATGAACACGGTCTTCGCAACATCCTCCTTCTTGATCTTCAGCTGATGGTAGCCTGACCTCAAATCGATCTTAGAGAAGATAATCACTCATTTGAGCTCGTCAAACAGATCATCGATCCTTGGAATACGATATCTGTTCTTGATCGCCAGCTTATTCAGCTCTCTGTAGTCAATGCACATCCGCATTGACCCATCCTTCTTCTTGACGAACAGAACTGGCGCTCCCCATGGCGACACGCTAGGTTGGATAAAACCTAGATCCAACAACTCCTGCAACTGCGCTTTCAGTTCTTGCAATTCTTTAGGTGTCATTCTGTATGGTGCCTTTGATACTGGTGCTGCTCCTGGTTCCAGATCAATAGTGAATTCCACTTGTTATCAGATGGAAAGTCTAGCAAGTCCTCGGGAAACACATCTGGATATTCACACACCACTGGCTCCTCTTGCAACTGTTTGTGCTCGTCATCGTGCCCTGTCAAACTTACCAAGAAAGTTTGACAGCTTCCCTTCCTGATCATCTTCACTGCCTTCAGTACTGAGATCGTCGGCATTGAAACACCCATCCTTATGCTGTGAAAGCAAACTTCCACTCATTCGGTTGTTCGAAAAGTAACTTTTCTCTCGAGACAACGTATAGTTGCCCTGTGCTTTTCCAACCAATCCATGCCAAAGATGACATCGAAATCTTCCATTCCGATGACATACAGATTGACAAAGACCTTCTGCTCACAGATTTCTACCTCCTGGTTCGGGCAAATCTCTTTTGCCCTTAGTACTTCCCTGATAGGATGCTAATTTCCAAGGTATTATGTGATTCCTTGGGTACCAAACCCAACCTCTCACATGCAACTCTCAAAACGAAAGAATGTGAGGCTCCTGTATCAAACTAAGCGAAAACGGGTATATCACTCATATGGATTATACCTGCAAGATTTCTGGGAGCTTGAGCTACCTGCTGTTGACTCAAGGCGTACACTATGGATTGCTGTGGCGACCTTTGGTTTGCTGACCTCGGATAACCTCCTGCTCCGTGGTTCATCCTCGGAGCCCTGGTTACGCTCATGAGCCTCTGATGGTGTCTCATCAAGCGGTGCACCGCTGGTCCTCTTATCGATGGGTAATCTCAAGCGTAATATCAAGACTTCCTACAACGGTAACACTCGACGTTACCTTGCCTACATTCGCCCAAGTGATTCCTCTGGCATTTCTGGCACCAAGGCCTTTCCGTACCTTGTTCCCACTGCCGCATGGGTTGGAAATTCCTTCCCCAAGGTTGCCTTTTTCTTTCCTCGAATACCCGTATTCCTCGGAATCACTCGGACCGCCATGGTTCCCTTGGAACACCAAATTGCCTCCCCCTCGATGTTCCCATTTCCTTTTACCTCTTCCTCTCGTTTTGGTCGCTTG
The DNA here is from genome assembly GCA_036937905.1 of Salvia rosmarinus. Taxonomy (NCBI): domain Eukaryota; kingdom Viridiplantae; phylum Streptophyta; class Magnoliopsida; order Lamiales; family Lamiaceae; genus Salvia; species Salvia rosmarinus. The sequence goes on from JAODLM010000689.1 coordinate 371,225, forward strand.
GGTGGCATCGTTCTCTCCTAGGGCAATTTTGACTCAATGTTTAATGCCCTGTTCGAGGGGAGCGTCGCCGATCTCCCCGATCGGGAGAAAATTCGATCGATGGTCGAGTCCTCTTGAACACGTCGCCTGGTAGCCTTAGTGCCGATCAGGTGCGTAGCGTAACATGACAGACGATTGAATGAACGATCGTACTCGGTGACCGTCCTTCTTCCTTGACGAATATTCCAGAACTCATTTTTCCTTCTCTGCCTGTAAACGCCAGGCACATACTTTTCCATGAGTTCTTTCTTGAAATCTTCTAACGTATACCTTCCCCACTGTCCTAGTGTCAGGGTCCTTCTCACGGATTCCTACCAAAAATCAGCCTCATTGGTTAGTTGAAAGATTGCGCAATTCAGCTTTTATGCTTCTTCACAGCCGATGTATTCAAAGATCCTTTCGATGAATCATATCCATTTCTCAGCATCGATCGGTTCACCGAGATCGTCGAATGTAGGGGGATTCTACCTGCGAAAACTCTCGATCGTATGCCGCTGAACCAAGGGTGGTTTTCGAATTTCTTCCACGTTATTGTTCCTCTGGTTCCTTATTCTTGGCATTCTGTACTAACGTTGAAACGTTAGCATCACGTTCGCATGGAGGACCATGTACCATCGCATAACATATATCATCACCCATAATCACATATCATCAAATATGTCACATATCACGATCACATATAATCATGCAATCTCATCAACACATCATCATCATGTATCTCACAAAACATCACCACATAGATAAGATATCATCACAGCATAGCTCATATCACATATAAGCATGAAAACATAAACATCATATCATAGAGAACATTAGTATCAGAATTATCCAAGTGTCCATGAAGGACTGTCAATATACATGATCATAGGTATGTCAGTCAAAAAGGTCAGATATGAGCAAAAGAATCTGACTCCGGTTACTGCCAAAAGATGTCGCTCTGTCTCGTGCGAAAGTAGACTCTACGACTGTTATTGTACACGCTGACCACCTAGATCCCTGTCCTCCATGCCCATCTACTGTTCTCCATTCACATTATCCATACCATTCTGTCTCTCCTCCTCATCATCTCTCTCCCTTCCTATCAGGGATCAGACTCGGGCTGCTACCTCGGTAAAGTGATCTCACATGGTAGCAAGCCTCTCGTGTGTATGGTTCCACCCAAGATGTGCTCTGATTGCCTGGGTCTCAGGTGAATACTGTGTAGGGAAATCTGATTATAACCCCTTCCCGATGATCTATCTTGGATGTTTAATTCACCAACATTGATTATATACCAAGCATGCACCTATATAATTAATTGCATTCGTGTTTACCTGCGAATTAGTCAGGCAAGGATTATATCAAGACTCGTGCTTTGATCTTCTAGACTGTATCCCGATTGCCTAAACTCTAATGTCGAGTGAGGACAATCTATGGAGAGTACTGCAGAAATTCGCCTTCTTCCTCCTCTTGAAGCTTTCGAAAATCCTAACTTTGAGAAGTATAATTTTTGAAAATTTCACACTTAGGATTAGGGTTTGATTTTCTATCACCTTATATTTACAATGCAACCCTAAATCCTATCATGATAGGATTTCTGCATATCTAATAAATATAATAATATCTCTTGAGATAGAGAGGATCAAACGAGTCCCAGAGGGACTCAGTAAGGAAGGGACGAAATTCTCTCATCCATACCTTGATGGGCCACCCGGATCAAATCATGCAGGAATAAAGATGGGCCTCAAATAAATTAATTATCTTATGCTCATTTCGAACATAAATTAATTCATAAACATTTATTCATGCCACTAGAGAATAAATGCTGACTTACCCCTTTATTTCCGAAGTTGAGTCGTGTTGGATTTGTATCTTGGCGCGTTTGGTTGAGCTTGTATACAATGTTTCATGTTACCACTATTACAATCTCCTATCGGAATTGATTACTTGATTGCATATATCTGTGTCCCTTATCTCATATAAGTTAGATCATACGGTGTGTAGAAGATCACGAAGTCCGTATGATTGGTCAAGCTTAATGAGATATAAAAGAATCACACCGAGATAACTTGAGGGCGAGTAGTCGGTATAGGCTGCGGTATAGATAAAAGTGACTTGACTTGGTTGCTTGTCTATGCTTTGGTGCGTCTCGGCGTATTGATGGATCACGGTGAGATGAGTTCTTCTATCGACCGTCGTGAAGAACCTAGATCTCGATGACTTACGATGATCTAAACCTCGATAAGGTATTAGATGAGTATGAGTTCTTGACTATCACTTTGACTTGTTATGGGTGAGGGTTATATGTTCTAACCCAATATTCTCCACATCTTGGGTGGTGGCGTGCTTGTATGTCATGCTAGTTATCTCAGACGAGTCAGTCGTATCCGTTTAGGATGATGGCGTCCCTTAAGGAGCTCAAAGGTTTATTGTACTAAACCTACGGGTTGAGTTAGCTCAAGTACAATAATAAGGTTGAGTGGTACTACTTAAGGAATTAAAGATATTAATTATTTTAAGCGATCGTAATGCTCTAAATAATTAATGGACGTGCAATATCTTAAATACGGGATTCGTAATGTCTAAGTGCAAGCCCGACTCAACTTCGGTAATAAAGGGTAAGTCGGCATTTATTCTAGAGTGGCATGAATGAATGTTTATAAATTAATTTATGTTCTGGGCTGAACATAAGATAATTAATTTATTTGAGGCCCATCTTTATTCCTTGCATTTGATCCTTGGGCTGGCCCATCCAGGCCCGTAGCTACTGAAGAAATGGGCGTCTACCTCCCTCTATGGCAAGGATTTGATTCTCTTTATCCTATAAGGATATTATTATATTTATGGGATATGCATGGATCCTTTCCTTATGGGATTATGGTAATGCATTATAAATATAAGGTAAGAGATAAGATCAAGGCTAATCCTCACTTTTAACCTAGCCATATTTTCGAGAATCCCATAGTACTTGGGAGTGAGTTTTCGAAAATTTATAGAGAGGTTAGGGTGATTTTCTGTAGCATTCTCCATAGATTATCCTCACTCGATATTGGAGATTGGCAACCGGGATACAGTCCAGAAGATCAAAGCACGAGTCTCGATCCGTTCATCCCCGACAGATTCAAAGGTAAACACGAGAAAACCCTCACGTGTTGCAATTAATTATATAGGTGCATGCTAGGGTTAATCAATGTATGGTGAATTAAACATCCAAGATAGATCCTCGGAGATGGTCAAAACCGCTTTTCCTACAATTGGTATCGAGCACAGGATCGATATCTTGGAGTGCATTGGATTAATTCACATTTGATTATTACGTGCGCTATTAATTAATTATGAATATGTCGCTTCATCGTGGCTCGTTTTAATTTTTGTCGATTTTGTTTTTCACCAGAAAATCCGTGGTTAGATTAGATTTATTTTCGTAAATCTTATACGTAAGCGAAGAACGAGCGAAAGAGCGAAGAACGAGGCGGCGGGAGTTCATCGGCAAGAGGTCGCACGGCGTGCGGGCGGCGGCACGCAGTGCGCAAGCGGGCTCGTGGACACGCCCGCGTGGCGGCAAGGCGGGCGAGGCGACACAGCGGCACGGCTCGGCGGCCGGGCGGGCTCGCGCTTGCGGAGGCCTCGGCACCGCTGGCGCCGAGTGCGCTTCGGTGGCGCTCGTCGCGAGTCACGGCATCTTCGCATTCACTAGGCGGCACGCACAACGAGTGTGCACGCGGCGACGGCGGGCGTTTATCGTGCGAGATCCCGGCGCCGTGCGTGCACGGGCGACGGGCACGCATTATCGCGCGAGATCCCCAACGCCGCGAGCGGGCTCATGGTCGTGAGGTAGACAGCGAGGCGCAGCTCGTCGTGCGGCGCCGCGGGCACGAGCGCGAGCATGGCAGCGCGCGTGCTCGACCCACGAGGAGCACGCGATGCGGCGGGCGAGAAAGAGCGGCGGCGGTGTCTTTGAGCTCGCGCATGGCACATGCCTCAGCACGCGGCCCAGCCCATTTCGGCCCAAACCCACCAGGACCCATTTTTCCCGTACCGAATCGGTTTGACGAATCCGTGCATGCCCATGCACATGAGGCCCGTTTTCAAAGTTTATGAAGATCTCAGTACTTTGCAATTCTATGTAATAGATTAGGCGAAAGTGCGAGTTCCACGAGTGGGCCACGATGAGCGTTTTATTTTATTTTAATCGTTCATAGCATGTCGTGGATGTTTAAATTATCTGAAGCATGCTATGAATGTTTAAATTACGTGAACAAACATATTATATGTTTTCGTGATTGGATGCGCATAGTAAGCATGCTAGGTTTATCGCGTTTTCAAGCATATTTTAGAATTTCGGGCATGTTTTACATGTTGAGTTCTATAGAAAAGCATGCTAGGATTACGTGATCTCGCATGGACAAACCTTTTGAAACAAAATACTAAGCAAGTAACCCGACATATTAATTTTCAAATTAAAATGTCAAGACCTCCACTTTTTGATCTCTAAACAAAGTGAGATGCACTATGAGTAAACGTCCACACGCGTGGCTTGCTTGCCTTGTTTATCATAAGTTTGTTAGATGAGATTTCTAAATAAAACATTTTAAATCTATTGAGAAGTGGGAGTTTCATGTAAACGCCCACACGCGTGGCTTGCATGTGCAATTTTCATAAGTTCTCTAGAAATGGATATAAATGAGATAACAAAGGAATTTGGATTGGGCGGTATGGTCTAGTGAGTATGCCAATTCTAAGACTTCATTTTCTAGTGTTAAAATTGTGGTCATTGCTTAGACATCACCTCAAGTACAACTTCCCGCGAAGTCCCTTCTTGCGATAGTGATGTGGTCTAGTAAGGTCCAATCATTAATTTCATTTGTCATAAGGATAAGTTGACATGGATTGAAATTAAGCGACTAAAAGGTATATTTTAGTGCGGTCGGGGGTTCATAAACGCGTCCACACGCATGGCTTGCATGTGGAATCCCTTGGGCAATTGGAGGTTTCAATTAATATTGTTTTATCAAAAGGTTACAATATTATTATTACGAATTATGTCGATCGTATGCTTATGTGTTTACATTATCTTTTCGAGATATGTCTCTTACACCAATTATCAATATACTCGCACAAAATCCCTTATGCGGTCCGAATTTTATCGAGTGGAAGCGAAACATGGAATATGTTCTTATCATTTGAAGAACACATGTTTGTTCTCACTACTCCTAAACCCGATGCCCTGCGAGGCATCGACTAATGAGCAGCCGAGAGTCGAGGGACTTTGGCATAAGTCAAACAAATATGACCAAATGCTATATGATGACTACTATGTCCAAAGGCTTGCAGCTGCAGCATCAGTCGATGGTAGATGCGACTGAAATATGGTCAAGTCTCGAGAGTAAGTTTGGGCAATCGGATCGGACAGTCCGCTTCCACACAATGAGAGAAATCTTGGCGTGTAAGATGGAAGAAGGTAGTTCGGTCCATGAACATGTCTCCCACATGACTCATCTCATGGATAGTCTTGATCAGTTGGGAGGAGGTATTGACGGCGAAGCCAAGGTCGATATCATCCTTAATACACTGCCCAAGTCTTTTGAGAATTTTTGCGTGAATGCGATCATGAGCAAGACAGAGTATACACTTAGTCAGTTGCTAAATGATCTCGTGGCCGCGGAAGGAGTTATGGGTAAAGGAGCACATGTTCTTGCTAGCACATCTAGGGGCCCAAATTTTCCGTTGCAAAATGGAAAAAGAAAAAGGGGCACCAAAGGTGGTAGAGGCAAGGAAATAGTGGGAGTAATGGGACGAGAACATGCACGCCAACGGAGGCTTAAAGAAGCCAAAGGAGAGGGCAAGTGCTTCAAGTCTTGGCAAGGCCCGGGCATTGGAGGCCAAGTGCCCTATGCTCAAGGCTCAAGTGCGCCATTTGCTTTAGTAACGGAAACATGTTTAGCGACTTGTTCTACCCATTCATGGGAAGTAGACACAAGGTGAATCGATCATGTTTGTTACACTTCGCGAGGGTTCCTACGGTCAAGGAGCTGCATGATGGCGAGATAACAATCTCCATGGGCAACGCGCGAAAGTCGAGGCCGTTGCGATCGAGATGATCATGGGTGCGACTGATCATGTTTTAGTATAAGTGGGAGATTGTTAGATTTGTACACTGAAAGCAGTTTTGGTTGAGCTTGTATACAATGTTTCGTGTTACCACTATTACAATCTCCTATCTGAATTGATTACTTGATTGCATATATCTATGTCCCATTATCTCATATATAAGTTAGATCATACGATGTGTGAAGATCACGAATGCGTATGATTGGTCGAGCAATGAGATATAAAAGAATCACGGTGAGACAACTTGAGGACGAGTTGTCGGTATAAGCTGCGGTATAGATAAGAAGTGACTTGACTTGGTTGCTTGTCTATCTTTGATGCGTCTCTAACTTATTGATGGATCACGGTGAGATGAGTTCTTCTATCCGACCGTCGTGAAGAACCTAGATCTCGGTGACTTCACGATGATCTAAACCTCGATAAGGTATTAGATGAGTATGAGTTCTTGACCATCACTTTGACTTGTTATGGGTGAGGTTATATGTCTAACCCAATATTCTCCGTGATCTTGGGTGGTGGCGGTGCTTGTATGTCATGCTAGTTATCTCAGTCAGTCACCAGTATCCGTTTAGGATGATGGCGTCCCTTAAGGAGCTCAAAGGTTTATTGTACTAAACCCCGCAGTTGAGTTAGCTCAAGTACAATAATAAGGTTGAGTGGTACTACACAGGAATTAAAGATATTAATTATTTTAAGCGATCGAGAATGCTCTAAATAATTAATGGACGTCGATATCTTAAATACGGGGATTAGTAATGTCTAAGTGCAAGCCCGACTCAACCCGGTAATAAAGGGGTAAGTCGGCATTTGATACGTAGTGGCATGAATGAATGTTTATAAATTAATTTATGTTCTGGGCCGAACATAAGATAATTAATTTATTTGAGGCCCATCTTTATTCCTTGCATTTGATCCTGGGCTGGCCCGTCCAGACTGTAGCTCTTGAAGAAATCGGCCAACCTCCTCTATGGCAAGGATTTGATTCTCTTTATCCTATAAGGATATTATTATATTTATGGGATATGCATGGATCATTTCCTTATGGGATTATGGTAATGCATTATAAATATAAGGTGAGAGATAAGATCAAGGCTAATCCTCACTTTAACCTATCCATATTTTCGAGAATCCCATAGTACTTGGGGTGAGTTTTAAAATTTATAGAGATGTTAGGGTGATTTTCTCGTAGCATTCTCCATAGATTATCCTCACTCGATATTGGAGATTGGGCAGCGGGATACAATCCGAAGATCAAAGCACGAGTCTCGATCCGTTCATCCCAGCAGTTCAAAGGTAAACACGAGAAAACCCCTACGTGTTGCAATTAATTATATAGGTGCTTGCTAGGAATATAATCAATGTATGGTGAATTAAACATCCAAGATAGATCCTCGGGAGAGGGTCAAAATCAGTTTTCCTACAAGTCGGGCTCAGACTTAGACTTACGAATCCCAAGTATTTAAGATATCGTCGTCCATTAATTATTTACGATGTTACATTGCTTAAAATAATTAATATCTTTAATTCCTAAGTAGCACCACTCAACCTTATTATTGTACTTGAGATAACTCAACACTGTAGGGTTTAGTACAATAAAAATTTTGAGCTCCTTAAGGGGCGTCATCATCCTAGCGGATACGGTGACTCGACACGGGTAACTAACATGACATCAAGACCGCCACCACCCAAGATGCGAGAGAATCTTGGGTTAACTCATGTAACCTCAACCATAACAAGTCAGTGATGGTCAAGAACTCATACTCACCTAATACCTTATCGAGGTTTAGATCAACGTTAAGTCACGAGATCTGGGTTCTTCACATCGGTCGGATAGAAGAACTCATCTCGTTGTGATCCATCAATACGTTAGAGACGTACCAACATAGACAAGCAACCAAGTCGATCCTTCTTATCTATACCGCAGCTTATACCGACAACTCATCCTCAAGTTGTCTCAGCTGTGATTCTTTTTATATCTCATTAAGCTTGACCAACCATACAGACTTCTGTGATCTACAACACACTGTATGATCTAGCTTATATATGAGATAAAGAGACATACATATGCAATCAAGTAAACAATTCAGATAGGAGATTGTAATAGTGGTAACAGGAAACATTGTATACAAGCTCAACCAAAACTGCTTCAAGTATACAAATCCAACAATCTCCCACTTATACCAAAGCAAACTTTTAGTATACAATGTGTCTCTCTACTAGCTATTACAAACAACACCATCACTTTGCTTCTCCTACTTCTACAAATGTTTTCTTTCTAAGTGGGTGCCATCTTACGCAATCCAAGTCCTCGAATATGCTATTCATAGACTTTTTACGGCAGGCTCTTCGTGAATGGGTCAGCTAGGTTATCCGTAGTACCAATCTTCTCAATCAGCACATCTCCTCGTCTAACGATTTCTCGTATGACATGGCACTTTCTCTCTATATGTTTGGTTGCCTTATGGGTCCGTGGTTCCCTCGAGTTTACCACTGCACCTGAGTTATCACAGTATACTATGATACTCTTAGGCAAACCAGGTACCACATCTAGATCCACGGTGGTTCTTGAACCATAAAGCCTCTTTAGCGACCTCCAGGCGGCTACATATTCGGCTTCCATGGTAAAGTCCGTAATGCATCATTGCTTTGCCTCATGAGGATCTGGCTCCTCCTCCCAAGGTAAATAGATAGCACGAGGTAGACTTTTTTCTCATCACGGTCGACTTGGAAATCGAGTCTGAATAACCCGAGGCATTAGACTATCTGCTTGGTAAACTAGCCTATAGTCTCGAGTCCTTTTCGGTACTTGAGTATATGTTTTACCGCGGTCCAATGAGCTTGTCGAGGTTAGACCGATATCTCAGCTACTATGCCCACCGCATAGCGATATATCGGTCTCGTATATAGCATTGCATACATGAGACTTCCTCACGGCGAAAGAGTGTCTCATTGTCTCTATCTCATCTCTTTGTCATAGGTGATTGCTACTTAGATAAAGGAACAACATGTAGGGATGACATATGTCTTGCCTATCGCAGGATCTATCTTGAATATTTAATTCACCATACATTGATTATATTCCTAGCATGCGTCTATTTAATTAATTACAACACGTGGGGTTTTCTGTTTACCTTTGGATCCATCAGGATGAGCAGGATGAGCGGATCGAGACTGCGGCTGATCTTCCGGGCTCGTATCGGTTGCCCAATCTCCAACGTCGAGTGAGGACGATCTATGGAGAATGCTTCGGAAAATCACCCTCTTTCTCTCACACAATTTTCGAAAAATCCTCTCAAGAGAACTATGAGATTCTCGAAAATATGCTTGTAGATAATTGAGGATTAACCTAGACTTTATCTCTTACCTTATATTTATAATGCATTACCATAATCCCATAAGGAAAGGATCCATGCATATCCCATAAATATAATAATATCCTTATAGGATAAAGAGAATAAAATCTATCCTTAGAGAGCATATAGGGGGCGCCGATTTCATTGAAGCTACGGACCTGGATGGGCGACCAGGATCAAATGCAAGGAATAAAGATGGGCCTCAAATAAATTAATTATCTTATCATCGCCCGAACATAAATTAATTTATAAACATTCATTCATGCCACTAGAGAATAAATCTTGACTTACCCTTTATTACAAGGTGAGTCGGGCTTGTACTTAGACATTACTGAATCCCGTATTTAAGATATTGCCGTCCATTAATTATTTAGACCATTCTGATCGCTTAAAATAATTAATATCTTTAATTCCTTAAGTAGTACCACTCAACCTTATTATTGTACTTGAGCTAACTCAACTGCGGGTTTAGTACAATAAACCTTTTGAGCTCCTTAAGGGACGTCATCATCCTAAACGGATACGATGACTCGTCTGAGATAACTAGCATGACATACAAACCTTTGCCATCACCCAAGATGCGGAGAATATTGGGTTAGAACATATAACCTCACCCATAACAAGTCAAAGTGATGGTCAAGAACTCATACTCATCTAATACCTTATCGAGGTTTAGATCATCGTAAGTCACGAGATCTTGGTTCTTCACTACGGTCGAGATAGAAGAACTCATCTCACCGTGATCCTTCAATACGTCGAGAGATGTACCAACATAGACAAGCAACCAAGTCAAGTCACTTCTTATCTATACATGACTATCACCGACAACTCGTCCTCAAGTTGTCTCACCAGTGAAACTTTTATATCTCATTAAGCTTGACCAATCATACGGACTTCGTGATCTTCTACACAATCGTATGATCTAACTTATATATGAGATAAGGGGACACAGATATATGCAATCAAGTATTCAATTCGGATAGGAGATTGTAATAGTGGTAACGGAAACATTGTATACAAGCTCAACCAAAGCTAACTTTCATTATACAAATCGAACAATCACCCAACTTATACTAAAGCAAACTTTTAGTATACAATGTGTCTCTACTAGCTATTACAAACAACCATCACTTTGCTTCTCCCACTTATACAAAAGTTTCCTTTCTAAGTGGGTGCCATCATCCATAAACCAAGTCCTCTAACGTGTCCATCGTAGACTTTTTGCGGCGACTCTTCGTGAATGGATCCGCTAGGTTATCATCGTAAGTATCAATCTTTTCAATCGGCCGTCCCTCGTCTAACGATTTCTCGTATGACATGGTACTTTCTCTCTATGTGTTTTGTCGCCTTGTGGGTCCGTGGTTCCTTCGAGTTTGCCACATCGCACCGAGTTATCACGATGGCTATGATACTCTTGGGCAAACCGGTACCACATCTAGATCCATGGTGGTTTCTTGAACCATCTGACCTCTTTAGAAGCCTCCGGCTACATATTCGGCTTCCATGGGAGAGTCCGCAATGCATCATTGTTTGCACTCCGCCAGGATACGGCTCCACCTCCTAAGGTAAACACATAGCTCGAGGTAGACTTTTTCTCATCACGGTCATCTTGAAATCAGTGCAGATAACCCAAAGGCATTAGACTATCTCGCATGGTAAACTAACCTATAATCTCGAGTCCTTTCCTGGTGCTTGGTATATGCTTTCTGCAATCCAATGAGCTTGTCGAGTTAGATCGATATCTAGCTACTATGCTCACCGTGATAGCGAGATATCGGGCCTCGTGCATAGCATTGCGTACATGAGACTTCCTACGGCGGCGTAAGGAACTTGTCTCATTCCTCTATCTCTTTGCGTCATAGGTGATTGCGTCTTAGAATCAAAGGGCGCCATATCGAAAGGTAGCAATCCTTTCTTGGCGGTTTGCATACTAAAGCAGTAATCACGGTATCAATGTAAGGCGCACGAGATAAGCTCAATATTTTCTTCTTGCGATCTCGGTAAACCTTGATCCCAAGAATGTCTGTTGCATCTCTAAGTCTTTCATTTGAAACGATCGGATAACCAACTCTTTACGCCTCGATAACAGTTCACGTTGTTGCCAACTAGAATAATGTCATCTACATAAAGTGCAAGAAATACCACATCTCCGTTGATATCTAACAGATACACACAACTCTCGCTAGCAACCTGTAAATCCATAGGATTTTACCACCTCGTCAAAGCGTAAGTTCCATGACCGGAGGCTGCTTAAGTCCATAAATGGACTTCTTAGCTTCCATACTAGATGCTCTTCACCTTCACCACATAACCTTGGGTTCTTTGCATATAGATGTCTCTACCTTCCTCAAGGTAACCGTTTAAAAAGCGGTTTTAACATCCATTGCCAAACCTCAAGGTTTAAGTGGTCTGCTATGCACTCAAGAATTACGATGGACTTGAGCATTGCTACAAAGTAAAAGGTCTGTCGAAATCGATGCTCTCAACTCGAGTGTACCCTTTCGCCATAAGCTTAGCTTTAAAAGTCGAAACATCTCCATCGAATCTCTCTTCCTCTTGTATATCCACTTACTACCTATGGCTTCCTCGCCACACGGTAGAGGTGTCTTTCATATACATCCATAGCCGTTATGGACTCCATTTCTAAGTCCATAGCGGTGTGCCATGATCTTGCATCAATATCTTGTATCGCCTCCTTGTATGTCCATGGGTCGATTATTGCTGTTCGTTTCTCGACTAAATCCAAGATTCACGCCGAACATAAATCGCTCGGGTTGACGAACAACCCTCCCACTCTGACGAGGCGCTACTGAGCACAATAGGCAGCGGTGGGTGCGAAACTTGTGGTTCTCTAACTTGCACAACTTGTCGGGTAGGTACCACTTATGCGGTCGGTATCTCGGTGGAACTCGACCCACTTAAATTTCTTGAAGTATCGGTGTCGATCCCTCCCACTAGACTCGACATCTCGCACTTTCGCCTAATCGGTGGTGGAATACGATCATCTTCTAATTCTTGAAGAATGATTTCAACTTTGGATTTATGATTTTTCATGTACTCCTCTTCTAAGAATCGAGCATTAGTGCTAATAATGACCTTCGATCCTTAGGGACTATAGAATAAACCACCTTTCGTTCCTCTAGGATAGCGAATAAATGACCTTGCGTCGGATCTAGCCTCAACTTGTCGACCTTCTTGTTCAAAGACGTGTCTCGGATCCCTCCCATATCCTTATGTGGCTTAAACCGGCTTGCCCAAACCACAACTCGAAGCGGTCTTTCGACCGACTTGGATAGTACTAGATTTAGCAAGTATGCTCACTGTTTCTAAGGCATACCCCGAATCTAAATAGGCAATGTTGCATAACTCATCATTGATCTAACCATTTCCAAAGAGTCCTATTCTTCGCCTCGACACACCATTTTCCTGTGGTGTGCTTGAAGTCTTGTTGCGGTAATCCCACACTTCACTAGATAGTCCATAAACTCGTTCTCGAGGTATTCGCCACCGCGATGATAACGCAGATGACTTGACACTTTACCAAGCTTCTCCACTTCCGCCTTAAACTCTTTGAATTTCTCAAAGCATTCGGATTCAAATTGAAGCGGTATATGTATCCGTGATCTCGAGTAATCGTCAATGAAAGTGACAAAATACTTGTATTCTCCACGAGCTTGTGGACATTGGTCCACACAGTCGAATGGACTAGCTCTAACATTTCTTTGGCTCTATAACCCTTCGCCAAGGGTCCGATCGACATCTTACCTTCTATCACGGACTCGCAGATGGGAACAGAGTAACCGTGAGATTACCCAACGCCCATTCTTAGCCACTTGGATCCTATTTAGATTGATGTGACCTAATCTAAGATGCCGTAGAAAAGTAGTGTCATCTTCGAAGAAAACTTTCTCTTTTTAGGGTTTGATGAAGATGCAACATAGTTATAGGTATTATGTTTTGCGTAAATAGTATAAAGCTTAATTATATAAAGTGCCAACACGGATAACTTCGTCATTTCTTATGATAGAAACACCACTATCAAAAATAACGAGAATATCCATGAGTAAATAATTTGAAAGCGAAACAAGGTTCCTACCGAAAATCCGGCACATATAAACGTCTTTCAAAACTAAAGCTCATTGTCCCAAAACATAAAGAAACATCTCCAACCGCAGCGACTTGACTTTCACCGCGTTGCCTATGGAGATCGTTATCTCGCCATCAAATGACTCCGCGTCGCGCAGAACCCGAAGAAGGTGTAACAAACATGATCGCTATACCAGTATCTACTACCCAAGAATGGGTAGAACAAGTCGCTAAACATGTTTCGTTACTAAAGCAAACGGCGAGCAGCTTGAGCATATAGGGCACTGGCTTCCAATGCTTAGTCTTACCGCTTGAAGCAATTGCCTTTCTCCTTTGGCTTCTTCATGCCCGTGGCAACCATGTTCTTGTTCCCATTACTCCCATTGTTTGCCTCGCTTCTTCCACCTTGGTACCCTTTTCTTTTTCCATTTTGCAACGAAAATTTTGGGCCCTTAGATGTGCTAGCAAGAGCATGTGCTCCTTTTCCATAACTCCTTCCGCAGAAGAACGAGATCATTAAGCAGCGACTAAGTGTAAACTCCGATCTTGCTCATGATTGCATTCACGCGAAAGTTCTCAAAAGACTTGGGCGGTGTATTGAGGATGATATCGACCTTGGCCACACGATACCTCCTCCCAACTCGATCAAGACTATCCATGAGATGAGTCATGTGGAGACATGTTCATGGACGAACTTCCTTCTTCCATCTTACATGCGAATTTCTCTCATTGTGTGGAAGTGGACCGTCAGATCCGATTGTCAAACTTACTCGAGACTTGACAAAATATCGATCGCGTCTACCATCGATCGAATCTGCGGTACAAGCTTTTGGACATAGTAGTCATCATATAGCATTTAGCCGTATTGTTTAACTTATTCCAAAGTGCGCTTGACTACGGCGCTCGTTAGTCGATCGTCGATAAGGGCATCGGGTTTAGGAGTAGTGAGAACAAACATGTGTTCTTCAAATGATAAGAACATATTCCATGTTCGTTTCCACTCGATAAAATTTGGACGGATAACGGATTACGTGCGAGCATATTGATAATCGATTGTAAGAGACATATCTGAAGCGATAATGAAAACACATAAGCATACCATCACACATAATTACGTAACAATAATATTGTAACCTTTTGATAAAACAATATTAATTGAAACCTCAATCGCCGAGCGAATCCCACATGCAAGCCACGCGTGTGGGCGTTTACATGAACCCTCGACCGGACTAAAAAATACCTTTTAGTCGTTTAATTTCAATCCATGTCGACTTATCCTTATGATGAATGAAATTAACGATTGGACCTTACTAGACCACATCTATCGCAAGAAGGGACTTGGCGAAGTTGTACTTGAGGTGATGTCTAGCAATGACCACAATTTTAACGAAGAGAATGAATTCTTAAATTGGCATACTCACTCGGACCATACCGCTTCCAATTCAAATTCTTTTGTTATCTCATTTATATCTATCTCTAGAGAACTTATGAAAATCGCACATGCAAGCCGCAGCGTGTGGGCGTTTACATGAAACTCCCACTTCTCGATAGATTTAAAATATTTTATTTAAAATCTCATCTAACAAACTTATGATAAGCAGCGCAAGCAAGCCCACGCGGGTGGGCGTTTACTCACGATCGTCTCACTTTGTTTAGAGATCAAAGGTGGAGGTCTTGACATTTTAATTTGAAAAAATTAATTTGTCGGGTTGCTTGCTTAGTCTTTTTATTCAAAAGGTTTGTCCATGCGAGATCCACGTAATCTAGCATGCTTATCATAGAACTCGACATGTAAAACATCTTATGAGAATTCTAAAATATGCTTGAAAACGCGATAAACCTAGCATGCTTACTATGCGCACCCATCACGTAAAACACTTAAGGTTTGTCAGCGTAATTTAAACATACATATGCTACTCTTGCATAATATAAACATCCACGACATGCAATGAGCGATAAAAATAAAATAAAACGCGTTCATCGTGGCCCGGCTCGTGGAACACGCACTTTCTTGCCTAATCTATTACATAGAATTGCAAAGTGCAATTTAAACTTGACACCGCCTCGCGTGCGAGCGCGGACGGATTCGTCAGCTGGTTGGGCGGATCGGTGGAGCGGGCGGATCGAACTAAAATCTGGAATCGGGCTGAAAAGCGGGTGCGGGCGGGTTTGGGCGGGTTGGCCCAATATGGGGTCTGAGCAGCCAGGCACACCCGCGCGCGCCAAAGACCACCGCCGCCCTTTCCTCGCGCGCTGGCGTGCTCGCCTGCTGAGACCTCGCGGTCGCGTGGATCGTGCGAGACCCGCCCGAGTTCACCCACGCCACGGCGAGCGTCGTCGAGCCGCGTCGCCGTCTTGCCGCGGGGCATCCGCGAAATCGTGACGCCCGTGATCGCCTGGCCGCCACCGAGACCTCGGCGAGGTTTCCTCGTGCCAGCGTGCGCGCCCGGCTGCCAGCGCTTGCGTTCGCGAAACTGCGCGTGCGTGTTGTCGGGTGGCCTTCGCACCGCAATGCGCGTCTTTGCCAGCCGCCTGCGCGGCTCGCTCGAGGTTTCCGTGGCGATTCGCGTCGAGCCGCGGACGGAAGGCTGCGAGGTTTCCGCCAGCGATAAGCGCGCCCCGTCGCCCGCCCGCCGCCAGCGCTACCGCCGCGGCGATGCGTACACCTTGCCGAGAGCTGCTACCCGCATCCGGCCGAGGCTGCTGCCGCCATATCGCCCCATCACCAGCCTCTCGCGATCGCGCTCGCGACCGCGATGCTTTCGCTCGGAACCGTCGAGGAGACACCCGCGAGACCTATTTTCCCCATCGTCTCGTGCTTTCGTGCTTTTCGTCTTCGTTCTTCTACGGATAAGATTTATGAAAATAAATCTAATCTAACCACGGATTTTCTCGTGGTGAAAAACAAAACCAACAAAAACAAAAGCGAGCCACGATGAGCAGCGGATACGACAATTAATCAAGCGCGTAATAATCAAATGTGAATTAATCTAGCGAGCCAGATTACGAACCTCGCTCGATACCAATTGTAGGGATGACATATGTCAGCCACTTCCGAGGATCTATCTTGGATATTTAATTCACCATACATTGATTATATTCTAGCATCGTCTATTTAATTAATTGCAACACGTGGGGGTTTTCTCGTGTTTACCTTTGGATGAAGAGCGGGATGAGCGGGATGAGCGGATCGAGACTCGTGCTTTGATCTTACGGGCGATATCCGGTTGCCCGATCTCCAGCGTCGAGTGAGGGCGATCTATGGAGAATGCTTGAGAAATCACCTCTTTCTCTCACATAATTTTGAAAAATCCTCTCGAGAACTATGAGATTCTCGAAAATATGCTTGTAGATAATTGAGGATTAACTAGACTTTATCTCTTACCTTATATTTATAATGCATTACCATAATCCCATAAGGAAAGGATCCATGCATATCCCATAAATATAATAATATCCTTATAGGATAAAGAGAATAAAATCTATCCTTAGAGAGCATATAGGGGCGATTTCATTGAAGCTACGAGACTGGATGGGCGGCCAGGATCAAATGCGAGGAATAAAGATGGGCCTCAAACAAATTAATTATCTTATGTTCACCCAGAACAAAAATTAATTTATAAATATTCATTCATGCCACTAGAGAATAAATCTTGACTTACCCTTTATTACCGAAGGTGAGTCGGACTTGCACTTAGACATTCTGAATCCCGTATTTAAGATATCGAGCGTCCATTAATTATTTAGACCATTACATTGCTTAAAATAATTAATATCTTTAATTCATTAAGTAGTACCACTCAACCTTATTATTGTAATTGAGCTAACTCAACTGCGAGGGTTTAGTACAATAAACCTTTTGAGCTCATGAAGGGGCGTCATCATCCCAACGGATACGGTGACTCGATAAAGATAACTAGCATGACATACAAGCACCGCCACCACCCAGATGTGGAGAATATTGGGTTAGAACATATAACCCTCACCCATAACAAGTCGAGTGATGGTCGGCAACTCCTACTCATCTAATACCTTATCGAGGTTTAGATCGCCGTGAAGTCACCGAGATCATGGTTCTTCACTACGGTCGGATAGAAGAACTCATCTCCTGTGATCCTTCAATACGTCGAGGCGTGCCGGCATAGACAACCAACCAAGTCGAGTCACTTCTTATCTATACACGCCTATACCGACAACTCGTCCTCAAGTTGTCTCAGTTGTGAAACTTTTATATCTCATTAAGCTTGACTAATCATACGGACTTACGTGATCTTCTATACAACGTATGATCTAACTTATATGAGATAAGGGGACACGGATATATGCGATCAAGTATTGATTCGGATAGGAGATTGTAATAGTGGTAACGAGGAAACATTGTATACAAGCTCAACCAAAGCGCTTTCGGTATACAAATCGAACAATCTCCCACATACTAAAAAGCAAACTTTTAGTATACAATGTGTCTCTCTACTAGCTATTACAAAAAAACCATCACTTTGCTTCTCCCACTTATACAAAGTTTCCTTTCTAAGTGGGTGCCATCATCCATAAACCAGAGTCCTCTAACGTGTCCGCCGTAGACTTTTGCGGCGGGCTCTTCGTGAATGGATCCGCTAGGTTATCCGTCGTATCAATCTTTTCAATCGGCCGTCCCTCGTCTAACGATTTCTCGTATGACATGGTACTTTCTCTCTATGTGTTTTGTGCGCCTTGTGGGTCCGTGGTTCCTTGAGTTTGCCGCACTTTGAGTTATCACGATGAAACTATGATACTCTTGGGCAAACCGGTACCACGTCTAGATCCATGAGGTAGTTCTTGAACCATCTGACATCTTTAGAAGCCTCAGGGCGGCTACATATTCGGCTTCCATGGTAGAGTCCGCAATGCATCATTTGCTTTGCACTCCTTGAGATCTGACTCCACCTCCAAGGTAAACACATGGCAGGGTAGACTTTTCTCATCACGGTCGGCTTGGAAATCCAGTCTATATAACCCAGGCATTAGACTATACGCATGGTAAACTAACTTTATAATCTCGGGTCCTTTTCGGTGCTTGGTATATGCTTTCTTGATGATCGATGAGCTTGTCGAGGTTAGGCGATATCTAGCTACTCTTCCCACCGCATAGCGGATATCGGGCCTCGTGCATAGCATTGCGTACATGAGACTTCCTACGGCGGGCGTGAGGAACTTGTCTCATTCCTCTATCTCGCTGCGGTCATGGGTGATTGCGTCTTGAATCAAAGGAGCGCCATGTATGCGAAAGGTAGCAATCCTTTCTTGGCGGTTTGCATACTAAAGCGTGTAATCACGGTATCAATGTAAGGCGCACGAGATAAGCTCGACATTTTCTTCTTGCGATCTCGGTAAACCTTGATCCCAAGAATGTGCGCTGCATCTCCTAAGTCTTTCATTTAAAGCGATCGATAACCAACTCTTTCACGTGCGATAACGACTTCACGTTGTTGCCCGACTAGAAGAATGTCATCTACATAAAGTGCAAAAATACCACGTCTCGGTTGATATCTAACGATACACACAACTCTCGCTGAGGCAGCTGTGGTAAATCCATGGGATTTTACCACCTCGTCAGCGTAAGTTCCATGACAGGGAGGCACCTTAAGTCCATAAATGGACTTCTTAGCTTCCATACTAGATGCTCTTCACCGCCCACCACATAACCTTGGGTTCTGCATATAGATGTCTCTACCTTCCTCGAGGTAACCGTTTAAGCGGTTTTAACATCCATTGCCAAACCTCAAAGTTTAAGTGGTTGCTGCTATGGCGAGAAGAATTACGAAGGACTTGAGCATTGCTACGAGCGAAAAGGTCTCGTCGAAATCGATGCCCTCAATGCAGTGTACCCTTTCGCCACAAGCACGGCTTTAAAAGCGAAACCATCTCCATCGAATCTCTCTTCCTCTTGTATATCCACTTACTACCTATGGCTTCCTTTCCATCGGTAGGGTGTCTTTCATATACATCCATAGCCGTTATGGACTCCATTTCTAAGTCCATAGCGGTGTGCCATGATCTTGCATCAATATCTTGTATCGCCTCCTTGTATGTCCATGGGTCGATTATTGCACATTCGTTTCTGTGACTAAATCCGAAGATTCACCCACGAACATAAATCGCTCGGGTTGACGAACAACCCTCCCACTGACGAGGCGCTCACTGGCATGATAGCGGCGGTGGGTCTGACTTGTGGTTCTCTAACTTGCACAACTTCTTTGGTAGGTACCACTTATGCGGTCGGTATCTCGGTGGAACTCGACCCACTTCAATTTCTTGAAGTATCGGTGTCGATCCCTCCCACTAGACTCGACATCTCGTCCTTTGGCTGTCGGTGGTGGAATACGATCATCTTCTAATTCTTGAAGAATGATTTCAACTTTGGTTATGATTTTTCATGTAGTCCTCTTCTAAGAATCGAGCATTAGTGCTAATAATGACCTTCGATCCTTGGGACTATAGAATAAACCACCTTTCGTTCCTCTAGGATAGCCGATAAACAGCCTTGCGTCGGATCTAGCCTCCAACTTGTCGGCCTTCTTGTTCGGCCGTGTCTTTGGGCTCCTAATATCCTTATGTGGCTTAAAGCGGGCTTCGCCCAAACCACAACTTCGAAGGGGTCTTTTCGTTGACTTGGATAGTACTAGATTTAGCAAGTGCATTGTTTCTAGGCGTACCTCGAGCGAAATAAGCGATGTTGCATAACTCGTCATTGATCTAACCATTTCCAAAAGAGTCCTGTTCTTGGCTCGACACACCGTTTCTTTGTGGTGTGCCCGGTGAAATCTTGTTGGGAGGTAATCCCACACTTCACTAGATAGTCCATAAACTTCGTTCTTGAGGTATTAGCCACATGATCGAGACCCATGATGACTTGATACTTTACCAACTTCGTCTCCACTTGGCTTAAACTCTTTGAATTTCTCAAAGCATTCGGACTTCAGGTGAAGCGGTATATGTATCCGTATCTTGAGTGTCGTCGATGAAAGTGACAAAATACTGTACCCTCACGAGCTTGTGTGGACATTGGTCCACACAGTCGAAATGGACTAGCTCTAACATTTCTTTGGCTCTATAACCCTTGCTTTGAAGGGTCGATCGACATCTTACCTTCATACAAGACTAGCATGATGGGAGCGAGTAACCGTGAGATTACCCAGCATCCATTCTTAGCGAGTCTTTGGATCCTATTTAGATTGATGTGACCTATTCTAAGATGCCGGAGAAAAGTAGTGTCATCTTCTGAAAACTTTCTCTTTTAGGGTTTGATGAAGATGCAACATAGTTATAGGTATTATGTTTTGCGAGAAATAGTATAAGCGAATTATATAAAGTGCGACACGAGATAACCCGTCATTTCTTATGATAGAAACACCACTATCAAAAATAACGAGAATATCCATGAGTAAATAATTTGAAGCTTGAACAAGGTTCGCGAAAATCCGGCACATATAAAGCGTCTTTCAAAACTAAAGCTGTTGTCCCAAAACATAAAAAACATCTCCAAGCGCAGCGACCTCGACTTTGCGCGTTGCCCATGGAGATCGTTATCTCGCCATCAAACGACTCCCTTGTCGCGGGAACCCACATAGTTGTAACAAACATGATCGATTAGCCGTATCTACTACCCAGAATGGGTAGAACAAGTCGCTAAACATGTTTCCGTTACTAAAAGCAGCGTACCTTGAGCCTTGAGCATAGGGCACTTGGCCTTCCAATGCCTAGTCTTACCGCGCTTGAAGCACTTGCCTTTCTCGCTGGCTTCTTCAAGCCTCGGTGGCAACCATGTTCTTGTTCCCATTCTCCCACTTTGTTTGCCTTGCCTCTTGCCTTTGGTACCCTTTTTCTTTTCCATTTTGCAGCGAAAATTTTGGGCCCTTAGATGTGCTAGCAAGGCATGTGCTCTTTTCCCATAACTCCTTCCTGACAACGAGATCATTAAACAATGACTAAGTGTAAACTCGATCTTGCTCATGATTGCATTCACGCGAAAGTTCTCAAAGACTTGGCGGTGTATTGAGGATGATATCGACCTTGGCCGCCGTCGATACCTCCTCCCAACTGATCAAGACTATCCATGAGATGAGTCGTGTGGGAGACATATTCATGGACGAACTTCCTTCTTCCATCTTACATGCGAATTTCTCTCATTGTGTGGAAGCGGTTGTCGATCCATTGCCCAAACTTACTCTCGAGACTTGACCAAATATCGATCGCGTCTACCATCGGACGATCTTTGCAGTTTGCAAACCTTTGGACATAGTAGTCATCATATAGCATTTAGCCATATTGTTTGACTTAGTCCAAAGTCGCTTGACTCTCGCTGCTCATTAGTCGATCGTCGATGGGGCATCGAGTTTAGGAGTAGTGAGAACAAACATGTGTTCTTGATAAGAACATATTCCATGTTTCGTTTCCACTCGATAAAATTTGGACGGATAACGGTTATGTGCGAGCATATTGATAATCGATTATAGAGACATATCTGAAGCGATAATGAAAAACACATAAGCATACGATCGCATAATTAAGTAACAATAATATTGTAACCTTTTGATAAAACAATATTAATTGAAACCTCCAATCGCCCAAGGTCCCACATGCGAGCCGCGCGTGTGGGCGTTTACATGAACCCCTCGACCGGACTAAAATATACCTTTTAGTGGTTTAATTTCAATCCATGTCAACAACCTTATGATGAATGAAATTAACAATTGGACCTTACTAGACCACGTCACTATCGCGATGAAGGGACTTGGCGGGAAGTTGTACTCGGTGATGTCTAAGCAATGACCACATTTTAACGATGATGAATTCTTAGAATTGGCATACTCACTAGGACCATACAGCTTCCAATTGAATTCTTTTGTTATCTTATTTTATATCTATCTCTAGAGAACTTATGAAAATCGCACATGCGAACCCGCAGCGTGTGGGCGTTTACACATGAAACTCCCACTTCTCAATAGATTTAAAATATTTTATTTAGAAATCTCATCTAACAAACTTATGATAAGCAGTGCGAAAGCCAGCGGGTGGGCGTTTACTCACGGTCGTCTCAGCTTTGTTTAGAGATCAAAAGGTGGAGGTCTTAAAATTTTATTTTGAAAAAATTAATTTGTCGGGTTGCTTGCTTAGTCTTTTTATTCAAAGCTTTGTCCATGCGAGATCCGTAATCTAGCATGCTATACATAGAAATCGACATGTAAAACATGCTCATGAATTCTAAAATATGCTTGAAAGCGATAAACCTAGCATGCTTACTATCGCGCTTAAATCGTAAAACACTTAAGGTTTGTCAGCGTAATTTAAACATACATAGCATGCTCTTGCATAATATAAACATCGGCATGTAATGAGCGATAAAATAAAATAAAAAGCGTTCGCCGTGGCCCTCTCACTGGAACACACTTTCTTGCCTAATCTATTACATAGAATTGCAAAGTACACAATTTAAACTTGACAGCAGCCTCGCGTGCGAGGCGCGGACGGATTCGTCAAAATTAGATTTGGGCGGATCGGTGGAGCGGGCGGATCGAACCTAAATCTGGAATCGGTGGAAAAGCGGTGCGGGCACGAAAATCGGGTGCAGGCGGGTTTGGGCAGGTTGGCCAAATAAATTTGAAATTTGGGCAGCAGCATAGGAGCACGGACCGTGCAGCGCGCCAGCCACCGCCGCCCGCTTTCCTCGCATGCAGCGCTGGCGTGCTCGCCTCATGAACTTCGCCGGTCGGTCGTGGACGGCCGCGACCCACCGAGCCACCAGCGCGCCGGCGAGCGTCGTCAGCCGCATCCCAGTCTTTGCGGGGCATCCGTCTGTCCCCGCGCCGTATCGCCAGTGCCCGCGAGACCTCGGCGAGGTTTCCTCGTGCGCGCGCAGCGCCGCTGCGGCGCTTGCGTGCCGAGCCCTGCGCGTGCGCTATCGGTGTGGCTTCGCCCTCGCGATGCGTCTTTGCCGCCCGATGCTGCGCTGCGTCTCGAGGTTTCCGTGACGATTCGCGTCGAGCCGCCGAGCTCGGACGAACCTGGCGAGGTTTCCGTGCGATAAGCGTCGCGCGCCGCGTCGCCGCGCATTGCCCGTGCTACCCGCGCGATCGTCGGGCTGCTGCCGAGAAATGCTTTGCCAGCGTCGGACTGGGCACGCTACCTCGCCTTTGCCCTGTCACCCGCGCCCTCGCGATCGGCCTCGCGACCGCGATGCTCGGTTCGCGAGAAACCGTCGGAGACACCCACTGAACTGTTTTCCATCGTCTGGTCTTTCGTGCTTCGTCTTCGTTAACCTTTTACGGATAAGATTCTGAAAATAAATCTAATCTAACCACGGATTTTCTCGTGGTGAAAAACAAAACCAACAAAAACAAGCGAGCCACAATGAGCAGCGGATACATAATTAATCAAGCGCGCGTAATAATCGAAGCGTGAATTAATCTAGCGAGCGAATTACGAACCTCGCTCGATACCAATTGTAGGGATGACATATGTCAGCCCTCGCCCGAGATCTATCTTGGATATTTAATTCACCATACATTGATTATATTCTAGCATCGTCTATTTAATTAATTGCAACACGTGAGGGTTTTCTCGTGTTTACCTTTGGATGCTGTCGAGGATGAGCAGGATGAGCGGATCGAGACTGGTGCTTTGATCTTCAGGCTTTGTATCGGTTGCCCAATCTCCAGCGTCAGTGAGGGCGATCTATGGAGAATGCTTGGAAAATCACCCTCTTTCTCTCACGAATTTTGAAAAATCCTCTCAAGAGAACTATGAGATTCTCGAAAATATGCTTGTAGATAATTGAGGATTAACTGAGACTTTATCTCTTACCTTATATTTATAATGCATTACCATAATCCCGTAAGGAAAGGATCCATGCATATCAGATAAATATAATAATATCCTTATAGGATAAAGAGAATAAAATCTATCCTTAGAGGCATATAGGGGCGCCGATTTCATTGAAGCTACGGGCTGGATGGGCCAGCCCGAGGATCAAATCACAAGGAATAAAGATGGGCCTCAAATAAATTAATTATCTTATGTTCACCCGAACATAAATTAATTTATAAACATTCATTCATGCCACTAGAGAATAAATCTTGACTTACCCTTTATTACCTAAGGTGAGTCGGGCTTGCATTGAACATTCTGAATCCTCGTATTTAAGATATCGAGCGTCCATTAATTATTTAGACCATTACATTGCTTAAAATAATTAATATCTTTAATTCCTTAAGTAGTACCACTCAACCTTATTATTGTACTTGAGCTAACTCAACTGCGGGGTTTAGTACAATAAACCTTTTGAGCTCCTTAAGGGGCGTCATCATCCTAGCGGATACGGTGACTCGTCTGAGATAACTAGCATGACATACAACCTTGCCACCACGAGATGCGGAGAATATTGGGTTAGAACATATAACCCTCACCCGCTAACAAGTCAAAGTGATGGTCGAAACTCGTACTCATCTAATACCTTATCGAGGTTTAGATCGCCGTAAGTCACGAGATCTTGGTTCTTCACTACGGTCGGATAGAAGAACTCGTCTCCTGTGATCCTTCAATACGTCGATGGCGTACGGTGTTCGACCAAAGTATACTTTCAATTGACTACTTGATAAATGCGAGTGTTATAGTAGGAAAGCTAACCTAGTAAGTCTCAAGGAAAACTTAACGGGCTAATGTTCGTGTTGCTCACGAAAAGCGATTAAATCTAACACTCTAATACCGACATGAGTTTTTGAGACATCACAAATCGAATAGCAAACCTAAGCGAGGTTTGTCGATCCGAGCTAAACTAATTGGCGATAGATCTAAACTAGGGGTTGTCGAACCACTAGATGATAAACTACTAAACACGAATCGGGAAACAAATCAAAAGCAATTAAATAAATTCTCGAACAAGAAGCGATAAGATTCGGCGAAGAGCGATTAATCATGAAATCGAGTTCGACTCCACTTGCATAAAATTGAATAATTAATCCGGGAAAGCAAGAACCAATCAGAACCAATCAAGAGCGAGGAATTAAGCAGGCGGGATTAATCGATTAAATGGCAAGCGATCGAGAACAATGGAACAAATAACAGAAATTACTTTCAATCGATCAGAAATACACTGCGATATTCTTTGAAATCCGTAAATCGAATAGCGGCGTTGCTAGAATTCATAAAGAAATAAAGTACCAATGTGAATCAATATACGAATTGTAACAAATTGAAAAACGACTCGGCCGCGCGATGGAGAATGAAAAGCAGAGAAAATACGTAAAGTTTGACTTGAGAAAATAACCTAAAATAGGCTATATATAGGAAAAGCGGCCGGCGGACTGTAAAAAGCATGCAGCGTGAAGGCGGCGTCTTGGCGAGGTGTGCGGGTGGCGGGGCGGCGCGCGGGTGAGGCAGCGATGAGCCGGCGTTCAATCCGGCGCGAGTAAATTCAAGCGCTCCGGGTGAACCGGCGTTCAGCGGCGAGGCGTGTGTGGTAGGCGTGGCTGGTTGGCGGGCGGCGGATGGTGGCGGCTGGCCCGGCGTCTGGCGTGCAGGTGTGCGGTGTGCCTCGAGAGGTAAGTTCTGGCGGCGCTCGGTCAGGCTGGGATGCCGAGGCGTGCGGGTGTCGGGCGCCACGGTGATGGCGGCGTCTGGGCGTCCGGTGCGTGCGGCGAGGAGTCGTGCGCAACTTTGTCGTTTGCTCCGTTCTTACTCGTTTGAACTACGATTTGCGATCCGCTTTAGCCTATGAACTCCTGTCAGCTCTTCAATTATACATTATTCTTGGTAGATTCAATTTATATTTAATGCCGATTTTCTGCAAAACATTGAAACAGAACCAAGTAAGTCCGAAGCGATAAACAATAATCGAACTAACGGCATAAAAGGGATAAACTAATGAAGGCGACATGCAAAACAATACCAAGAATAAGCACAAAATGACGCAAACAACTCCCCACTTATTCATTTGCTTGTCCTCAAGCAAAGTCTATCTAAACAAGAATAGAAAAATAGCTCATGCGACTAAACTCTTAATCTAATCAATCAAACCTCTTTTGCAATTCCCCGGACATGATGAGTACATAATCAAGGTTAATGTGAAACAAATCTAAGATTGTGAGAATGTCGAATAAACAAGAAGATTATTTTTGCTCGGACCCGACTCTCAGATTGAGAAGCGAATTAACTAAAATGGTTACCTTTAGCAACAAGTTTCTTTTGAGAACCTGAAAAAGTATAAACAAATTTTGGAACAATGTTAGAAAGGTGAAGTCTCGATGAATTCGAGTCTCTATGAAGTGGTTTCCATACCTATTTCTCAATTTTCAAGAAGAGGCGAATCCATCCTCCATTTATACAATCTCAACAAATTATTGGAGTTTTCATTCTAAGCTTCTTTTCTTTCTTATTCACTCTATTTTTTTTATTTTTTTTTGAAACAAGTATATAGGTAACCAAGGCATTAACACTCACAACATTAGTCGGACAAATCACATCAATAACCCCGATTTAGATTTATTCACACAACCTCGTTCATTCATTGCACTTGATAACGTAACATCACGATAAAGAGAACACATCGAGGTTTGACCAATACCACGAGTTCGGTGCGTAAATTATAATCTAACTTATTCGCATGAGACAAAACTTGAGTACAAGATGACAAAATAAGCATAGATCCGTGGTGTCAATCATGCACATACCGAGCACAACATATACAACATATCATCAACAACTCCCTCCACATAGGATTTTGATTTGTGCAAGCTGAACTCTCGGTATTGATCGGACTTTGGCGTATTTCTCGTTTATCTTGATGTCGTGTGATTAAAGTGCAATATGAATTGGCGATTGTGTGAATTGATTTTAAATCGGTGGTTATTGGCGTGATTTGTCCGGCTAATGCTAGGGAAGTGTTAACGGGGTGGTTACCTATATACTCGTTTCAAATAAAAAAAAAAAAAATATGTGTGAAAAAGAAAATAAGGAGAATTAAAACTCGATGTTGTTGAGATTGTATAAATGGAGGATGGGATTACGCCCCTCTTTCGTTAATTGAGAAATGGGCATGGGAAACCACGATAGGAGACTCGAGTTCATCGAGACTTGGCCTTCGAACATTGTTCAAAATTTGTTTATACTTTCTTTGTGTTCTCAAAAGAAATTTGTTGCTAAAGGTAACCATTTTAGTTAATTCACCTCTAGCGGAGAGTTGAGTGCGAGCAAAAATAACCTACACTGTTTGTTTGATATTTTCATAATCTTAGATTTTTTCACATTAACTTTTATTATGTATTCATCATGTTTGGGGGTTGCAAGAGATTTGATTGATTGGACTAAGAGTGATGTTGCATGAGTTATCTTCGAACCTTATTAGTATAGACTTTGCTTGAGGACAAGCAAATGGATAAGTGTGGGAGAGTTGTTTGGTATGATTTTGTGATGATTCTTGGTATTGTTTTACATGTCATTTTCTATGGTTTGTCCTATTTATGCACGTGGTTCGATTAATATTTATCGATTCGGACTTACTTAGTTCGTCTCGATGTTTTATAGGAAAACGGCCGAAAATAGGATGAATTGGATCTACCAAGATCTGATATAATTGAAACATCTCGACAGAGTTCATAGGCGGCGGATCGCGAATCGGAGTTCAAGCGAGGAAGCAGCGGGCAAGCGCGGTAGCGCCACAGCGCCCGTCGCGCGCGCGCTACGCCAGCCAGCGCCCGCCGCGCCGCCCGCCGCTGCGCCCGGCGCTCGGCCACCAGCGCGCTTCGCTCCGGCGCGTGCGTTCGTACCTCGCCGCGCTTCGAGTGGCGCGCTCACCTCCCGCGTCGCTCGCTCCGCGTCGCCTCGCCCGCCCGGCGTCGCGCCTGCTTCGCCCAGCGCCAGCGCCATCCGCTTCGCCCAGCGCTCGCTCACTCCCTTCCGCGGCGGCTTTGCCCGCGCCCGATCTGCCGCGCGTTCTCGGCGCTCAACTCCAGCGTCACCTTTCCGTGCCGCCTCGCCCGCCAGCGCCAGCCTCCGGTAGCGTTGAAGTCGGCGCCCGGTTCTGGCCTTATTCCTCCTCCATCCGGCGCAGCGGCGGCGCCACCTCCGCATCTCCGGCCCAGCGCGCGCGCCCGCCAGCATCTCGCACCGCGCGCACCTCGCCAGCGCGTTTATTACCAGCTCGTTGGCCTCCAACGGCGCTCGCTTCAATCGAGAACTCTTCGCGCGGCGTTCATTGTGATCCAGCGTTCATATTGAAGCGAGAATGTATTTTGGCGTCGTTCATTTTGAGCGCCGGCTCACTTCATTTAATATAAATATCTGGCGCTTAGGGTTGAGTGAAGGGTCGCGTTTTCTCACGAGTTTGGTTTCGCTTCTCCGGCGACGCGAGGACTGTTCTTGAACATTCATGAGGATCTTCACTGACTTGGATAACGGATACAATTCTAGTTTTCAATTCGATTGAATAATTTGTTTATTAATTTATGCTTTGGATTATCGGTTCTTTGAATCAATTTCATAGTGTTTTGTTTGATGGTTTACGTGGATTCAATTTCATAAGTAATGATAGAAGTGTTCTCGTGTTTATCGATTTACATTGCTTAATGATTTCTTGATTTCGTTTAATTCTGTTCTTGTTGGTTGATCGATGTTTATTGTTCATTTCTGAGTAGACTTAGATTAGGGCTTGTGAACCCTAAGAATAGGTTTGCTCTGCTTTTTGTTTACCGCTTTCGATTTATCTCTTTCGTGGTTCGACTAGGGATTAACAACCCTAGTTTAGATTTATCGCTTTATTAGTATAGCTCGGGATTGACAACCCACGGCTAGGATCATTGTTTTATTTCTCGTATTTCTATTCGGTATGTTTCAAACCCATGTTGGCATTAGAATGTTTGGGTTTTAATCGCTTTACGTGTATGACATGAACAATCATACATGTTAAGTTTTCCTTGAGGGCGACTAGTGTTAACTTACCGCTACGATTACCTCGTGCGATTGCGAGTAATTTGAGTGTGTTTCAGCGATTAGGATTAGGTGAACTTAAACCCACTAGAATGTGTCTACAATTAGCCGATAGGTCCGTGAGATACCCTAAGGGTATTGTCGAGGATGTATTAGTTAAGATGGGTGGGTTGATTGTTCCGTCGATTTTGTCGTGTTGGATATGGGGATATTAGTGAAGATGGGGTAGAACACTCACTTTTGTTGGGGAGGCCATTCATGGCCACAACCAACTTGTTTATTGATGTTAAGAATGGCACATTGAAAATGGTAGCTTGGTGAATCGTGTCCTTCTCTACACATGATAGTGTGATATCTCACTGTTAAATGCATTGATTATCACGTTTCCATAGATCTTTGTTGATCCCTTGTAGAGAATGTTTTATCGCGGTATGAATACAAATTTCTATAAGGGAAAGTGAAGCGGATCTTTGGATCGACGAGAAAGTTAACAAGGACTTAAAGTCGGGAATGAAAGTCTTACTTCTTCGTCTCGTTTGAGCTTATCCCGAGAAGCTCAAGTCGGGTGGAGTGGTCCTTACATCTTGGAGCAGGTGTTTC
Organism: Salvia rosmarinus; assembly: GCA_036937905.1. Taxonomy (NCBI): domain Eukaryota; kingdom Viridiplantae; phylum Streptophyta; class Magnoliopsida; order Lamiales; family Lamiaceae; genus Salvia; species Salvia rosmarinus. Next base: position 401,353 of record JAODLM010000689.1, read on the forward strand.
CTTACAGAGACGGTATTACTTAGCGACCCGACTCGATAAATCATTATTTGTGAGCGATCGGTGAGTCGAGCCGTACTTTGGCGTGAGGAATCGAAAAAAGAAGTGGAGGCGTTTTGCTCGTCGGTCCCAATATCTTTGACGGGATTATGTCAGACTCCGACGTTAAGCGAGTACTACGTGGGAGTTTACCCACGGTTTTGCTGTTTTCTTTTTCTTTTCTTTTCTTTTATCCTTTGATTTATCTGGTTTTGTTATCTGATCTTTCTCTCTCTATTTATCAGACTTTTATAGTGGTGACGGTGCTTAAAAAGATGTATATGGGCCAATCACGGCGCTCAATCGAACCGGCGTTCGAGAAGAATACTGAAGCGATCACGGTGGCGCTCAATCGAACGGTCGTTCGGAAAGAATACTGAACTTCATTCTCGGTGGCGCTCATAATGAACCGGTTGAAAATTTAGTCGATAGCTTTTCTCGTAGGCGTTGATGTGAGCAAGCGTTCATAAAATGGGCGAGAATAAAGTACGGTGGCGCTCAAACCAAGCAGCTCAACTCGCTGCGAAGAGGCCCTCTGGCGGCGTTCGATAAAACGGTAGCTCGTGTTATAAAAAAAAAAAAAAAAAAAAGAGAGAACCATTCTGACCGGCGCTCGTTGTGAACCGGTGCCTTTCTCTGAGCCGGCGCTCATTGTGAGGCGGACTATATTAGGGCACCAAGCCTATTCGTTCAAAACACGAAGCAGGCGCGCCTTTCCGTTGTCCTCATTGTCCCCGACAGCGGCGCCAAGTGATCGAGCTAAAAACACACTCAAATTACTCACAATCGTGCGAGGTAATCGTGGCGTGATAAGTTAACTGCAGTGGTCTCTCAAGGAAAACTTAGCAGGCGATTGTTCGTATCAGCGCCTGACGATTAAAACCTAAACATTCTAATGCTGACGGGGTTTGAAACATCTGGAATTGAAATACGAAATTAAGCGGCAAACCTAGGCGGGGTTGTCAATCGAGCTAAACTAATAAAGCGATAAATCTAAACCGGGGTTGTCGATCCACTAGTTGAGCTCTGGCGGTAAATCAAGCGATAAAAAGCATATGCAATCATATTATTCATAGGGTTTGTCAATCCCTAATCTAAATCTAATTGTAAATAAGCGAAGCGATAAATCATTAAGCAAATTAAACCAGCGGAACATGAAAATCAATCGATGTCACTATGAATTGAATTGACAAAAATCATCAAATAATAATACTACGAAATTAAATCGATAGGCGATGATCGAGCATAAATTGATAAGAAAAGATTGTTCAAGCGAAGGCCGAAAGCATAAATTAACACTAAGATTTATCATTGTTGTCGATCTGTTGTATCTCTGGAAAATTGGTGTAGTTGTGGTGAAGAAAAAAGATCGAGAATGGCGAGGGCGTTCGAAAAATGGGAGGCGAGAATTGCGGACGAGGCGAGAGAGGTTTGACCTAATGCGGCATAAATATATATATATTAAATAAAAAGCGGCGCGGTGCAAAGTGAGCAGCGTTCAAAAACCATTACTGCCTCATTTGTGGCCGGCTCAAAGTGAGCAACGCTTCGAAGATGGAAGGCGGTAGCGAGGAACCGGCGTTCACAATGTGAGCAGCTCAGATGGGCTGGCGGCGGGAACGGCGTTCTGAATTTGAGCATGCGCTTTCAGTTGGAGGCTGAAACCAGGTGAAGCAGCGTTCACAATGAACCGGCGTTCGCTGGGCGTGCATTCTTGTGGCTGACGGCGTCTCGACACTGCTGCTGTGATGTTTTATTTTGGCCCGTTCTCGCCGTTTGAATTCCGTTGCACACGGTTTTGCCTACGGACTCCTATCACAACGTAATTTACTTCTTATGAAGGATAAAATCCTTGATTCCTTCTCAAAATTCATGAGAATCATTGAAAGTGTTCAGCGCGGTCTTGCGACTTGAAGTGACGGAGTGCCGTGCACGACTTTGAAGATTGGCCCGTTCTCCTCGTGCGAACTTGATTTGCGATCCTCTTTCACCTATGAACTACTTGTCGAGATGCTCTTCAATTATATTTGATCTCGACAGATCCAATTCATCCTATTTTCTGCGTTTTCCTACAAAACGCCGAGGCGAGCGAAGTGAGTCCAGAATCGATAATATATCGTCAAACCAGCGGCATAAATGGGACAAACTACTGAAATTGACATGTAAAACAATCCGAAGGATCATCAAAAATCATACCAAACAACTCCCTCACACTTATCCATTTGCTTGTCCTCAAGCAAATTCTATACCAATAAGAATAGGAAGATAATTCATACTGACTTAACTCTTATTCTAATCAATCAAATCTCTTTTGCAATTCCCCAAACATGATGAATACATAATCCAAAGACAACGTGAAACAAAACTAAGATTGTGAAAATATCAAATAAGCGAGTAAGTAATTTTTGTTCGAGACCCGACTCTCCGCTGGGAGTGAATTAACTAAAATGGTTACCTTTAGTAACAAGTTTCTTTTGAGAGCAGCGAAAGTATAAACAAATTTTGGGACAATGTTAGAAAGGTGAAGCCTCGATGAACTCGAGTCTCCTAACGTGGTTTCCATGTCCATTTCTCAATTCACGAGAAGAGGGACATAATCTCATCCTCCATTTATACAATCTCAACAACATTGGAGTTTTCTCCTATTAACTTCTTTTTTTTAATATCCCTTTTTTCCACTTTTTTTTATAATTGAAAGCAGTATATAGGTAACCACCCATTAACACTCCCCTAGCATTAGCGGACAAATCACATCAATAACCACCGATTTAAAATCAATCCACAATCTCGTCAATTCACATTGCACTTTAATCACATGACATCAAGATAAGCGAGAAATACATCGAGGTCGATCAATACCACGAGTTCGGTTGCACAAATCAAAATCTAACTTATTCGCATAGACACAAACTCGAGTCAAACAATCAAAATAAGCACAAGGAGGCGTCATTAAGCATCTGAAAACTATATATCACGCTCACAAAACCAAATACTATCAACTCACACGCAATTCGAACCTTCCGATTGCTCAAAACGATAATAACATAAAAATAGCCGATGGGGAAGACTTCACGATAAAATATGGCGGTGGCGGGGTTGGAATGTGGCGTGCACGGCGAGTTGGAGTGTCACGGCTTCGTCTACGCTCGACAACTTTCCGGATCGAGGCAAAACAAACTCGACAACAAGCGGATCGAAAAACAGCGAAAACGAAGCGAAAAGAAGAAAAGAAAACAAAGCCAAAAGCGTGGGTTGCCTCCCACGGGCGCTTGTTAACGTCATTAGCTCGACATGTTTATTAGAGTAGCGGTGGTGGTCAATGTGGCGGTCCGCCATAATCATGATGCATGAGCTCCGCCGGTGCCCGGTTATACCAAGTGTTGCTCGGATAGGGCATAGACACCCTTTATCGTGACTTGGAAAATTTGTTTTCACCACCTCTATAAGCAGGGTCAACTCTGTTTCTCCAAAATTAGAAGCTCGGTGAAAAGATCACTGGCTTCCTTGCTCATCCTCCACGAACACATACTTCATGGTGGTTCCTTCCGATACCATTGTGGAGTGCGGGCATGCTAACAAATTCCCTTTCCCAATCCTCTTCATCAGCTGAAACCGCATGAACTACCTCAGCCCGTGTTCTCGGGTCGGCTCATGCCCAGCCGGTCTAACTCGGAGACTACCACCTCTTCCTCCTTTTTCTTGTAGTGGCAGTTATCTTGAGATGGCTCTTCCGCATCGATCATCTGCTCGATCACCTTGAAGGATAATGTTGCACGAGCACTCACGGGGTGGCTCGAAGTTCTCTCGCGCAAGTTGTCGTTGATACTCAACCAACTTCACAGACCATCGGTCCCGCACGTGCCTCTAGCGCTCGAGTTGCGTCTACTGTCATCCGATGGCAAACTACGATGGTCGGTGGTGCTTTGAGCCTCATAGGGTGAGCTTGGTGGCTCACTATTGCATCTTGTTGCGACAACTCGTCCGACTTCTCGGTCATCATTTCTAATTTGGCACATAGCGCTGAGTTTGGTGTCATCGACATCAAGCCGTTGGTGGCGAGTCTAAATTAATTCGGTCTCCACATTATCAGCGGATACCTACGAGGTGGTGGTGGAGGAAAATACTCACATTGCGGGTGGTACCCTTGTTCTTTGTGGAGGTTGTGGGTGTTGTGGATCATAATATCTATAGTCGGGGTTGTGCGTCCCAACATCTCGAATCGGGATGTGGTTCCCCCATTACAGATCGGATTGAGGAAGGCCGTTCTTCTGTGGAATCCCGCGTCCCAAATCGGGTTGTGGATCGATATTCGGGTTGGTTGGGTTATTCCACCCGAACCATATTATTCTTAGTAAGGCTCAAATTCACATCGGGGTTGGAATCCGTAATGCGTCATGGGCCGGCGTTGCCGTCAAAGCATGCATCTTCCGTCAAGCGGCGACAACCTAGCATTACTGACACTCACGCAAAGCGGATCACTGCGCAGCTGGGTATAACAAAATAAAAGCGAAAAGAAAAGCGAAAACAAACAACCTGAAACAATATGCACAAAAGTTTTCCCGACAGCGGCGCCAAAATTGATCGAGCTAAAACACACTCAAATTCACTCATGAATCATACGAGGTGTTATAGTAGGAAAGCTAACCTAGTAGTCTCTCGAGGAAAACTTAGCAGGGCCTAATGTTAGGTGTTGCTCACGGAAAATTAAATCCTAACACTCTAATACCAACATGAGTTTTGAGATATGAGAAATCGAATCTGAAAATTAAATAGCAAACCTAGGCGGGGTTGTCAATCCGAGAGCTAAACTAATAAGCGATAAATCTAAACCGGGGTTGTCGATCCCTAGTTGAGCTCACAATGCGTAAGCGATCAAACAAAAGCATATGCAATCATATTATTCATAGGGTTTGTCAATCCCTAATCTAAATCTAATTGTAAATAAGCGAGCGATAAATCATTAAGCAAATTAAACCAGCGGAACATGAAAATCTATCGATGTCACTATGAATTGAATTGACAAAAATCATCAAATTGATCGAGCAAATGAATAAGTGTGGGAGAGTTGTTTGGTGTCATTTATGCTTATTCTTGGTATTTTTGCATGTTGTCTTCATTAGTTTATCCCTTTTATGCTTAGTTAGTTCGATTATTGTTTATCGTTTAGGACTTACTTGGTTCGTTTCAATGTTTTGCAGAAAATTGGCATTAAATAGGATAAATTGAATCTACCAAGAATAATGTATAATTGAAGAACTTTTGTGAGGTTCATAGGCGGCGGATCGCCGTCGAGTTCAAGCAGTAAGAGCAGGCGAAAGCTTGACAAAGTTGCGCCACGACTCCCCGTCGCCGCACCGGGCCTGTGGCAGCATCATCACCAGCGCCGCGCACTCCATGCGCCCGGCATCCCAGGCAGTCACACTGCTTGAGGCTTTCGAATTACCTCGGCCGCTTTCGCTTATTTTTTTTGAAACAAGTATATAGGTAACCAAGCATGTATGCTCCCCCAACATTAGTCGGACAAATCACATCAATAACCCCGATTTAAGATTTATTCACACAACCTCGTTCATTCACATTGCCTTGATAACGTATCATCGATAAAGAGAACACATCAGGTTTGACCAATACCACGAGTTCGGTGCGTAAATTATAATCTAACTTATTCATAGACAAAAACTTGAGTACAAGATGACAAAATAAGCATAGATCCATGGTGTCGATCATGCACATACCCGAGCACAACATATACAACATATCATCAACAACTCCACACATAGATGAGCCTTGTCCCCGAGCTCAAAACATGAACAACAAAATAAGGCGAAAGAGCGAGACTTCACGATAGCAGTTTGGGAGAGAAAGGTCGAGGCGGACATCGAGTTCGAGAGATGATCACATGTAGCAAGTACGGAAAAGACAAGGAAAAACAAACACACCACAAAAAGGAAAACAACGAACCACCGAAAAGGGCGAGAAGCGAAATAAGGAAATATATACATACTCTCAACGGTGAAGCTTAGCTTTATTGGTTAATGATAAGTGGTGGTGGTGGAGAAATTTGTGTGGGATAGGGACCGAGGCGTCCCACGGGCTGAAGGGTGGTTTATTCTATAGTCTAAGGATCAGGAAGGTCATTATTAGCTAATGCTCGATTCTTGAAGAGGACTACTGAAAATCATAATCCAAAGTTGAAATCATTCTTAGAATTAGAAGATGATCGTATTCCACCACGAATAGGCGAAGAGTGCGAGATGTCGGAGTCTAGTGGGAGGGATCGACACGGATACTTGAAGAAATTGAAGTGGGTCGGATTCTTGGAGATACCCCGTCTGATTGGTACCTACATGCAAGTTGTGCAAGTTAGAGAACCACAGATATCTGCACCCGTTGCCATTGTGCTGAGAACCTCGTCGTGGTGGGAGGTTGTAGTCGACAGCGATTTATGTTCGTGGGTGAATCTTGGTTTGGTCGATGAGCGAACGCATAATCGACCCTGGACATACTGAGGCGTCTAGATATTGATGCAAGATCATGGCACACCGCTATGGACTTAGAAATGGAGTCCATACGACTATGGATGTATATGAAGACACCTCTACCGGATGGCGAAGGAAGCCATAGGTAGTAAGTGGATATCTGAGAGGAAGAGAGATTCCGATGGAGAGTTTGACTTTCAAAGCCGGCTTGGCGAAGACATTTTCGGATTGAGGGCATCGATTTGATGAGACCTTTTCATGTAGCATACTCAAGTCCATCGAATTCTTCGGCCAGCACCCATGAACTAGAGGTTTGGCAAATGGATGTTAAAACCGCTTTTCAAGCGGTTACCTTGAGGAAGGTAGGCATCTATATCGCAGAACTGAAGGTTATGTGGTAAGGGTGAAGAGCATCTAGTATGGAAGCTTAAAGTCCATTTATGGACTTAGCGAACTCCTCGATCATGGAACTGTCGCTTTGGTGGTAAAGTCCTATGGATTTACCCGGTTCCTACGAGAGTTGTGTTATCGGTTGAGATGTCAGCGGTGATGTGGTATTTCTTGCACTTTATGTAGATGACATCCTTCTAGTTGGCAACAAGTGAAGTGTTATCGGGCGTAAAAGTTGGCTATCGATCGTTTAATGAAAGACTTGGGAGATGCGTACTTCTTGGGATCAGGTTTGAGATCGCAATGAAGAAAATGATTGAGCTTATCTCAGGCTCTTGATCTGTAATTACTCGTTTAAGTATGCGACCGCAGAAAGGATTGCTACCTTCGGGACATGGCGTTCCTTTATCTAACGCTCCTCTATATGCCAAGGATAGAGGAAATGAGACAAGTTCTACTGCTTACGCGTGGGAAGTCTCAGTATCGCATCTTATGCACGAGGCGATATACACTGTGCGGTAGGCATAGTAGCTGAATGATCGTCTAACCTGGACAAGCTCATTAAGGCTGCATGGCGATACTCAAGTACACGAAAGGACTCGAGATTATGAGCTGGTTACCATGCAGATAGTCTAATGCCTTGGGTTATCTGATTCGTTCAAGGCGACGTGATGAGAAAAGTCGACCTGCGGTATGTGTTTCCTTGGGGGTGGAGCCGTATCACGGCGGTGCAAGCGCGATGCATTGCGGACTCTACCATGGAAGCGAATATGCCAGCAACGGAGGCTTCTAAGGAGTTGTATGGTTAGAACTACCTCATGGATCTAGATGGGTACCTAGTTTGCGAAGTATCATAGTTTCTTGTGATAACCGGTGCGATGTGACTCGAGAGGAACCACGGACCCACAAGCGACTAAACACATAGAGAGAAAGTACCATGTCATAGAAATCGTTGAGCGAGGTGGCGTGCTGATTGAAAAAAGATTGATCTGACGGAAAATCATGGATCCATTCACGAAGAGCATGCGCATAAAAGTCGATGGACACGTTAGAGGACTTGGTTAACGATGGCACCCATTAGGAAACTTTTGTATAAGTGGGAGAAGCAAAGTGATGGTTGTTTGTAATAGCTAGTAGAAAGACACATTGTATACTAAAAGTTTGCTTTAGTATAAGTGAGAGATTGTTGGATTTGTATCTTGAGCGATTTGGTTGAGCTTGTATCAATGTTTCCTGATCCACTATTACAATCTCTATCGATTTGAATACTTGATTGCATATATCGTGTCCTTATCTCTATATAAGTTAGATCATCGATGTGTGAAGAAGATCACAGTATGATTGGTCGAAGCAATGAGATATAAAAGTTTCACGGTGAGGGCACTTAAGGGCGGTTGTCGGTTTAGCTGCGGTATAGATAAGAAGTGACTTGACTTAGTTGCTTGTCTATGTTGGTCTCTACGTATTGAAGGATCAGGTGAGATGAGTTCTTCGCTTCCCGTGTGAAGAACGAGATCTCGGTGACTTCACGATGATCTAAACCTCGATAAGGTATTAGATTTAGTATGAGCGTGCCATCACTTGCTTGTTAGCTAGGGTTATATGTTCTAACCAAGATTCTCCGGATCTGTGGTGAAGCGGTCAGAATGTTGTCACGCTTAGTTATCTCAGATCGAGTCACCGTATCCGCTAGGAGATGACGCCCTCAAGGAACTTCAAAAGGTTTATTCGACTAAACCCCAGCAGTTGAGTTACGGCTCAATAATAAGGTTGAGTGGTACTACTTAAATGAAGTTATTAATCGCTTTAAGCAATGATGCAATAAATGATTAATGGACGCTCGATATCTTAAATCACGGGATTCGGAATGTCAAGTGCAAGCCCGACTCAACCTTCGTAAAAGGGTAAGTCAACATTCTTTTCTAGTGGCATGATCGAATGTTTATAAATTAATTTATGTTCGGTCGAACATAAGATAATTAATTTATTCTGAGGCCCATCTTTATTCCTCAGAATCCCTGGCCGGCCCATCCAGCCGTAACAAGGAAAAATCCTCGCCCCTTTATGCTCCCAAAGGCAAGATTTTATTCTTTTATCCCACAAGGATATTATTATATTTATGGTATATGCATAGATCCTTTCCATATAAGATTATGGTAATAATCCCAGAGTATGGAAATAATCCCTAGAGTATGGAAATAATCCTAAGATTACGGTAATTTTCCATATAGATTACGGTAATTTCCATAGGATTATGGTAATTTCCATATGGGATTAAGGTAGTGCATTATAAATATAAGGTAGAGATAAAGTCTAGTTAATGCTCACATTAATTAAGAAATTTTCGCCCCTCATAGTGTTTGAGAGAGTATTTCAAAATTGTGGAGAGCAATGGTGATTTTCCAAGCATTCTCCATAGATCGCCCTCACCGAGCGTGAGAGTGGGCAATCGGATACAGCCCGTAAGGTCAAAGCACGAGTCCGATCCGCTCGATCCTTCATCTCGCTCCATCGACCTCTTCGCATCCAAAGGTAAACACGTGAAAAACCCTACATGTTGCGAATTAATTATATAGACGCATGCTAGGTTTATAATCAATGTATGGTGAATTAAATATCCAAGAGGATCCTGGCGAGGGTTAACATATGTTTTCCCTACAATGTTGTTCAAAAGCTCATGGAGAAGAATGGCATCACCCACAAGGTTTCCACGCCATATCATCCACGACTTCGTGGGCGAGAAACAACAAGCCAGACGGCATGTTGTCGAAGACGATCCAACCATCCCGAAGGATCGGTCAAGGAATGTCGAACTTTCCATACCGAACGCTTTCAAGAGCATTTTGGGATGAGTCCCATCGGCTTGTATATGGAAAAGCGTGCCATCTACCCGTGAGATCGAGCACGAGATTCGATATTAGCCACTGAATCTTGACATCACGTAGTGCAGGGAGCTCTCAGATCACCGAACTCAAGAACTTCTGGACTAAGCATATGAGAACGCCCAGATTTACAAGGATAAAGTCAAGAGGATTCATGATCGAGAATAGTCCGAAAAGAGAAGACCGGAATGGTGCTGTCATATTTCGCCATCGAAACTTTTTCCCGAAAGCTCAAGCTCAGGAGTGGCTCCCTTTCGCTGGGGTGTTTTCCATGGAGCGTTTTACCGCTGACCCAAAACAAACGGATCATTTATCGTGAATCGGCCGAGTCAAACCTTATTGATCGTGAGGAGTCGGAAGAAGTGAGAGCGTTTCGCTCCGGTCCCCAATTTCGACCGGATTACGCTCACGACGTTAACCGAGTACCACGTGGAGTACCCACATATTTTTGTTCTTTTCTTTTCTTATCCTTCGATTTATCCGGTTTTGTTATCCCGATCTTTCTCTATTTATGCGCTTTTATAGTGAGACCGGTGCTTAAAAGAGTATATGGGCCACATTACGCTCAACTGAACCAGCTCGTAAGAATACGAATCAATCACAGACGCTCAATCGAACCAGCGTCGTATGAATACATAAGCCAATCAACTGGCGCCAATCCGAACCTAAAGAATACAGAACTCATTCTCACCGGCGCTCATAATGAACCTTCAAAATTTGGTCGGAAGAGGTCACGCTGCTCAGAACCGCTCATAAATGGGCAGATGAAATTGCAATGGCCAAACCAAGCCCAACTCGCGCGAAGAGGCCCTGCTCTGCTGCTCGACAAGAACCAAAAAAAAAAAAAAAAAAAAAAGAGAGAGAACTATTCTAACGCGCGCCATTTGAGCCGGATATAGTAGGCACCAAGCCCTATTTCGCTCCAAGAAGCTTGAGCGCCCGCGCCCCTCCTGCCCCGTCCCTGTAGCCGCGGCGCCCCTCCGCGTTACGTTAGCACCCGGGCGCCGTCAGCGAGCGCCTGCTTCTCCCTCTCCACTGCAGCCTCGGGGCCAGGCGCCATCCTCCTCAGCGATCTCCACGCACCTCGAAGCGTTCCAACCGCATGTTTCGAAGCGCTTCCGCCTAGTTTCCCGCCAAGGCTTCAACCCTGCTCGCCAGAGCGGGCTGCTCCCGTCTGCCCACTCCGCCTAACGCGCACGCTTCACGACTCGAAGCGCCTCACCGGGCGTCTACCTGTAACACCCGACGCCGCGATCCGCGCTTGCCTTCAGCCACCGCTGCCGGCGCCCGCCACCTCACGGCGGCATTCAGCCACATCACCTGAGCTTTATCTCGCCTCCTCGCGCGCGCCATCTCTCCGTGCCTCACCGCAGACCCATCTGGAAGGAGCGCTCTTCGCCAGCCTCGCACGCCTCTACCTCGCACACCCAGACCGTTCTAGCTCCGAGCTCCTTCCCGACATTAAGCATGGTTCGCGACAAAACCCTCTCTTGCAAAACGAGCAAGAATCGAAATGCTTCGGATCGGAACAACCCAAGATCTAGCAACTACAATGCCCCATTCCGATTTATACGCCCAAGAAGGTATCTTTTTCTCCGTTATTCGCTCGAAGATATCATCACCACGCTCGCTTGATTGGAATATTTAGCTTCATCGGCTGATGGATCCGTGAAACATATTGAAATTATGGTCTGCCTTGGTTTGGCAACCGGAACCGTAAGATGGTTTTAAGAATATTGTTAGAGTTTTGTGCAACACTAGAGCCATGATGATTTTAAGTTCCATTCTCGCCGGGTGGACGAGATACGCCATTACACCTAAGGTTACGGAGGTTTTGGGTTTCATTCTAGCGGCTTTTTCTCGATGACCAAGAGATTTCTCTTGTGAGACATGGAAGATTTTAACTGTTTTGAATTTCATCGCAGCACCTCTAGTGCCTTATTCAGACCGCTTTTATAGCTCATAAGTTCCTAGCGTAACCCACAGGAAGAGCGGCTAAAAAGTGAGTGCTCAAGAGCTCTGTCCTCGTGTCATGAATAACAAGAAGGTTTTGCTAGACCTTCTTATGGCGCCGATTTGAGTTTAGAGGGGCACCGTAAGGCCAAACTCTCCTGTGAGCCAATACCCATTCATTCTAGCAAGTATTTTGTGGGAATCACTAGTGAAGATGGTCCTATTTCTGCTAGGCGTGATTGAGAATATTCCAATCACTTTCGATTTCGATTGATTGCTTCGACCCGGCAACTTTGCTTCCATGAAGCACGCGCACGGTCCAGAGAGTATATCACGTAACCAACCGTCTGGGACTATTGTTGGACCGCCACCGCGGATGAAGATGTCCCGAGATCCGGGTACCAGCAGAGACGGGACCTCGTGACACTCCCTTCCCGGGTTTTCCTCCCATCGGGCCCCACAACACGCTTCTGACCTTAGAGCGTTTTGATTCCATGGCAAGGCAGCAGCCACTTCACTAGCTGGGGACTTAGTCCTCCCGGAATCGTAGCTTTGAGAGGTATCGCAGGTATGGGTCTAAGTCCGTAGTTCACCAATCTTCACCCGTGGTTTTGGAGTTCCAGCATCGAGGTATATCGCTGTCTTGACGCCCAAATGCCAGCTCAAGCCTTCATCAATCTTCACAGATGCTGGGCGATTTCCCCAAGATGTTTCCGCCAGACACCCATGAGCAGCATTTGGCCGACTTCGCTCCTCTAGGATAGCCAAAAAATTTCAAGGCGGATCTAGCCTCCAACTTGTCGCCTTCTTGTTCAAAGACACGTGCCGGATCACCCCATATCCTTATGTGGCTTAAACCGGGCTCATACCAAACCACAACTCCGAAAGGGTCTTTTCGATCGACTGGACGGTACTAGATTTAGCAAGTATGCCACCGCCTCTAAGGCATATCCCCGTAATCGAAATAGCAATGTAGCATAACTCATCATAGATCTAACCATTTCCAAAAGAGTCCTATTTCTTCGCCTCGACACACCATTTGTTGTGGTGTGCCCGGTGAACGCCTGGATGTAATCCCACACTTCACTAGATAGTCCATAAACTCGTTATCGAGGTATTCGCCACCGCGATCAGACCGCAAAGTGACTTGATACTCTTACCTAGCTTCGCCTCCACTCCGCCTTAAACTCTTTGAATTTCAAAGCATCGACTTCGCGAAGTGTATATGTATCCGCACTCGAGTAATCACAATGAAAGTGACAAAATACTGCACTCCACGAGCTTGTGTGGACATTGGTCCACACAGTCGTAATGGACTAACTCCAACATTTCTTTGCCTCTATAACCTTCGTCAAGGTCCGGTCGACATCTTACCTTCTATACAGGATTCGCAGATTGGGAACGGAGTAACCGTGAGATTACCCAACGCCCATTCTTAGCCGCCTTTGATCCTATTTAGATTGATGTGACCTAATCTAAGATGCCGAGAGAAAAGTAGAGTCATCTTGCGAAGAAAACTTTCTCTTTTAGGGTTTGATGAAGATGCAATATAGTTATAGTATTATGTTTTGCGTAAATAGTATAAAGCTTAATTATATAAAGTGCCAACACAGATAACTCGTCATTTCTTATGATAGAAACACCACTATCAAAAATAATGTAATATCCATGAAAAATAATTTTCAAACAGAACAAGGTTCCAACAAAATCCGCACATATAAAACGCTTTCAAAACTAAAGCTGTTGTCCCAAAACATAAAGAAACATCTCCAATCGCAACCGACTTTCGGCCAAGGCTGTCCCATGGAGATCGTTATCTCGCCATCAAACAGCTCCCTTGTCCGCAGGAACCCCTCGCAAAGTGTAACAAACATGATCGCTTGCAGCCAGATCTACTACCCAAGAAACGGGTAGAACAAGTCGCTAAACATGTTTCACATTAAAGCAAACGGGGTACCTTGAGCCTTGAGCATAGGGCACTTGCCTTCCAATGCCCACCTATCCGCACTTGAAGCACTCGCCCTTCTCCTTCGGCTTTCTTCAAGCTCTCCGTGGCAAACCATGTTCTTGTTCCCATTACTCCCACTATTTCCCTTTCCTCTACCACCTTTGGCACCCTTTTCTATTTCCATTTTGCGATGAAAATTTTGGGCCCTTAGATGTGCTAGCAAGAGCATGCTCCTTTTCCCATAACTCCTTCCGCAAAGAACGAGATCATTAAACAATCGACTAAGTGTAAACTCGGTCTTGCTCATGATCGATTCACGCGAAGTTCTCAAAAGACTTGGGCAAGTGTATTGAGGATGATATCGACCTTGCCGCTTCGCCAATACCTCCTCCCAACCGATCAAGACTATCCATGAGATGAGTCATGGGAGACATGTTCATGGACCGAACTTCCTTCTTCCATCTACACGCCAAGATTTCTCCATCGTGCGGAAGCGGATCGTCCGATCCGACCGCCCAAACTTACTCTCGAGACTCGACCAAATATCGATCGCGTCTACCATCAATCGATGCCGCAGCTGCAAGCCTTTGGACATCGTGGTCATCATATAGCATTTAGCCATATTGTTTGACTTATTCCAAAGTCCGCTGACTCGCTGCTCATTAGTCATCGTCGAAGAAGTGGCATCGGGTTTAGGAGTAGTGAGAACAAACATGTGTTCTTCAACGATAAGAACATATTCCATGTTTCGCTTCCACTCGATGAAATTTGGACGGATAACGGATTTTGTGCGGCATATTGATAATCGGCGTGAAGAGACATATCACGAAGCGATAATGTAAAACACATAAGCATACGATCGCAAATAATTACGTAACAATAATATTGTAACCTTTGATAAAACAATATTAATCAAACCTCCAATCGCCCAAGGAATCCCACATGCAAGCCACGCGTGTGGGCGTTTACATGAACCCCCGACCCGCACTAAAATATACCTTTTAGTCGTTTAATTTCAATCCATGTCAACTTATCCTTATGACAAATGAAATTAATGATTGGACCTTACTAGACCACATCACTATCGCAAGAGGGACTTCATGGAAGTTGTACTTGAGGTGATATCTAAGCATTGACCACAATTTTAATAAGCAGAAATGAATTCTTAGAATTGGTATACTCACCGGACCATACCGCTTCCAATTCAAATTCTTTTGTTATCTCATTTTATATCTATCTCTAGAGAACTTATGAAAATCGCACATGCAAGCCACGCGTGTGGACGTTTACACATGAAACTCCCACTTCTCAATAGATTTAAAATGTTTTATTTAGAAATCTCATCTAACAAACTTATGATAAACAGTGCAAGCAAGCCACGCGTGGGACGCGTTTACTCACGCAAGGCCTCACTTTGTTTAGAGATCAAAAGTGGAGGTCTTGACATTTTAATTTGAAAATTAATTTGTCGGGTTGCTTGCTTAGTCTTTTTTATTCAAAAGGTTTGTCCATGCAGATCACGTAATCCTAGCATGCTTTTCTATAGAACTCAACATGTAAAACATGCTCGCAGAATTCTAAAATATGCTTGATAAACGCGATAAACCTAGCATGCTTACTATGCGCATCTAATTACGTAAAACACTTAAAGGTTTGTCAACGTAATATAAACATACATAGCATGCTACTGCATAATTTAAACATCCACGACATGCATATGAACGATAAAAATAAAATAAAACGTTCATCGCGGCCCAATCGTGAAACCTGCACATATAAATCTAATCTATTACATAGATTTACAAAGATGTAAATTTAAACTTGACGGCAGGCCTCGGCGTACGCGGCACGGACCGGATTCAACAATTGGGCCTCGCGTGCACGGGCACGGGCCGGAAAATCTGGAAAAAGGGTGCGGGCGGGTCGGCCCAAAGCAGGCCGGGCCGCGCTAGGCAAAAGCCCGGCCAGCGCCACCTTGCGCGCCGCCTGCCGCGTGCTCTCGCGGGCTGCCTCGTCGCGCAGGCGACCGCGACCCGTCCGAGCACGCTGCGTAGTTTTCCACCAGCGCGAACGTGCAGCGAGCGAGACGCCGCCGCCGCCGAAACTCGCGACCGCGAGTCGCCGCCATGGCCTTGGTAGCTTCGCGCGAACGCGCGCCCGCTCAGCTTCGCTAGCTCGCCGCCGCTAAGCCAGCGTATCTCGCGATCGCTCGATCGCCGCGTGGCGCCGAGGGATCTCGTCTTGCCAACGCGACGCCTGCCACCAGCGCTTCTCACGATCGCCCACGCGACCGCGAGGCTCGATCGCGAAATACCGTCGAGGGGCCGCCGAAGCTACTGCTTTTCCCGTCGTTTGTTCTTCGTTCTTTCGTCTTCGTTCTTCTTTACGATAAGATTTACATGATAAAATCTAATCTAACCACGGATTTTCTCGTGGTGAAAACAACAACATACGACAAAATAATAAGCGAGCCACGATGAGCAGCGATCCACAATAATTAAAACGCACGTAATAATCAAACGTGAATTAATCCAGCGAGCCAAGATTCTCGATCCTGTGCTCGATACCAGTTGTAGGGAAAACGTATGTTAACCCTCGCCCCGAGGATCCATCTTGGGTGTTTAATTCACCATACATTGATTATAAACCTAGCATGCGTCTATATAATTAATTGCAACACGTTGGGGTTTTTCTCGTGTTTACCTTTGGATCTGTCGAGGTGGATCGAACGGGATGAACGGATTGAACGGTCGAGACTCGTGCTTTGACCTTCCGGACTCGTATCCGGATACCCAAACTCCAACGTCGAGTGAGGACGAGCTATGGAGAATGCACCGGAAAATCACCCTTTCTCTCACCAAGCTTTCGAAAATTCTCTCTCAAATGTATGAGATGGCCGAAAATTCTCTATGCAATATGTGAGCATTAGCCTAGACATTATCTCATACCTTATATTTATAATGCACTACCTTAATCCTATATGGAATATTACCATAATCCTATATGGAATATTACCATAATCCTATATGGAATATTACCATACTCTTAGGATTATTTCCATACTCTCAAGATTATTACCATAATCTTATATGGAAAGGATCTATGCATATACCATAAATATAATTATATCCTTGTGGATAAAGAGAATAAAATCTTGCCAATTGAGAGCATGAGGGCGCCGATTTTCCTTGGCACGGCCCTGATGGGCCGACCTGTGGATCAAATGCAAGGAATAAAGATGGGCCTCAAATAAATTAATTATCTTATGTTCACCCGAACATAAATTAATTTATAAACATTCGATCATGCCACTAGAGAAAGAATGTTGACTTACCCTTTATTACGCGAAGTTGAGTCGGGCTTGCACTTAGACATTCACGAATCCCGTATTTAAGATATCGAGCGTCCATTAATCATTTATAGCAATCATTGCTTAAAACGATTAATAACTTTATTTCCTAAGTAGTACCACTCAACCTTATTATTGTACTTGAGCTAACTCAACTGCGGGGTTTAGTACAATAAACCTTTTGAGCTCCTTAAGGGACGCCATCATCCTAAACGGATACGGTGACTCGACACGATAACTAGCGTGACATACAAGATCGCCACCACCCAAGATGCGGAGAATCTTGGGTTAGAACATATAACCCTCACTCATAACAAGTCAAAGTGATGGTCGAACTCATACTCACCTAATACCTTATCGAGGTTTAGATCATCGTAAGTCACCGAGATCTTGGTTCTTCACGACGGGTCGAAGAAAGAAGAACTCGTCTCATTGTGATCCTTCAATACGTCGAGACGCAGCAAAGATAGACAAGCAACTAAGTCAAGTCACTTCTTATCTATACTGCAGCCCTAAACCGACAACTCGTCCTTAAGTCGTCTCACCGTGAAACTTTTATATCTCATTAAGCTTGACCAATCATACAGTACTTACGTGATCTTCTACACACCGTATGATCTAACTTATATATGAGATAAGGGGACACCGATATATGCAATCAAGTATTCAAATCGGATAGGAGATTGTAATAGTGGTAACAGAAACATTGTATACAAGCTCAACCAAATCGCTTTCGGTATACAAATCCAACAATGAGAGGCGAGAAAAAGGCGT
Organism: Salvia rosmarinus; assembly: GCA_036937905.1. Lineage (NCBI taxonomy): Eukaryota > Viridiplantae > Streptophyta > Magnoliopsida > Lamiales > Lamiaceae > Salvia > Salvia rosmarinus. The sequence continues at coordinate 419,164 of JAODLM010000689.1, forward strand.
GAATATTTATTTTTATTTTGATAAACTAACATGTAGGTTTATGGATATTCAGTGGCCTAGACAATGTTGGTTAAGATCTCACAGGATGGATGAGCATATCCATAAATTCAGGGAATGTACCAGGAATGTCCATGAGCCATTGGGAGTATTTACGGGAGATTTGTTGGATTGTGAAGAAAGATCCGAGATAGTGGGAAAGTATCGATGCGAGCTTACTATCGGATGACGAGAGAGGTCTGCCGACAGTTGGCAACCGTGGGCGAAGGCAAGGGTGCGTGATGTTTAGACGGATCCTATCACCGGCACCTTACCTTGATTTTACCGAGTTCGCTGTTCGAGTATGGAGACGGTGGACCGATCATCGAGCATACCATCCGAGGCGGATGTGATAGCGAGGCATGTTCGAGGACCGATCCGTATTGATGATAGGGATGATGTTCCCGAAGAGCCTTTGGGAGAGCAACCGCATCGCTCGAGGCGATCACCGGTACATCGATACACCGTCACTACACCTCCATCGACGATCCTTACCTTAGAAGGACCAGAACGATTTTGGCGGCGAACCTCCGGGCGAGAGATTGTCCATCCGCAGCTGGCGTGGAAGAAGCCGGATCGGGATCTTCATGCCACCGAATGTCAGTTGGCATCCGAGGAGGAGACTCGGGAGGAGAAGACTCGGAGGAGGATGAGGAGGACGGTGAGACTCGAGAGGACCCGTGATCGAGATAGCCGATGACTCGATGAGGTCGGGCATGTTTAAAAAATAGGATCCGACGGATCCGGATCGGATGCGGATCATTCTTTTAAAATCGGATTTGAATACGGATCTCGATTTTAAAATCAGATTCGATCCATGGATCTATATAATATATATGTATATATATTTTTTTTATTATTATTTATAAGTTATTATATTATTTTTCTTTCTAGTCGAAGTTGGATAAACTTGGTTATAGAGTTGGATGGTATATCAATAATTTTATAAACTTTTACCTTGTATTTGAGGAAATTTTGTATATGAATGGTCTATTTGTTAAGATATGTGTGATACTTCTTCTATTACTATTGCAATATTATTTGTTGTCATGAAAGCAAAAGTAAATTTATAACTAACATCTTCTTGTATAGTAATGATTGTAGAATTTCTAAATAGTTATTATAGTGTTATATGTATTTAGATTATTATTATTATGGTGTTCCTGTGAATTATAGTTGATTGAGGATTTATTTTAGAAGAAAAACATGTGGTTTTGGGTGCTGACCCTAGATCCCGCAGATCTTATGGATCTCCATGCAATCTAAGTTTTTGAATCCAATAAATTTAGACCGGATCCGATTCAAACAAAAAATTTTGAATCTGAATCTGGGCCTAGCGAGATCCGATCCAAATCCAGTACATTGACATCCCTACTACTAACTAGAAACCAACATAGTTATCATAATCAAAACATATTATGTTATATGTAAAAAAGCATAAGAAATAAAAAAAATATATAGTTTTATATGAGAAAAAATATAGTAGTGAGAAAGTATTATCTTTAGGGATGGCAATCGGGTCGGGCGGGCACGGATAGTGCCGAACCACTTCCGTACCCGCGAAAATGATCCCCGCCCATGACCAGCCAAGAACCCGCGACGGATAGGAGATTCCCACCATACCAGCGACCGCGGGCCGTGGTTGGTGGATACCAGCGAACCCGCCATCCAGCGGGTATACGCCACCGCCACCAAGGACTATGATCGCCACTTTTCTAACACGAAACGCTGCAAGTATAAGGTGGCGGTATCGTATCCACGAGGGATTGAAATGCGAAAACGTGTTAACTCAACAAGAATTCATCATTATCCAAGCAACAGATTTGGTTTGGTAAGATTTTAGGACTTCGGAATTTAATCCAAAGCAGATGTAACCACGCAGAAAATAAAATAAAGCAAACAAACACTCGGATGGTAAAAACAGATAAGGAAGACTAACCCTAGGGATGCATTAATCCTATCCACAACGTATGTTTATCCTGTTCCTATTAGCCAATTTTAATCCAGACAAGATGGAAGATCACATATATAACCGACAACTTCTGTTACGACAATTGCGGCTATAAATTACTAGTTTTCCCTATTACTGTTATGTTTCTAGGTGAATACGAGCAACTCCAAACAGATCACAAAGAATATGCTTCCTACGAATATCTTATCTCAGCTACGAGTCAAGGCTTATTCGTATCATGCATTCAAGATCGATTGACAATTAATACAGTTACGTAATTAACCGGCAACTAGATATGCATCAAGATTGATAAGAAATTAACACATGTAAATAAGCACCAAGAATCATGAATCAATGCACGGAAGGTAAATAGCGATAACAGGAATCACAACATATAAGATCGGATCATACAAACCCTAAGGATTAGAGCGGAAATCTAGCCGCATATAATAAACGGAATAAAATACGATTTAACCATAAAATAGAAATTATATAAATGAAACCCGATTTAGGCGTCGATGAACAATCGTTGGGCTTGAATCCCAACCTCAAATAAAAATGAATTTGCAAAGATTGTCCGGACGAAAACGCTCCGGATCGTGACAAAACGTAAAACTAATGAAGAACAATGATCAACTAAACTCTAGAATGAAATAAGATGGAAACCAAAGCTAAAAATTGTAAAAACTGATGAAAAACTCAGAAAAAGAGGTCTTTGAACGTGTGTGTGAAGTTGGGGGCACGAGGGGGTGTTGCCATATATATAGGCACACCCCAAACCCTAATTTTTCCTTCGCCACTGCGCTCGCGACCACTCCTCGCGTCGCTAGGTCGACCGTGAGGTATATCTCGTCTTGCGCAATCTTCGCTCATGATCGCGCCTCTTCGCTTCGCATTGTTGCTCGCTGACTCGCTAGCGATCGCTAGCCATGGCATAAAATCGTACAACGAGTTCTCGTGCCGGGGCTCTCTCCGCACGAGGTCGCGGTCGCGGTCTCGCTGGTTCTCGCACGGTTGGCTAGCGGCCAGCCTAGCGACCGCCAGTCTGGTCGCTAAACAGCAGCAATTGTGTATTTTGGCTCGTGCTTCGCTCCTTGCCGATTTTCAACATATGGACCTACACAACACCAAAAGAACACCCAAGAGCGAGGTCTTCTAGAAATAGATAAAACATTAAGAATCGATACGTAAACGCACATTAAATGATCTAAACTCATCTTTAAATATCAACAATAAATGTGTAAAATGCGCGTTTATCAAACCCCCCAAACTTAAATCTTTGTTTGTCCTCAAACAAAACCAAAACAGAAAGACACAACGAAAAGATCAACGAGCGTAGCAAAGATGATAACCATTCTAAGCCTCAGAAACATATTAACGCTCAAAAACATTAGTGCACATGACGACGTTAGTCAACTCAACACAAACAACAATTGACGGCAAAAACTCATTTAATTCAACCCTCACAACGGCATGTGTGTAAAATATAGGATACACTCAACTCATAAAGAAATGTAGGACGTGTATACACTCAACGATCAATGCAATGCAACATCTTACCATAGGCTTGCCGCTTTCTAATATCTCCACCGTGTTATTGTGTTCAAATTAGGATCAAAGAGGTCTTTTCATAGGTTGTAATGTAGACACATTGGTTAAGGTAGGATAATATATGGCTAAGTGACTCAAGAATATTCCAAGCACCCCCATTTATACTTTTCGACACATATGGACTTTGTCCATTTTCCTCTTCTTTCCCAACGTGCTAAATCAACGTTTTATGACACAGAAGGTACTTATACCTTGACTAAAGACCCTTTATGCTCAAAACATATAGCGAACTTATCATTGCTTTTTTCTTTTCTTTTCTAGAGCTTATAGGGTTTATCATTTACAACAAAGGTATTATTCTTCACCACAGATGTATTTCTCTTGCAATAATTTTTTCTCGTCATCACTACATCAAAATTTCAACCCCTTTTGATTCCCATATCCATCCTCACCTCCTATCATCCGGTTAATCGAAAGAATAAGTCTAATAAAAGCTCAAAGAAGGCGACAAATGGTATACATCATCGGGTTAGTGTTTGGGTGAATATGTGGTTAACAAAGATGGCCTTTATCCTTTCCAAATTGAAACACATATTGCGGTCTCGACACGTAAAAAGGCAAGTTCTAGAAGAGAATCACATGCATGATATCACATAATTAAAAGAAATCAAGATGTTTATACGGTGAAGCTCAAGTCTCACGGGTTAAGCAAATGGTGAAAAACAACAAGTTTAAGCAATCTCAAGTCGTTCATGCGCTATTTTCTAACATATCATGTGCACTATCATTAAATTTCACCAAAACTTTCTATCGTCATTGGCTACATGGATTAACACACTTCACTTAACTCGTTGATCGACGAGACACAAAACGAACAGCAAAACAAAACACGACAAAAGACCCCAAAGCATAACAACTTAACAATAAAGCACGTAAACATAAGCAGATTCTCAACCAACCAAACTCGTACTCCCCAAACTTATTGTGAACATGTGGAAGCAATAAGGTTTGCGTAAAAGAGTAGTTGGGAGAAAACTTACCTGAATGCCACTACATACTCGGTGGCGGATAGAATCCGCGCCACTGATCCCATCGCTGCATCATCTCCATCATCTTACGTTGTTGCTCGAGATGTGCCTAGTGTTGGGTGAAGAGGGCTTCTTCGCTGCTCCATCATCGAGGTCGAGCTCCGTCGATGTGGTTTAGACGACCATCTATTTGATCTAATCGATCATAAATCCCGGATCGCCTCGAACGGGTGGAGGGTGCAATATGCCGCCTTGTCTCGGAGCCACTTCCGGCCGGCTTGCCCTCATGCGGTTGCTCGCCTCGACCTCGCCTGCGCGTTCATGCGCCGTGTCCATGCATAGTGCGCAGGGAGCTCAAGTTCCAACCGCATCCGCGTTAAAGTAGCGGCTTATACCGTGAGCTCGATTGGGTAGGCGAAAACCGATTGGCCGTTTTGATCATATAGCGCCCACGAGTAACGTCCGGGTGCCTTCAGAACGTCTGAGCGATATAGCACGGCTTGTCGGGAAGATGTCGTGAGATATAGGACTCTCTCGAATCGTTATCCCAAAAAAATCGGCAATGGGGTAATGAATCCCTTATGCATATCTTTGAATTACCCAAACCGTGGACCGCATGTGGAAGTCTTGAGCTAGGAACATGCCGGCATGCATCTGTTTGGTTGAACATGGCTCCAATCGGGATGCACATGTCTTGTGATAGAACAAAGCCGGCGTTGACGGCCATGTATGGTGAACGTGATGAGCCGATGGAAGTAACGGACAGCCGGTTCGTATCGAGCTAGCCGATCTCGAGGCATCATAATGCGGAGTGTGCTCGAGTCCGAGTCCATGAACTTTGGCCATACACTTTGGACCGTGTACTCAACGCCCCTATGTAGTTTCCTCCGATTTCATTGATTATTCCATTAAGTTCGCCCACGGACGAGTTGACGAGCTAATTGTCAAGCCGAACGTGATGTAATCCGCATTCCGTTTGTCTTGTGGACATGGATAGTCGACAGAATTCCGGTCGGATCCGGTATGTTAGATAGTTGGCCGTGATAACTCGAGTACAGCCCGGATCTCTCGACAACCACGCCACATCATTGCCTATACCCATCTCTTGACAGTGTTGATGCACATGAATCGTGAATGCTCGTGCTGTAATCTCACCAATCGATTCCAACGGCTTCTAGACGAGTCATTCGCAGCGACTCCAAAATTCCTGGATCGAATTCATCTTGTGGCGCATTGCGTGGCTCGTCGTGAGGCTCATCATGAGGCTCATCGTAGCTCGTCGTGGAGCTCATCTTGTAGGTCGTCATGGGAGTGGAGACAATGCTCTTGCCCGCTGCGCTTGTGACCGTGAGTACGCTGCATATTGTACCTAAAAAATTTCAAAGTCGTGCATATATGTATAAAACTATCAAAACAACGTCAACCCAAAATGCTCAATATAGATCCCCCAAACTTCAACTTAGTCAAATTATTTCCCCCATATTTTCATATGATCTAGCAAGATAAAAAGGGGTGGGGGAAAACACACACACAGCCAAAAAATTCATAATTGGGCGTTCTGGTCGAATTCTCGCGACCACACCTCGCGGTCGCGAGGGTGGTCGTGAGGTAATATTTAGCGGTCGCGCGAATGGTCACATGTGATAGCGCGCCGCAGGCGCCCAGACCACCTGCAGCCGGTGCGGCGGCGAGGCGGTCGAGCAACGATGTGTGGCGATTTCATGCATAATTCTCAGATTTTCGAACCCAAATCAACAATGTAGGCAAATTAACTAACAATATACGTGTATAAACATTAATAAACCTAACATTGGACAAACCATGCTCAAACACCAAACAAATCTAACAAAATAAGCCCTAGTTTCTCAAATTTAATTAACCCACATCAATAGGATAAATGGATAAAATTCTTCCAAATCATGCTCAAGAAACGTAAACCCATGAAGAATGAAGCAAATGTAGCATACCTTGAGTGGATTTGATGGAGAAACACAAGAAAAATGCCTTGGGTGCTTGAGAAGGAAAGGAATGCTATTTTTCAAAAAAAGGTGTGTGTGCGTGTAGGTTAAAAAAAAATGGGGAATAAGTGTTAAAACGCGGGTCACGAAGCGGGCGCGGGTCATGACGGATCTCGTGGTCGAGCTCGCGATCGCGAGCTTGGCCGCGAGCTCTGTCGCTCAGCCAAAAAAACGTTCTGCCCACTTTTGCGCGACCACACCTCGCGGTCGCGAGGGTGGTCGCTAGGTACTTGTTTTTTTTTTTTTTTTTATAAAAGCTATTAAAACTTTGGGACCTAACAAAACAACGAGACACGACACAAACAAAGAAAAACAACCAAAAACAAAAACGAAAACAACAAAAATAAAAAGCATGTAAAACTATTGGGTTACCTCCCAACCAGTGCTAGAATTATCGTCGCTAGCTCGACGGTACCTCTTATCATGGTTCGTTGAGCTTGGTCACCTTGACTTCTCGGTCGAAGTGTGACTTGAAGTATGATTTGAGGTATTGTCCGTTCACCTTAAAAATGTTACCACCCGAGTCTAGTAGTTCGTAACTCCCATTAGCATGTGCACGGTAAACGGTATACGGCCCGACCATCTTGACTTGAGCTTTCACGGAAGAGACTTGAGTCGAGCATTGTAAAGCAAAACTTCATTATCCGGTGAGAATCCTTAGGAACGAATGTGGAGATCGTGGAATTTCTGAGCTCTTTCCTCAGATATCCGGAATTTTCAAAAGCTTCATTCCTCCACTCATCAAGCTCCAACAGTTGGTCACTTCGATCATACCGCCTCCTTGAAATCCATGTTGATTCTCCCGTGGCCCAATATGCTTTGTGCTCCAATTCAACCGTAAATGGCAAGATTTACCAAATACCATTTGATATGGAGATAGCAGATGGGGCTTTGTAAGCATCCAGTAGGCCCAAAGAGCATCATCCAACCGCTGGCCCAATCCTTGCGTGAACAACCGATTTCTCTAAAATCGCTTGATCTCTCGGTTGGCGAGCTCACTTGCCCATTTGCTTGTGGATGGTAAGGGAGGTGACTCTATGCTTCACACCATATTTGGCTAGAACGTTGCTTAGCCACTTATTATTAAATCGCGACCCCATCGCCGATCAACGCCTCGGGACTCCAAATCGAGTCGAATGTTCTTGTGGAGGAACTTGATCACTACCTTGAATCGCTCGTGACGATGTGGGAATCGCCTACCCAATGGGAAACATACTCACAAAGAAGTAGAATGTACGTGTAGCCACAAGACATGGGGAACGGACCCATGAAGTCAATCCCCATACGTCAAATAGTTCCACCTCCATGATGGTTTTCTGGCATCTCGCCTTTCTTAGTGACGTTCCCATTCTTTGACAACGATCACAACTCCGATAAAAGACCTGCAATCCTTGAAGATCGAAGGCCAATAGAATCCATCGTGGCAAATCTTTGCCACTTGCCTTCGTCACGCAAAATGGCCTCCATTCAACGAACTATGGCACTCGTGGATTATGTTCTCCCATTCTCCTTGGGGAACACAATGACGATCGGACCATCGGCACATCGGCGAGAGATGAGGATCGTCCCAATAATAGAATTTGACATCGTGAGAGAATTTCTTTTCAAATGAGCTTTGCGATGGAGGTAAACTCCAATCACCAAGTAATTGACAAAATCGGCATACCATGGTGTGCGATCAATGACGCCAAGATGTGCTCCTGCAGGAAGTTCTCCTTGATCCCAATCTTCTTATCCTCTCCTTCGATGGTTTCTCCAATCGCGACAAGTGGTCGGCAACCACATTTTCGTAGCCCTTTCCATCTTTAATTTCCATATCGAACTCTTGAAGAAGGAGTATCCATCTCACCAACTGGCTTTGAATCTTTCGCGAATGATGACGAATGGCGGCATGGTCGGTGTGGACAATAGTGTGGTGCCCACCAAATAAGGTCTAAACTTATCAAAAGCATAGACCACAACAAGTAATTCCTTCTCGGTGGTGGTGTAGTTCATCTGAGCAGAGTCGAGAGTCTTACTTGCGTAATAAATGACTCGGAAAAGTTTATCTCGTTTACGCCCCAACACAGCCCCATCGCCCAATCTCGCCACACATCACGAACGGTTGACTCCAATCCGTGATACCAAAGCGGGTCGAGATCGGGGCTAACTTCAATTTCTCGAACGCCCAAACACTCACTTGTGAACACAAACTTTGTATCTTTCTCGAGCGATGCGCACGGTGGCTTCGTGATCGCACGAAATCCTTGATGAACCTTCTATAGAAGCCCGCATGACCGAGAAAACTCCTCATTGATTTGACATTTGTGGGCGGAGGTAGTTTCGATAGCTACTATCTTTGCTCGGTCTACTTCCAAACCTTTGCCGAGACTTTGTGACCAAGCACGATACCTTCCTTTACCATGAAATGGCACTTCTCCCAATTGAGAACAAGATTCGCCTCCTCACATCTTTGTAGCACTTGTGACAAATTATGGAGACAATGGTCAACGAAGAGCCAACACGGAAAAATCGTCCATAAAGACTTCCATAATATTTTCAATCAACCCATGGAAGATGGACATCATTCACCTTTGAACGTGGTCGAGCATTGCACAATCCAAACGGCATTCGCCTATAGGCGAAAACTCCATACGAACACGTAAACGCCGCCTTGTGCCGATCTTCGTGGCGATGGCAACTGATTATACCCGAATATCCATCGAGAAAATAATAGAACTCATACCCGCTAGTCCGTCCAACATCCGATCAACAAAGGCGGTGGAAAATGGTCCTTCCTTGTGGCGTGTTCGAGCACGATAGTCGATGCAAACCGCCATCCCGTCACGAGTCTTGTTGCCACAAGCTCGCTTGTCTCGCCTCTCGATCACCGTGATACCCCTTTCTTGATACCACTTGATTTGGGCTAACCCACTCGCCGGATACGGCATAGATCATGCATGCGTCTAAGAGCTTTAACACTTCTTTTCCGACGACCTCTTGCATTCACGGATTCACCGGCGTTGAGGTTGCACCTTCGGCCAGATTCATTCTCTAATAGGATCCGATGCATGCAAATCGGGGTGACCCTTGATATCATAAATAGTCCACCCAATCGCAGACTTGTACCGCTTTCAAGACAACCATCGGTTTAGGCCTCCTCATCCGCCAAAGCCAAGATATTATCACCGGGCACGCCTCATCGCCGCCTAGAAAGGCATACCGGGTGATCCGCAACTCTTTAACTCCATCTTGGGTGTAGTCTCTTCCTTCTTCACCACGGCGGCCCTCTCCTCCAATCGGCTTCCTCACATCTAAATAAGGCATCGACTTTCTGGGAGGGCCTTGACTTCATCGATGGACTCAAGGTACTCTAAAATCTCATCACACGCCTCATCAAGGTCTCATGGGTGAGAAAATCGAGTTCGCATACAAAACTCCACCGATCACCGATTGAAAGTGAGCGGGTGACAAATGCCTATAACTCGACAGCCTTCCATGGTCTTCTCGTCAGTCGCTTCATAGCATCGTATATAGAGATTTTCATCTCCTCGCCGCCGACTCAAGGTGAGATCTCCATCTTGCACGCCGATCGCTGCTCGTCGGTAGCTAGGAACGGCCGCCCGAGAATAAAAGGTGTATTCCCATCCTCCGGCATATCGAGAACAACGAAATTAGCCGGAATATGAAATCTCGAACTTTCACGAGTACATCCTTCACTATTCCTTTCGGATAAGTCACCGATGTGTCTCGCCATCCAAGAGCTATGGTGGTCGGCTTGATCTCTCCAATCTCCAATCTATTAAAATGGACAACGGCATCGATTGATGCTTGCCCCAAATCACATAACGTAACTCGATAATGTCGTCCTCCGACGACACATGCGGTGAAGTCGCCGATCCTTCCGCTGAGCGGTAACTTTTTTGCGGTACATCACCGCACTCTTGAGATAGATTTATCGCCTCGAATTTCCCAAGCTTTTTGTTGGCGACGGCATCTTTCATAAACTTCACGTAACCCGGCATGTCTCAAGTGCATCAAGTAAAGGGATATTGATGTGCACCTTTGGAACATCTCCATGAACTCGGTCAACTTCTCATCGATTTAGAAGCTTGGCTAAACGGCTTGGAAACGGAATTGGAGGCACGACGCCGGATATTTCTTCACCGGTGGCTCTTTCGAGATCAGCCTCGCGACCGCGCGTGCGGTCGCTAGGCAACCGGACACCATCGCCCTCGTCTTGGCGGGCGTCGGCCGCTTTCTCGGGCGCTAGATTTGCGTGCGAAGCTTCGCTTTATTTCTCGCGCCGCCAAGATTACTAGCGACCGCTAGTCGTCATGAGCCCTCTCGACCGACTTCTCGTGGGCGCCTGACTTGTCTTGCCCACGAATCGCCGCGAGATCTTTTCGTGATATCAGATTCTCGCGGTGGCTCGCGGTCGCGAGCTCGGTCATGAGATCCTCTTTCTTTTGCTCGTTTTCACCGCTCGTCTTCTCGTGATTTTGATAGGCTCGCCCACCTCAATTGAATGGCATTACGGTGATTTTAGGGTTTACCTCCGTATTACTCGGAAATTGGCCCGACTTGTCCGCCCATTCACATTTGTCGGCTATCCGACTTATTTGATTTTCCATTATCTTCATATGCTTCCCCATTGCCGTCACCGTGGACTCCAAATGATTCATCTTCGCCGTGCTTTTGCGATAAACGAATCACCAGATCGCCATTTGTTGTATCGATCTTCCACGCCGGCTTCTTCGCCTCTTGAATTACACCATTCGAATCGAGAAACTGCGGAGGCTGTTGAAAATTATTAGGGTTGGCGAGAAATTTGGATGATTTCTTGTTCGATTGTACGGATTCCCCAGTGACGGTTGTTCCTCGATTGATGTAATTCACGCCCTCACCTCATTTATATCCGACTGCTGAGATTTATCCGAGCTACGCCTTTCCTTTCCTTTCTTTCTCAAATTGGCTTCTCAACAGGTGAATCGCCCATAATATTATCGTGCTTGAATCACTTTCAACAATGGCGGCCTTCACCACCGTGTCCTCCCATCGCCATCGATAACTATTTGCCGCCATCTCTTCTATGATGCGGCTGGCCGCTCTACACGCGTCTGCTCAATAGGCAGCCCCGATGCATCAACAATGCTCCTTGTGTGAGGTGTCGAGGTGTCACCGCTATAAACCTAACTGCCGCCCTCGAAAATCCATGCCGTGGGCACCTTCTCAATAGCCCCCGAATCTTCCCACGACTCGAATAAAGATTCATCTCCTAACCGGGAGAAGTGGAAATCTCGGCTATGATCTTCTCGTGCTTTAGCCGTGGAAAGTACTTTGAGAGAAATTTTTCACGAGTCGCCCAACTGCTGATACCAAGGCGGTCTAAGGTCTTGAACCGCTTTAGCTTGATTACAAAGAAAATCCGAACATGCGCATCCGGATTGTGTCTTGTGGCACCCCATTCTGCTTGATGGTGTCACAAATGTCGAGATATGTCTCGAGACGGGCATACGGATCCTCTGTGACTCCTCCTCCGAACTGCTCCTCGAACCATGCCGATTAGGGCCGGCCACCAAAGTTGTTAGCGTTTACTGGGCCCCATCCGCCTCCTTGAAATTGCTCAAGAGGAGGTCCGCATATAGTTCAGCGATCTTGCCTCCTGAGCAAGGACAACGAGTCCCATGGTTGCCAATCGGCGCGCATTGTGAAATCTGCTAGCGTGCAGCTACTTGGGAGAACGCCCCGTTGTTCGATTGTTCGATTTGTCGCCATTTCTTCCTTTCTTCTTGCCCGCCTCCTTCTCCTTTGTGAATTTTCGATTTCGGATCAAAGTGTAGTTCGTGAGGTCCCCGGACCTTGTGAACATAAACTACCGGAGAAAAAGAAGGAAATCGATTGACAAGAAATAAAAATAAAAATACAACTTGAATTAATAATTCCAAATTGTCAAGTTATTCCTATATGATCTTAACAATCCCGAACGGCGCCAAAATTTGATCGCTCACTTTTCTAACACGAAACGCTGCAAGTATAAGGTAAGCAATGCGAAACACGAAGTTAACTCAACAAGAATTCATCATTATCCAATCAACAGATTTGGTTTGGTAAGATTTTAGGACTTGAATTTAATCCAAAGCGATGTAACCATGCGTAAAATAAAATAAAGCAAACAAACACTGGATGGTAAAAGCAGATAAGGAAGACTAACCTGGGATGCATTAATCCTATCCACAACGATGTTTATCCTGCTCCTATTAGCCAATTTTAATCCGCATAAGATGGAAGATCACATATATAACCGATAACTTCACATTACGACAATTGCGGCTATAAATTACTAGTTTTCCTATTATCATTGCGTTTTAGGTGAAAACGAGCAACCCAAACAGATCACAAAGAATATGCTTCCTACGAATATCCTATCTCGCCTACGACTCAAGTGCTTATTCGTATCATGCATTCAAGATCGATCGACAATTAATACGCTTACGTAATTAACCGCAACTAGATATGCATCAAGATTGATCGAAATTAACACATGTAAATAAGCACCAAGAATCATGAATCAATGCCGGAAGGTAAATAGCGATAACAGAATCACAACATATAGATCGGATCATGCAAACCCTGGATTAGAACGAAATCTAGTCGGACATAATAAACGGAATAAAATACGATTTAACCATAAAATAGAAATTATATAAATGAAACTCGTATTGAAGCGTCTGATGAACAATCGTTGGGCTTGAATCCCAACCTCAGCGAAAAACGGAAATTTGCAAAGATTGTCCGGACGAAAACGTTCCGGATCGTAGACAAAACGTAAAACTAATGAAGAACAATGATCAACTAAACTCTAGAATGAAATAAGATGGAAACCAAAGCTAAAAATTGTAAAAACTGATGAAAAACTCAGAAAAAGAGGTCTTTGAACGTGTGTGTGAAGTTAGGGCGCGAGGGGTGTTGCATATATATAGGCACACCCCAAACCCTAATTTTTCTTCTCGCCGCCAAGCTCTCGCGACCACTCCTCGCGGTCGCTAGGTCGACCGCAGGTATGTCTCACAGCAATCTTAAGCTCACGGTCGCCTCTTGCGCAGATTGTTGGCTCGGCTCGCTGGCTAGCGGTCGCTAGCCATGGCCGCAGAAATCGTCAAATGAGTTCTCGCTACCGGGCTCTCGCGCACGAGGTCGCGGTCGCGGTCTTGCGCGGTTGCTTAGCGCCACCTTGCGACCGCCAGGCTGGTCGCTAAACAGAAAGAAGCGAGTGCATTTTGGCTCGTGCTTCGCTCCTTGCTTCGATTTTCAACATATGGACCTACACAACACCAAAAGAACACCCAAGAGCAAGATCTTCTAGAAATAGATAAAACATTAAGAATCGATACGTAAGGCACATTAAATGATCTAAACTCATCTTTAAATATCAACAATAAACGTGTAAAATGCGCTTTATCGACTACCCACGAATCTTCACCATGGATCACCCGCACCCCCTAAAACCAAGCATTTAAAAACACGAAAATATCACTAACAAATTCATAAATCATAAAGTTCAAATCCACAATTCCACATTCAAATCCATAAAGTTCAAATCCACAAATCAATAACACAATGAAAATTCAAACCACAAACCAACAACACTAAATGAAAGTTCAAATCCAAGGTAGGGTTCGTGGGTAATTCATGGTGTTTTTCGCGGGTAGAATTCATGGTGATACGGGTTTCATGGGTGCGGGTATTGCCAAACCATTTCCGTACCCGCGAAGTAAACGGGTCCTAGTTTTCAACCACGAGCATACCGTAGAGGTACGAAATGCACACCAAACCCGCGAATAATCGGACGGATACCCGCGGGTCGATTGCCATCCCTAATTATCTTATATGTAAGAAAACATATATCATTTAAAAAAATCAATCTTTATCATTCATCAATCAAGATCTATGAATCGAATTAGTTTTTAGTTACTGAAATAGAGATGGTTTCTAATAGATCCATCTATATACATATAGTGGATCTATGTTTTTTTACATCAACATTCAAAATACAACAAGGGCCATAATATCTACAAACTCAATTCATCAATGCCTGTTGCTTAACCTTCTCTCCACTTCCTCCATCAATCTTAATCTTCTCTTCCTCATCGAGATTCAACTGCCGCGCCAACTGCTCGAGGCCGGCCTCCAAATCACTCAAAGTGATGATCAATAACTCATCACCTTTGGCCTCAAAACTCAGCCTAGAGTCAAGATTTTCTCTGGCATTGTTGAGCATATGATCCACCAGACCCCCATTCATCCTATTCCTCAGCTTCTCGCTCGACTTCCTATCAATAACCGATGCAACAGCATCAAAACTGCAGCAAGAATCGAGCTTAAATCCGAACAACCGGCTCCTGTCATCCTGCTTGCTCATCTTTATCAGCAGCATCTCCGCGAGCTCCCTGCAGCTAAAATCATCGAACTGGAAGAAGTGAGTTACGCGTCTGCAGAAGCCCTCGTTGGATGAGAAAACGCGCTTCATGGGCTCTGTATACCCCGCGAAGATCACAAGGAGATCGCCATCCTCCAACATTGACATGATCTCTTCCAATGCTTCCACTCCATATTCAATGTAGTTACCTGCAGACTCTGCAGGCGCTAGACGGTATGCTTCGTCTACGAACAGAATCCCACCCATCGCCTCTTCAATCTACAAAATTAGAAACCATCAATCAATAATGTAGGATATAACAAATCTACACATTTATCAAAGCATAATATTGTATGCTATAACAAATCTACATGATTTCAAGCATCGTAGTATGTTAGTATGTTATAGTACTACTGGATAAAATGTAATGCCCCGAGCCGGTAATTATTGGACATTTATTTTGAGATTACCAAAATAGTTAACTCAAGTTACTTAAATAGTTCATTGATCCCATACGTGTATATATTTGACATTCATTATGTATTGAGTTATTTGCAATTTAATACCCAACCTTTGGGGTCATTTGCAGATTAGACTCAAGTCTTTGAAACTTAGCAATAAAGATAAAATTTTAATATTCGTTGCCATTCGGACCTACCCAATTTTTTGCGCGAGATTGGAAATAAGATATAGATGTTCATCTGACACCAGAACTCAAAATTGATTGAAGGCTTTTAGAGCTCATTTTTTAGATTCTCATTGTAATTGTGTCATTAATTTCATCGTTGAATGTCCAAAATTTTAACTTGTACGGTCATGAAGTCTTAACTTTTTCATACCAACTTTCGATTCAATTACTCAACTATTTGACATCAATCAGTGAAATTAACAACATGAGAGAGCCGTAAGGATATCACATAATACCTTTTTCCTAGTCTTTGGACCGGTTTGGCCGAGAAATTCCCCGACCAAATCTGTTCGTTGCACCTCCGTTACTTTAGCAGAAGATAGAACACCAAGAGAAGAGAGCAATTTTCCTAGGATCCTTGCAACTGTAGTCTTGCCTGCAAAAACAACATCGCGAATGAGGGTGTGCTCAACGTATGATGAAGCAACGGGACGGGGCGTGGTACCTGTCCCGGGGTTTCCGAGGAACGCCATGTGCGGCAGTTTTCTGGGCCCGAGGTCTACGCCCATGGCGCGGCGCTTCTCATCCAAGAGCGTTCCTTTGGCCCATTTATGAAGCTGCAGCTTCAGCTCGTGTAGTCCTACTATCTTTGATAGCTCCAACGTGAATTCATCCATCTTCCCCTTCATCCCACTGTCGTCATACTTCCTTGGCTCTTCGATCGCTGTTGTATAGGAAATCTGCTGAGTGAAGGTGTTCATCTGTTCGCCCAGATTTTGGCAGAGGTGCATCACTTCATCGTTTTCGACTCCTGATGGGAGATAATTGAATGGAATCATGCCTTCCTGCCCACCAAATCTCTACCATCAATCACATAAAGAAAACTTAAGATGAATGAATATTATTTAGAATAAATTAAACATATACACACATCATCTTGTGCTGAGAAATCAGTATTGAATTCAGACAACGTCTTGACAACAGAGTTGTCTCCGGAGGTCAACGCATAACCAACGGCAAGATGCAACGGAGTCATCGAGTTCTGAGACAATATTCCAACAAATTGGTAATTTCAGTTAGTTATACAGATTAAATAGTGTTTTCTAGTTCAAAGTATCGGCCTTATATTTCATAAATGTCTACTACTTTCGATATTGACGGATTAATATGACAAAAAAAATTGTCAAGTCGATCTTAAATACGAAATATGTCTTATTTTTTCTCCACATCGAAAGCATATATAAACTTCTATCACCCATATATAGGATATACATGACACATATGAAGATCGTTTGCATGTAAAATCAATATTACCTGAATGTACCTTTAATGTAAATAGTGTTTGTTTTGAAATTTAGGACAAGCCTACTTTTTCAGTAATGTAAAATTGTGTTGTCAGCTGAAAATCTGTAGAGAGGCTATTGACTTTTATAAGAGTACGATTTCCATAGATTTCACTTTGACAAAATGACTTTTTGTGTGCCGGGAAAATGGACCTGTCCCTAATATGTCATCTTCTCAATACAAGACACTTGTCTAAAATGATGCAAATATTTATCTTGTTTCATAAGGGAAAGCGCTATCTGTCGGGAATTCCCACACCCCAAAATCCAATAAGAATATGAGGGGATAAATAACGACGACTCAGGTTAAGAAGCTATGAGGATTTTGTTTAGTGCTCATAAGATACTACCCTAAAGAGGATGAAACTCTCAAACTGCGGCTGTTAGGATTTGAAATCTGTTAGCTCAGTAATCAATCGAACTAAACTCGTGGGGCGATATTAATATGATTATATAGTAATAAAACATGTACGTTGGTTGTGGCTTCGATGTTAGCACCGTATCGAAGAAGAGTCCTAACGGCGTCGTTGCATCCATTCTTAGCTGCCTCGTGCAAAGGGGTCTCACCATACTGCAGTGGAGAAATATAAGAAGAAAACGGCGTACATCATGTGATCAGTTTAAGACAAGAAGGAGATGGTTTGATTAACGTACGACGTTGTTGGCCTCCAACTCCACCTTCACTGCTCCTGCCCACTCCAGCAAATATTTCATTATGTCAACTCTATTCTGACTAGCAGCAACGTGTAATGGTGTCTGGATCAACTGCATCCGAACAAAACAAGAACATCTTCACTCATATATATACATGTTGTCATTGTCAGCTGAATTTTATTGGATTTTGTTGATTATTGAAATGCATATTTAATTTTCAGTTTTGGTTATTATAAAGAAATACTTCAATTGATATACAAAATTATATTAAAATAGTTTATCTCCTTAAAATTCATATATTTTCTATAAGGAATTGAAGTTGAAATTTAAAAAAAATCAAGATCACCATATTTGGTGTACGTATATACTTTGTTCACTCAACATTGTTATTATGGGTACGTAGAAATGTGAATACAACAAAAAAAAATGCAGGATGAAAACGAGGCAAGAGTTGAACTCTTTCTCCATAAGATAAATTTGCTTTGCTACATTGCACGCAGTTCTATAGCATTTGTCTCCAAGATACAACGGCTTAACAAATACGAGTAGTTACACTATTAAACATATTTCCAGTGAACTACTAGATGCTCGAGATAGAGAGGTTTTTGAAAGATCTATGTTGGTGTGTTGTAAATGTCTTTCAAATTGATCTATTTATAGAGAGGAATGTGTCTTTTCACTAAGAGGTACGTGAACAGGTACGAAAAAACTATCTCTAACCGTTTTAAACCACCTCTAATCAACTCTATTAAATAAATATGATCATATGAAAAATCATAATTTTCTAACAAATGTTTTACCTGATGCGCGATATATTATTCTTTTTCAGAAAGATAAAATGTCTCGAATGTATAATTAAATATCAAATTGTACTTTAAAACATGTACGAATATCCTCTCTCTCTTTCTAGTCAATAGATCACTGAAGTTACACATTTACGATCCAGTACATATATATATATATAACAGTAACCTATGTATGAATTGGATAATGAAGAGGGAGTGAGTAGAAAGAAAATCTTACAGAGATGTTCCGTTCGTTGAGAGAAGAAGGATTTTGAGTGAGTAGCCTCTGCACGCCAATGAGATCTCCAGACTCGACGCATGCATGAATGTTTGTGACCGGCGTCGCCGTCGTCATATTTGTAGCTCCTCCTCCTCCACTGCCACCGCCAGAAGATGGCTTTGGCTTAGACTTATACTTGTCCTGAATCCTCATATCCTGTAAGTCTTAATTAGATTGTTTACTTGTATAAAGAAAAAGCAAGAAACTAACCAAAACGGATACGAAGAGAAATATTTGAGGAATAATATGAATCCTCCGGATCTGTGGGTCAGGTTTGATGCTTCTCCTTTAGAAGTCTAGCTTTGTCTTCTTCCCCAATCAAACGAAAAGTCAACTTTATTACAAGTTACAGCCTAGACTTTTGGCCACCCCATTATCGAAGTCAACGTCTGATTTCTCTATATACAACTTGTTAGCTAATTGGTGACCATTGAGTCATTGACCAATAGTTTCATCCAACTTCCATGAGTTTTTCTTTTCTTTAATTACTTCTCTTGCAAGTTGTTGCATTTTTTCGAAGACGCAAGTTCATACATAGCATATTTGATAAAGCAAAGGACACATTTACCATAATACCCTTAGTAATGTACAAGATTCCATGATTTGAGATTCAATTATGTAATTGTGTAACGATATAATTAACATTGTTACACAATTACACGTTCAAACCTTCATGTAATAGTGTTAAGAGATTAAGCACATTATGAAATCGTGTAATAGTTCATTTTGAACTATCATACGATTTCAACCAAAAAATTGAATTCTTATAACCTACATAAATTGTGTAAGATATAACTTCTATAAAATTTTCAGATTTAGGGATGGAGATAGAAACGGCGGCGATGGATGGCAGCTGCAGCGGCGACGATAATAACAACGAGTTGGCGGGTGGCAGTAGCGGCAATGATGGCGGATGGCTCGAGAGAGGAAGAGAGACGTTGTAGGTTAGGGGGCTCGAGCTAGCAGTGGGGCCGGCTGCGATAGGTGGTGGCAATGATGGCGGATGATTGGAGAGAGAGAGAGAGAATTTGGAGGTGGGGTGTTGAGACAACAGTGATGTTGGTGGATGATAGCGGCAACGATGGTCGAGGGAGAGAGAGATGTTGCAGGTGGGGGGATTAGTTGGTTTTTTATAAAAAAAAATATATATATTTAATTAAGGATATTGGTATGTTTACACAAAAAAATAATTAGAATTTGACTATTTTTATAATGATGGATAATTGTTTTCTTTCCTATAGCACATAGGATAGAATGTCTAAATTCTCTTTTCAAAATCATATTCTTAGAAGTTATTATTAGGATTTAAACACGACTAGCTTGTGAAAAGCTCGTTCGAACTCATCTAATGAAACTTGTTAACATCAATGAGTCAAGCTTGACCTTGATTCACTATTCAATTAGTTAGCCCGATATCAAATTTGCTTTAAAATATAACTTTGTATAAGTTAAATTTTTATATAGTAATATGTATATATTAATTCTCCGTTAACTTTATTTGTGATATGAAAATAATGAATCGAATTTTTATATTATGTTTTTAGAATAAAATTTACATACCTAGTTATTTTGGCTAGTTTGATTTGGTTCGACTTTTGGTTCAATTCAATTTTTATTTATATGTGTTAGGAAAATTATGTAAACTGTTGGAAATACTATGTTCTAACGTGTGTGTTTGATTAGATCCCAAAACCTTCCGTTGAGTGTCTCTGTGATGTAACTTAGAGTGCTCATATGTTGAGAGTCAACCTTTATAGTAACAGTTCGAAAAAAAGAACTTCCAATTTGGATAGGTCCAAGATCAAGGAGTTCGAGTAATACTGAAGCCAACCATAATGATAGAAGTATCAGTAACAATACAACTGAGAGAGCTCGATCAAGGCGTGTATTGAAGTTTTAAGTCAGCCAATCAAGTCTGAAGACTGATGTATAGTGTAGTAACCCGAAAGTTTTTAAGTCTTAGTTAGTCCCTAATTAGGGATAATTAGAGGTTTAAAAAGTATTAAATTCTTAAGAAATTATAAAGAAGTGCATAATGGATTATTAATCGATAGAAATTCGATTATTTCTTAATTGAAGAATATGATATTTGAAAACTTAGAGAATAATTAGAAATGAGTCTTATTATGATAAAATGTGAATTTTGTGATTATAAATATGTGTTGAATGAAAAATGCTATTAAATAAAAATTATGCTATAGAATGCATTAATTATATGGGAATTTTCTTATAAAATGAGATGAATTATTGTTCAAGCCATTAAATGATTTGAATAAATTTATTTTATTATTATCTAGTGATGAAGGAATTATTTTTCATGATTTTCGAAATTTAAGGAAATTAAGTGTAACTAATTGAATTTTAACATATGAAAGAATTTAATTTATGTTATATGAATTTAATTTCAATCATGGATATAACTTGTTTTAGGATTTATTAATCATTATAAATATAGTTATAATAATTAAAATATACTAAGGTATAACCTTAGTAAAAGTTGAGGTGAAATTATAAATTTATGGAAATTTGTGTCTAATGTTAATTAAATGAAAACAAAATGTACATGAAATGTAAATTAACTTTCTAGAATTTTTCAAATAACATAAGAACATCATCTTCCTTATTTTTCTTCAAACTTTCGGCCAATACACACACTAGCACACACTAAAATTTTATTTTCATATTAAATCCATATTTAAGTGTGAAATTTGTGGTAATTCACTCCAAGCAAGGTAATTATTTCATTTAACTTAAGTTTTCATTGTTTAAATTGATATATATGATCTTCTATGATCCTATTATTTTCGAAAATTAGGAAGTATTGTTTATGATTGATTTGTTTAATTTTGTTATGTTTATTGAATTAATTATGTTTATGAGGTTTAATTAACATATGCCATCGAATTAAATTCCTTAAATTCATGAAGTTGAAAAATTAAAGAATCCTCCATAAACCCTAAATTTTGTATATGAATGATATGTTATAATTTGGTTGAATTGGGTTTAAATATATACTTAGGAATGATTATAAACATCATATGATTAAAGAAATTGAAAGTTAAATCATGTTTATTAAAAACCCTAAATTTTCGAAAATTAAGGATGAATAGAACTTAGGGATTTTGATTTTATTTGATCTATTTGACATGATATTTATGCTTTAGGATATAAATAATGCATAATATGAATTTACAAGAATTTAATTAATGCATATGAATAAAGTTGGAATTTTCGAAAATTAAGGGGATATCTTGAACTTTGATTTCTTGATTTTATTTATTGTATTTGATGTGATATTTGAGATCTATGATAAAAATAATGCTTAAGCTGAATTTATAGGATTTTATGGACATGAATCGTAAAAGTTGAAACATTAAAGTTTAGTATAAAGCATGATTTTAGGTGATGACCTTGACCAAGATTGAATGGATCATGGATTAATGATCATTGATACTAAATGAGTATAATTATGAGACATTTGATATTAAATGAATTTTAGATAGTAAAACTATTGAAATTTTCTATATGTGTAGTTGAAGGGCATTAGGCGATTAAAGTGTAAATGAATGAGTTTAAGTTTGTTTTAAGTTTCTAAATGCATAATTATGTATATGGTGATGATATTGGGAGTTTGGGATGAAATTGGAATAGTTTGAATTAATTGGGCTATCCATATTACAAAAGTTACTCACAAAATTGCTTAGAAATTATTTATTTATAAGACGTTTGAAATTCTAATTAGTGAACTATTAATAAGTGGTTAAGTGGATAAGAAAGTATGCTAAATTCAATAATAATTTTATGTTACAAGGATCAAGTGGGTCGAGGAAGGACGTAAGAACGAACAATTTGAAAAAGTGGAGTAAAAGTGACTACTAATCGGTGGGCATTTCTTAACTATCTTTAATGAGCTCAATAATTGTTTATTTTCTCAAAATGAATGTGCATGTTTTGAGTTGACTTGCCTATTTTAGCATATGCATTGTGCTATCTACGAGATTATAGACGACGTCGGGCTTGTCTTGGATGAGCTCGATGCAGTCGTGTGTACACAAGGATGATCGGGAGCCTTGGGACCGATCACGGTATTGAGAGGAGGCCTACCTCCGGCACCTAGAAAGATGCGTGATATGGTATCCATGAGCGGGAGCCTACGGACCGACACGGAAAGATTGCGGCATAGCATGAGATAGAATGATAAAGCGCATCATGAAATGTTTTATATGTGAAAAGCTAACACAGTTATTTCACTAAAACCCCGTGTTAGAAAAATAAATGGCAAGTCAATTGTGTTTTATGGCGGTGCCCATCGAGTACTTTTCGTGCTCATGCCCCGCATATGTTTTCCTATATGCAGTTCGAGGAGATGGCGTGAAAGGACACCGAGCTGTGGTTTTGATCATGTACATAAATCTTTGTCATGCCCCGAGAAGTTGTGTCTTCATACACAATTCTCGACCACCTTATCTGTTGTGCATACTCAAATTTTGTTGACACCAATATGAAACCATCGCTCTTGAATGTCCTCGAACTTGGTATACTTCGATGTATATAAATATGATGGTTGTTGTTGATGATCTTGTTGGAGGCTGGGAATTGTTTCAGTTGGTTTATTGTTGCTTTTGGATATTTGGACTATCCTATTTTCAAACGAAACCCTGGCGAAATTTTTGTAAAACCTTGGCAACTTGAACATTTGAGTTATCTCTATTGAGAAATCATGATCTAAACTACCCCATAGTCACGACTTGTGCTTAATTAGCTAGTTAATTAAGTAATTAATAGTGATTACTTGATTAGTTAGTTAATTAAGTAGGCGGGTCGTGACATATAGTGAAGCTAATGAACAAAGCTCTCAAGAGTGAAGTCGAAGATTGAGACCGATGTTGGAAGTGTCGATTGTATACCGAAAGCGCTTTGGTTGAGCTTGTATACAATGTTTCTGTTACCACTATTACAATCTCCTATCTCGATTTGAATACTTGATTGCATATATCATGTCCCCTTATCTCATATATAAGTTAGATCATACAAGTGTGTGAAGATCACGAAGTCCATATGATTGGTCAAGCTTAATGAGATATAAAAAGTTTCACACCGAGACGACTTAAGGACGAGTTGTCGGTTTAGCCGCAGATAGATAAGAAGTGACTTGACTTAGTTACTTGTCTATGCTTGCACGCGTCTCGACGTATTGAAGGATCACAGTGAGATGAGTTCTTCTTTCTGACCGTCGTGAAGAACCAAGATCTCGGTGACTTACGATGATCTAAACCTCGATAAGGTATTAGGTGAGTATGAGTTACTGACCATCACTTTGACTTGTTATGAGTGAGGGTTATATGTTCTAACCCAAGATTCTCCGCATCTTGGGTGGTGGCGATCTCAGATGTCACGCTAGTTATCTCAGACGAGTCACCGATCCGCTTAGGATGATGACGCCCCTTAAGGAGCTCAAAGGTTTATTGTACTAAACCCCGCAGTTGAGTTAGCTCAAGTACAATAATAAGGTTGAGTGGTACTACTTAAGGAAATGAAGTTATTAATCGCTTTAAGCAAATGATTGCTAGAAATGATTAATGGACGCTCGATATCTTAAATACGGGATTCGAATGTCTAAGTGCAAGCCCGACTCAACTTCGGTAATAAAGGGGTAAGTCAACATTCTTTCTCTAGTGGAATGATCGAATGTTTATAAATTAATTTATGTTCTGGGCTGAGCATAAGATAATTAATTTATTTGAGGCCCATCTTTATTCCTTGCATTTGATCCCTGGGCTGGCCCATCCAGGCCCGTAGCCAAGGAAAATCGGCGCCCCTCATGCTCCCAATGGCAAGATTTTATTCTCTTTATCCATAAGGATATAATTATATTTATGGTATATGCATAGATCCTTTCCATATAAGATTATGGTAATAATCCTGAGAGTATGGAAATAATCCTGAGAGTATGGAAATAATCCTAAGATTATGGTAATATTCCATATAGGATTATGGTAATTTCCATATAGGATTATGGTAATTTCCATATGGGATTAAGGTAGTGCATTATAAATATAAGGTATGAGATAAAGTCTAGGTAAATGATTCATAATTGACCACCATATTTTAGCCCATCGAGAGAAAATTTCGAGAATCACTATAGTGATTAGTGAGGATTTTCAAAATATATAGAGAGCATTGGGTGATTTTCCAAGCATTCTCCATAGATCGCCCTCACCGACGCTGGAGATTGGGCAACCGGATACAGCCCGTAAGGTCAAAGCACGAGTCCGATCCGCTCGATCCGCTCATCTCGCTCCATCGACCTCTTCGATCCAAAGGTAAACACGTGAAAACCCCACGTGTTACAATTTAATTATATAGACGCATGCTAGGTTTATAATCAATGTATGGTGAATTAAACACCCAAGATGGATCCTCGGGCGAGGTTAACAAATGTTTTCCCATCAATTGGTATCGAGCCCGGGATCGAATCTTGGCTCTGCTGGATTAATTCACGCTTGATTATTACGCGTGCTTTAATAATTATGGTTCGCTGCTCATCGTGGCTCGCTTATTGTTTTTGTTGGTTTTGTTTTACACCACGAAAATCCGTGGTTAGATTAGATTTTTTATGTAAATCTTATCTGTAAAAGAAGAACGAAGACGAAAGAACGAAGAACGAAACGACGGGAAAAACAGGTCTCTCGGTTGTCATCTGGGTGGTTTCTCACGAGCGAGCCTCGCGGTCGCGAGGGCGATCGCGAGGCTGCGGGCAACGGGCGCTGCTCGCGAGATCCTCGGCGCCTAGCGAAGCGAGCTCATGGTCGCGAGGATTACCCGCGAGGCTGCGCGCCGCGCGAGCTAGCGGGCGACGGGCGCGTTCGTCGCGAAAAACTGGCGCCATGAAAGCGCACTCAGCGGTCGGGAGTTTCGCCGCTGGCGACGACGTCTCGGCAGACGTTTGGCCGGCGGTGGCCGAGCGTGTTCGTGCCAGGTCGTCGCGTCGCTTTAGCGATCGCGGGTAGCCCGCGGGGACACGCAAGCACGCGGCCGACAAAGCAGTCGGGACGCTGGTGGGCCTCCTCGCCTAGCGCGCCCAAGACAAATTGGCCGACCCGCCCGCACCCGCTTCCAGATTTTCCGTCCGTGCCCGCACGCGAGGCCCATTTGTTGAATCCGTCCGTGCGGGTGCACGCGAGACCCGCTTTCGTTTAATTACGTACTTTGTAAATCTATGTAATAGATTAGATTTAAATGTGCGTGTTTCACGATTGGGCGCTGATGAACGCTTTTATTTTATTTTTATCGCTCATATGCATGTCGTGGATGTTTAAATTGTGCGGAGCATGCTATGTATGTTTATATTACGCCGACAAACCTTTAAGTGTTTTACGAATTGGATGCGCATAGTAAGCATGCTAGGTTTATCGCGTTTATCAAGCATATTTTAGAATTCTGCGAGCATGTTTTACATGTCGAGTTCTATAGAAAAGCATGCTAGATTACCCGATCCGCATGGACAAACCTTTTGAATAAAAAGACTAAGCAAGCAACCCGACAAATTAATTTTTCAAATTAAAATGTCAAGACCTCCACTTTTTGATCTCTAAACAAAGTGAGACGACCGTGAGTAAACGCCCACACGCGTGGCTTGCTTGCACTGCTTATCATAAGTTTGTTAGATGAGATTTCTAAATAAAACTTTTAAATCTATTGAGAAGTGGGAGTTTCATGTAAACGCCCACACGCGTGGCTCGCATGTGCGATTTTCATAGTTCTCTAGAGATAGATATAAAATGAGATAACAAAAGAATTTGAATTGGAGCGGTATGGTCCGAGTGGTATACCAATTCTAAGAATTCATCTTCTCACGTTAAAATTGTGGTCATTGCTTAGACATCACCTCAAGTACAACTTCCCGAAGTCCTTCTTGCGATAGTGATGTGGTCTAGTAAGGTCCAATCATTAATTTCATTTGTCATAAGGATAAGTCGACATGGATTGAAATTAAACGACTAAAAGGTATATTTTAGTCCGGTCGAGGGGTTCATGTGTAAACGCCCACACGCGTGGCTTGTATGTGGGATTCCTCATGGCGATTGGAGGTTTCAATTAATATTGTTTTATCAAAAGGTTACAATATTATTGTTACGAATTATTCATGATCGTATGCTTATGTGTTTTACATTATCGCTTCGTATATGTCTCTTACGCCGATTATCAATATGCTCGCACAAAACCGCTATCCGTCCAAATTTTATCGAGTGGAAATGAAACATGGAATATGTTCTTATCGCTTGAAAAACACATGTTTGTTCTCACTACTCCTAAACCCGATGCCCTTATCGACGCGTCGACTAATGAGCAATAGAGTCAAGCGACTTTGGAATAAGTCAAACAATATGGCTAAATGCTATATGATGACTACGATGTCCAAAGGCTTGCAACCGCAACATCATCGATGGTAGACGCGACCGATATTTGGTCAAGTCTCGAGAGTAAGTTTGGGCGATGGATCGACACGATCGCTTCCACACAATGAGAGAAATCTTGACGTGTAAGATGGAAGAAGGAAGTTCGTCCATGAACATGTCTCCCACACGACTCATCTCATGGATAGTCTTGATCGGTTGGGAGGAGGTATTGACGGCGCCAAGGTCGATATCATCCTCAATACACCGCCCAAGTCTTTTGAGAACTTTCAGTGAATGCGATCATGAGCAAGACCGAGTTTACACTTAGTCGCTTGCTTAATGATCTCGCTATACGGAAGGAGTTATGGGAAAGGAGACATGCTCTTGCTAGCACATCTAAGGGCCCAAAATTTTCATCGCAAAATGGAAATAGAAAAGGGTACCAAAGGTGGTAGAGGCGGAAATAGTGGGAGTAATGGGAGCAAGAACATGGTTGCCACCGGAGGCTTGAAGAAGCCAAGGAGAGGGCAAGTGCTTCAAGTGCGGTAAGACTGGCATTGGAAGGCCAAGTGCCCTATGCTCAGGCTCAGGTACGCCGCTTGCTTTAGTGACGGAAACATGTTTAACGACTTGTTCTACCCATTCTTGGGTAGTAGATATGGGCGAACCGATCATGTTTGTTACACCTGCGGGTTCCCGCGACAAGGGAGTCGTTTGATGGCGAGATAACGATCTCCATGGGCAACGCGCGAAAGTCAAAGTCTGTTGCGGTTGGAGATGTTTTTTATGTTTTGGGACAACAGCTTTAGTTTTGAAAGACGCTTTATATGTGCCGGATTTTCATGAACCTTGTTTCGCTTTGAAATTATTTACTCATGGATATTCTGTTATTTTGATAGTGGTGTTTCTATCATAAGAAATGACGGTTATCTGTGTTGGCACCTTATATAATTCGCTTATACTATTTCGCAAAACATAATACCTATAACTATGTAAGATCTTCATCAAACCCTAAAAGAGAAAGTTTTCTTCAGAAGATGACTCTACTTTTCTCTCGGCATCTTAGATTAGGTCACATCAATCTAAATAGGATCCAAAGACCGCTAAGAATGGAGCGTTGGGGAATCTCACGGTTACTCGCTCCCGATCTGCGAATCTGTGATAGAAGGAAGATGTCGACTGACCCTTCAAAGCGAAGGGTTATAGAGCCAAAGAAATGTCGGAGTTAGTCCATTCGACCTATGTGGACCGATGTCCACACAAGCTCGTGGAGGGTACGCAGTATTTTGTCACTTTCATCGACGACACTCAAGGTACGGATACATATACCGCTTCACCGAAGTCTCGAATGCTTTGAGAAATTCAAAGAGTTTAAGGCGGAAGTGGAGACGGCTAGGTAAAGTATCAAGTCATCGCTCGATCGCGTGGCGAATACCTCAAGAACGAGTTTATGGACTATCTAGTGAAGTGTGGATTACATCCCAACAAGATTTCACCGGCACACCACAAGAAAATGGTGTGTCGAGCCAAGAAATAGGACTCTTTGGAAATGGTTAGATCTATAATGAGTTATGCTACATTGCCTATTTCGCCTGGGATTTGCCTTAGAGACGGCGGCATACTTGCTAAATCTAGTACCGCCCAAGTCAATCGAAAGACCCCTTCGAGTTGTGGTTTGGGCGCAGCCGGCTTTAAGCCACATAAAGATATTGGGCCCAAAGACACGTCTTTGAACAAGAAAGTCGACAAGTTGAGGCTAGATCCGACGCAAGGTCGTTTATCGCTATCCTAGAGGAACGAAGGTGGTTTATTCTATAGTCCTAAGGATCGAAGGTCATTATTAGCACTAATGCCCGATTCTTAGAAGAGGATTATATGAAAATCATAAGTCCAAAGTTGAAATCATTCTTCAAGAATTAGAAGATGATCGATTCCACCACCGATTAGGCCAAAGGTACGAGATGTCGAGTCTAGTGGGAGGATCGACACCGATACTTCAAGAAATTGAAGTGGGTCGAGTTCCACCGAGATACCGACCGCATGTGGTACCTACACACAAGTTGTGCAAGTTAGAGAACCACAAGTATCTGCACCCACCGCTGCCATTGTGCCTGTAGAACCTCGTCAGAGGGGAGGTTGTTCGTCAACCCGAGCGATTTATGTTCGTGGGTGAATCTTCGGATTTAGTCCCAGCAGACGAACATGCAATAATCGACCCATGGACATACAAGGAGCAATACAAGATATTGATGCAAGATCATGGCACACCGCTATGGACTTAGAAATGGAGTCCATAACGGCTATGGATGTATATGAAAGACACTCTACCGGATGGCAAGGAAGCCATAGGTAGTAAGTGGATATACAAGAGGAAGAGAGATTCCGATGGAGAGGTTTCGCTTTTAAAGCCGTGCTTGTGGCGAAAGGGTACACTCAGATTGAGGGCATCGATTTCGATGAGACCTTTCGCTCGTAGCAATGCTCAAGTCCATCGAATTCTTCCGCCATAGCAGCCCACTGAACCTAGAGGTTTGGCAAATCGATGTTAAAACCGCTTAAACTGGTTACCTTGAGGAAGGTAGAGACATCTATATGCAAAGAACTCAAGGTTATGTGGTAAAGGTGAAGAGCATCTAGTATGGAAGCTTAAGAAGTCCATTTATGTACTTAAGCAGCCTCCCGATCATGGAACTTACGCTTTGACGAGGTAGTAAAGTCCCATGGATTTACCCGCTGCCTAGCGAGAGTTGTGTGTATCGGTTAGATGTCAACGGTGATGTGGTATTTCTTGCACTTTATGTAGATGACATCCTTCTAGTCGGGCAACAACGTGAAGTCATATCGACGTAAAGAGTTGGCTATCCGATCGGTTTCAAATGAAAGACTTAGGAGATGCAGCGACATTCTTGGGATCAAGGTTTACCGAGATCGCAAGAAGAAAATGTTGAGCTTATCTCAGCGCCTTACATCGATATCGTGATTACTGTTTTAGTATGCGAGACCGCCAAGAAAGGATTGCTACCTTTCGCATATGGCGCCTTTATTCAAAACGCAATCACCTATGATCGCAGCGGATAGAGGAAATGAGACAAGTTCCTTACGCCGCCGTAGGAAGTCTCATGTACGCAATGCTATGCACGAGGCCCGATATCTCGCTATGCGGTAGCATAGTAGCTAGATATCGCCTAACCTCGACAAGCTCATTGGATCGCAAAGAAAGCATATACTCAAGTACCTGAAAAGGACTCGAGATTATAGGCTAGTTTACCATGCAGATAGTCTAATGCCTTTGGGTTATACAGACTCGGATTTCCAAGCTGACCGTGATGAGAAAAAGTCAACCTCGGGCTATGTGTTTACCTTGGGAGGTGGAGCCGATCCTGGCAACGGAGTGCAAAGCAACGATGCATTGCGGACTCTACCATGGAAGCCGAATATGTAGCCGCCTGAGGCTTCTAAGAGGTCAGATGGTTCAAGAACTACCTCATGGATCTAGACGTGGTACCGGTTTGCCCAAGAGTATCATAGTTTATCGTGATAACTCGTGCAAGGCAAACTCGAAGGAACCACGGACCCACAAGGCGACAAAACACATAGAGAGAAAGTACCATGTCATACGAGAAATCGTTAGACGAGGACGTCGGTCGATTGAAAAGATTGATACGACGGAAAATCTAGCGGATCCATTCACGAAGAGCTCGCCGCAAAAGTCTACGATGGACACGTTAGAGGACTCGATTGCGCTTGATGGCACCCACTTAGAAAGGAAACTTTGTATAAGTGGGAGAAGCAAAGTGATGGTTGTTTGTAATAGCTAGTAGAAAGACACATTGTATACTAAAAGTTTGCTTTAGTATAAGTGGGAGATTGTCGGATTTGTATATCGAAAGCGCTTTGGTTGAGCTTGTATACAATGTTTCCGTTACCACTATTACAATCTCCTATCCGATTCAATACTTGATCGCATATATCCGTGTCCCTTATCTCATATATAAGTTAGATCATACAGTGTAGAAGATCACGTAAGTCCGTATGATTGGTCAAGCTTAATGAGATATAAAAGTTTCACACCGAGACGACTTAAGGACGAGTTGTCGGTTTAGCCGCAGATAGATAAGAAGTGACTTGACTTAGTTACTTGTCTATGCCGGCACGCCTCGACGTATCAAGGATCACAGTGAGACGAGTTCTTCTTCGACCGTCGTGAAGAACCAAGATCTCGTGACTTACGATGATCTAAACCTCGATAAGGTATTAGGTGAGTATGAGTTGTCGACCATCACTTTGACTTGTTATGAGCGAGGGTTATATGTTCTAACACAAGATTCTTCGTGATCTTGGGTGGTGGCAAGTCTTCAGATGTCACGCTAGTTATCTCAGACGAGTCACCGTATCCGCTAGGATGATGACGCCCCTTAAGGAGCTCAAAGGTTTATTGTACTAAACCCCGCAGTTGAGTTAGCTCAAGTACAATAATAAGGTCGAGTGGTACTACTTAAGGAAATGAAGTTATTAATCGCTTTAAGCAACCGATTGCTAGAAATGATTAATGGACGCTCGATATCTTAAATACGGGATTCAGAATGTCTAAGTGCAAGCCCGACTCAACTTCGTAATAAAGGGTAAGTCAACATTCTTTCTAGTGGAATGATCGAATGTTTATAAATTAATTTATGTTCTGGGTCGAGCATAAGATAATTAATTTATTTGAGGCCCATCTTTATTCCTCGTGATTTGATCCTCGGTGGCCCATCCAGTGCCCGTAGCCAAGGAAAATCGGCGCCTCATGCTCCCAATGGCAAGATTTTATTGTCTTTATCCATAAGGATATAATTATATTTTATATGCATAGATCCTTTCCATATAAGATTATGGTAATAATCCCGAGAATATGGAAATAATCCCGAGAGTATGGAAATAATCCTAAGATTATGGTAATATTCCATATAGATTATGGTAATTTCCATATGGGATTAAGGTAGTGCATTATAAATATAAGGTATGAGATAAAGTCTAGTAAATGATTCATAATTGACCACCATATTTTCGCCATCGAGAGAAAATTTCGAGAATCACTATAGTGATTAGTGAGGATTTTTCAAAATATATAGAGAGCATTGGGTGATTTTCCAAGCATTCTCCATAGATCGTCCTCACCGACGCTGGAGATTGGGCAACCGGATACACCCGTAAGGTCAAAGCACGAGTCCGATCCATTCGATCCGCTCATCTCGCTCCATCGACCTCTTCGATCCAAAGGTAAACACGTGAAAACCCCACGTGTTACGATTTAATTATATAGACGCATGCTAGGTTTATAATCAATGTATGGTGAATTAAACACCCAAGATGGATCCTCGGGGCGAGGGTTAACAAATGTTTTCCCATCAGGAAGATCGGAGACTAAAGACTCGGCACTGCTGAAAGTAAAGAAGTCAGAATATGACTAAGTGTCATACCAACAACTGACGGCCTAAGCTAGAAATTCAAAGTTAGCTACCAGAAGTCAAAGCTGACGATTATAAGTCAAAGCTGATGATCAATAGTCAAAGCTGGTGACGAGTAGTCAAAACTGG
The DNA here is from genome assembly GCA_036937905.1 of Salvia rosmarinus. Taxonomy (NCBI): domain Eukaryota; kingdom Viridiplantae; phylum Streptophyta; class Magnoliopsida; order Lamiales; family Lamiaceae; genus Salvia; species Salvia rosmarinus. The sequence goes on from JAODLM010000689.1 coordinate 451,811, forward strand.
CGATACCAAGTCAAAGCTGGTTGATGACAATTTTATGCTAACTATTTCTACGTCAAAACTAAAAGCTTCATACTGACTCATGTTCCCAAACGGATAAAGATACGAGTCCGCCTTTCCGACAAAAGAATGAGCAATTACGACTCGCCCAACTCAAGTCAATGTACCGGAAAACATGGAGGAAACTCAACTGAAAAAACATGGAGATATTTTAGACCTTGAGTGTTTGACTCACACGTGTCATATCATATCTGTAGAAGATTCTAACATGCCAGAACACATTTTCAGATTTATAGAGCTACAATGTACAATGATGCAGACTCTGATGGTGAAGTACAAGGATTCAAACGGAAGAATTCAAACGACAAATAGCACTATTCATCATCCTCTATAAATACTCATAGAATCCAACCTTCAAGGTTATGAAACGATGCGATTCAAATTGTCTAAGCATTCAAAGCTCAAAACTCAAGAACTTATACATAACGATTTCAAGAAGAAGGTCTACAAAGTTATCGATAAACCTTCAAAGTTAAAATATATCTATCGCCTTAAGGTTTTAGCATACACCCTTAAGTCTATGATACTACTTTGTATCGCTCAGATATATCGAGTTTGTCGCTTGTAACAACTCAACTTTTAGTTGGAAACCCCTACTAAAAACCGCTCTAGTGGATTGATCGAGCAATCAATCCAGATGTAGAAGTCGATATCTCAACCACGTAAAACCAAGTGTTTTTACTTTCACTTTTTACATTAAGTATAATATTTACAATGCATATCATTATATTGTCATCACCAGCACACAACAACACAACATCGTTTTGAAACACTTTAACTGGTACTAAAGAGATAAATTGAAAACTGACTAAGCTCATATTCGATTAAGTGCTCTATGCCAATTTAATTTTTCAATAAGGCAAACCAGTAACCACCACATTCCTTAAACACATCAGTTATCAGCCTAACTGACTAGCTGCCTCAACAATCAATGGGTTTGCTAACTGGTATCATTGTGAACAAGACTCCCCTTATCTCGAATCGATCAGCGGTACTTACATCAATACTAAACTGTCATCAGTTAATTGACCATCTACTGCCATAGTAGCTAGTCCAATCTTATGAAAAGAAAAGAAAATTAAATTTTCCTAAATGATGTATCTCTCTCGCCTCCTTCCCCCATATACCAATACGTACATCCGAGAGACTATCAATTGGTATGAGAACAGATTGTTCGCAAGAACTACTGACCCCCCTAGAGGTCGTTGTTTTTGAACTGATATTTCAAAGCAATATATTTTGCATATTTGTTGTGATGTAAACTAAGTACAACAGTCAACTTCTATTCCCACGTCATGTAGACAATTATGAGATCTGAAAATTCAAACTCAAAAGCTATCTCATCGCCCAACACTGTCAGATGTGGGAGGTCATCACCAACTCACCAATCATTATCTCGATAGAAGATCACTAAAATGAGCTCTGCATTAGGAAAATATCCTATCTACGAATACAAAGGTCAAGGATTTAGCTAACTTCACAAGAGAAGAATGAAAATGGATGAGCTCGAAACCTAGCTAAGAATATCATCTCCTAATGGCCCAACTCTCACATTAGAAGTCAATGAAATTTGAGACAACAAAGGAGATATGGACGAGCTTGAGAGACCCCGGTCGGGCTCGAGGAAATCAAGGAGAACAATTGTCATAAGGTTAACAACTTCAAATGTAGAAGAGAGAATCCATTGATGATATGGAACTCCGATTCGAACCATCATCAATGAGATCTCAACCCATGTAAGAACAAGTACATGCAAAGAGAGATCATCTTTAAAGTCCTATGGACGCCCCGCCATCGACAGAAAGTCTATACAAGAAGACTTCGTAAGAAAGTCAATTCAATGAGATATCAACTAACAAACTCTTCTCAACATCGAAAGTCGATGAGTACGACATCGTACATACGTAAGAGCCATCCAAAGCCGATGCATCTGAAGAAGAAGCTCAAGACAAAGACAAGTAAACGGGATGCCCCGAAGCTAACAAGAGCAAAGAGATCAAGAAGACAATCAAGGACAAGGATGAGAAAAGAATGACGAATTTTGACTCAAGATACGCAAATGGCTGAAAGATTCAGGAAGATGGAAGCCTGACTAAAGAGGTACAACAAGTACCGAAAAGAAAGAACTGGACCGACAAGAGTCGCAAAGATAGAACAAACAAGGATTGACCGACGAGAAGCCCACCAATTCGAGTAGAAGGATAACAAGTGCTTCAACTGTGGAAAGAAATGGCATTTCATACACGATTGTCTTGAGCTAAGCCACAAAGAAAGGAAAGCACTGCGAGCCAAACACGAAAGGAAGTTGAACGAGCGCAAGACAATGGTTGCTGTGAAGGCCAGTACTTTAAGTTCATCAAGCAACTCTTCCAAAGAACTTCTAAAGACCGATGACGAGAGCCGTGTATATGGTTAGAGAGTTCAAGAACTACGAGGATAGATGCATGGTGGGAATCGATAATGGCCTCGACGAACCCGAGGTAACATCTCGACTCTCATCAAAATCTCTCCCAAACTATCAGACATCCGAACAGTGTCGATTCAAGACACCTCACCAAGGGACGAGACGGAGCGGATCATGGCCGACTACGTAACAATCAAGAAAATATATGAGGAGCTATAATCGAGAACTACAAGTCGATCGAGAAGCTTCACTTACTAAGAAAAGTCACCAACAACTACTTTTCAAGTCGAATCAAGCTCATTGTTGAGCTAACCAAGTTAAACAAGAACATGCCGATCAAGCTAGCATGATAAAGGAGTCAAGGCCGAATGGTCTCAACAAGGAAATGAAATAGTTCGTGAAAGCTAAACTAACAAAGATCACCAAGTTCACCAATCTCAAGATAGTGAAGCTCGCCCAAGAAAATATCAACACTGAACGGAGAAACGGGAAGCTAGACTCCATTCAATCAATTCGTAGATGTCCATAATCGAACCGACTTAGGTATGATCTAAGTTCGCCAGAATGGTGCATCCACCAAGGCACCAAAACTGGTAGGAAACGTCCGCTTAACGCCGTAAGGGCGGAATGCTGGGTAGGGTAGGAACGATTTAGTTTCGATTCATCGAATCAATTTTTCGATTAATCAAAACGGTTATCCAAAAAGTGAAGCCAAACCGAAAGCGAGCCGATTCAGATTGATAAACCGAAAACCAATCGCTTATTATGATTCGATTTTCTGCTAACCAAAAATTAAAAAATAATAATTAATAATTAAATAATTAAATAGAAATTTAAAACAAAAATTTATTAAAATAATAATTGAAAAATTATAAATAATTAACACAATAATTGAAAATTTGAAATTTATTTTAAAAATAATTAAAACAATTTTAAAATTGAGATTCTAGAATTTTTAATTAATTATATAATAATTAAAAATAAAAATAATTTTCCGATTCTGAACCAATCTATTATCGGTTAATCGATAACAAAAAAAAAATCAACTCTAGAACCGAACACCGAATCATAACCGAATTTTCAATCTTCAATTAATCGAAACCGCTTTGGTTTAGATTCGATTCGATTCTGTTCTAACCGAACCCAACACCGCTTAGATAGCCTTAGACGGGAGAATAGAAGTGTGCAAGTTCGATATTGTTATGTCTCCTTTATTTATCATTTTCACTCTTTTTGCTCTCAATCCTTCAACGCTTTATTGGAAAATGCGTGTGGAAGTGTGGGTGTGTAATCGAGACGGTTGGTTGGAAGGCAATGGTAGGGATTGTTTTATTTTTATTTTTAATGTTAATGTAGCATAAATGACATCGCTTCATCCATATGGAAAAAATACCACCTAAATAAGACATCGCCCTACTCAGCAGTTCGACACCGGGAAAAAAAAATCGAGGCATGAATTAGTTTATTTATCAAAGTTGAAGACATGTATGAAAAAATTAAAAATTGAAGTCATAAACTAAAAAAACTCTTAAAGTTGAGGTCATAAACAATAATTAACCCAATATAAATTATTTGTTCACATGATATAAGATATATACTAAAATTCATCATATATATAACAACATAAAGTTAGTCCCTAATACAATTATTACTAATTATTGTATGAAAATACATATTCAATTTAAGTACTGGTTTTATATTTCAAGTTAATTGACTTGACGAATTTGCTCAACAGCTAGCAAGCCGAGTAGTTTTACTAAATGACTAGCTATTTACATTAGTAGCTAGTGTTAATTGTAAGGCTTGCACGGAAATCATTGTATAGTGGACCAACTCAAGAAAGATTTGGAGCGATTTTCAAGATATGGAAAATTATTGATTGTATCCAAAACATAATAATTCAATAATTACAAAAGATAATTAAACCAAATACGAAAAGCGATTGCAAATGGAACAGCTCTTTTGCAAGAACGAGGTGACTAACATGTTGGATTTGTATATCGAAAATGCTTTTGGTTGAGCTTGTATACAATGTTTCCTATTACCACTATTACAATCTTCTATCTGAATTAATTACTTGATTGCATAAATCTGTGTCCCCTTATCTCATATATAAGTTAGATCATACAGGTGTAGAAGATCACGTAAGTCCGTATGATTGGTCAAGCTTAATGAGATATAAAAGTTTCACACCGAGACAACTTGAGGACGAGTTGTCGGATAGTCATGCATAGATATAAGAAGTGACTGACTTGGTTGCTTGTTTATGCCGGTACGCCTCGACGTATTGATGGATCACAAGGAGATGAGTTCTTCTCTCGACCGTCGTGAAGAACCAAGATCTCGACGACTTATGATGATCTAAACCTCGATAAGGTATTAGGTGAGTATGAATTGTCGACCATCACTGACTTGTTATGGGTAGGTTATATGTTCTAACCCAATATTCTCCGTGATCTCGTGTGGTGGCAAGGTTTGTATGTCATGCTAGTTATCTCAGACGAGTCACCGATCCGCTTAGGATGATGACATCCCCTTATGAGCTCAAAGGTTTATTGTACTAAACCCCGCAGTCGAGTTAGCTCAAGACAATAATAAGGTCGAGTGGTACTACTTAAGAATTAAAGATATTAATTATTTTAAGCAATGTAATGCTCTAAATAATTAATGGACGTCGATATCTTAAATACGGGATTCGTGAATGTCTAAGTACAAGCCCGACTCAACTTCGTAATAAAGGGTAAGTCAAGATTTATTCTCTAGTGGCATGAATGAATGTTTATAAATTAATTTATATTCGGGTCAACATAAGATAATTAATTTATTTAAGGCCCATCTTTATTCCTCGCATTTGATCCTGGCCGCCCATCCAGCCCGTAGCCATCAAGAAATCGCCCTCTATCCCTCTAAGGCAAGGATTTGATTCTCTTTATCCTATAAGGATATTATTATATTTATGGATATGCATGGATCCTTTCCTAACGGGATTATGGTAATGCATTATAAATATAAGGTAAGAGATAAGATCAAAGCTAATCCTTACAATTATCCTTACACAATTTTCGAGAATCACCATAGTTCCTTGGTGAGATATTTTCCAAATTACTAGAGGGATTAGGTGATTTTCCAGCATTCTCCATAGATCGCCCTCACTCGACGCTGAGATCGGGCAACCGGATACACCCGTAAGATCAAAGCAAGAGTCTCGATCCGCTCATCCAGCTCATCCCCGACAGATTCAAAGGTAAACACGAGAAAACCCCACGTGTTGCAATTAATTATATAGACGAATGCTAGGAATATAATCAATGTATGGTGAATTAAACATCCAAGATAGATCCTGGGAGAGGTCTAAACCTAGTTTTCCTACAATTGGTATCGAGCGAGGTTTCGTGATTCGCTCGCTGGATTAATTCACGCTGATTATTACGCGCGCTATTAATTAATTGTCGATCCGCTGCTCATCGTGGCTCTTTTTATTTTTGTCGGATTTTGTTTTTCACCACGAAAATCCGTGGTTAGATTAGATTTTTCTCAGAAATCTTATCCGTAAAGAAGAACGAAGACGAAAGCACGAAGAACACGACGACGAACACAAACCGGACGCACGGCCGAGTGTGCGGGCGACGCACGCGGACGTTTCGACGCCGCACAAGACCGCTCGTCGCGGCGCGGTTTCTCGCGACAGGTCGGCACTCGGCTGTGGGCGACGCGACGACATACACGCCGCAGCGGCGCGGCGCGCGCTGGCGCGAAGCCTCGCAGATACCGCGCCGAAGCAGCACTGACGGCGCTGTCGAAGTCGCGCCGCTCGCATCGCTAGCGGCACGCATAACGCGCACGAAGCGGCGACGGGCACGCGTTTGTCCCGCGAGATCCCGGGCGCGAGCGGGCTCGCCGTCGCTAGTCGATCATGAGGCGCCCGCGCGCCAAGCGCTGCGATCGCGAAGCGCGTGGCGGTCGCAAGACGCGCGTTTGCCGGGTCGCGGTCGCCGCGATCGCGCGGCAACCCGCGGCGAAGACGCGAGGTGGCGGCGCGCAAGCGTCAAGCGCTGCAGACAGTCGTGCCTAGCGCGCCCCAACCATTTTGGGCCGATCCGCCCGCACTGCTTTTTAGCCCGCACCGATTTTCCGCCCGAATCCAATTTTGGCGAATCCGTCCATGCCCGCACGCGAGGCCTGCTTTCAAAGTTTATGAAGATCTGATTTTACAATTTTATGTAATAGATTAGGCAAGAAAGTGCAGTTCCACGAGGGGCCACGATGAACGCTTTATTTTAATTTTTATCGCTCATCGTATGTCGTGGATGTTTAAATTATGCGTACATGCTATGTATGTTTAAATTACGGATAAACATTTATGTGTTTTCGTGATCGACGCGCATAGTAAGCATGCTAGGTTTATCGCTTTCAAGCATATTTTAGAATTTCGAGCATGTTTTACATGTCGAGTTCTATAGAAAAGCATGCTAGATTACGTGATCTCGCATGGACAAACCTTTTGAACAAAAAGACTAAGCAAGCAACCCGACAAATTAATTTTTAAAATTAAAATGTCAAGACCTCCACTTTTGATCTCTAAACAAAGTGAGACGACCGTGAGTAAACGCCCACACGCGCTTGCTTGCAGACGCTTATCATAAGTTTGTTAGACGAGATTTCTAAATAAAACATTTTAAATCTATCGAGAAGTGAGAGTTTCATGTAAACGCCCACACGCTGCTTTCAGATGCGATTTTCATAAGTTCTCTAGAGATAGTTTTAAAACGAGATAACAAAGGAATTTGATTGAAGCTGTATGGTCCTAGTGAGTATGCCAATTCTAAGAATTTATTTTTCCCGTTAAAATTGTGGTCATTGCTTAGACATCACCGAGTACAACTTCCCGCCAAGTCCCTTCTCGCGATAGTGATGTGGTCTAGTAAGGTCCAATCATTAATTTCATTCATCATAAGGATAAGTCGACATGGATTGAAATTAAACGACTAAAAGGTATATTTTAGTCCGGTCGAGGGGTTCATGTAAACGCCCACACGCGTGGCTCGCATGTGGATTCCTCGGGATTGAGGTTTCAATCAATATTGTTTTATCAAAAGGCTACAATATTGTTGTTACGAATTATGTGCGATCGATGCTTATGTGTTTATATTATCTTTTCGTATATGTCTCTTACACCAATTATCAATATGCTCGCACAAAACCTTTATCCGTCCGAATTTTATCGAGTGGAAACGAAACATTGAGAATGTTCTTATTATGAAGAAAATCTATTTGTACTCACTACACCCCGTCCAAAACCTCTAGACGATTCATCTATCATCATGAGGAGCGCAAGGAGCACGAGAAATGGGACAAATCAAATAGAATGGCAAAGTGCCTTTTTGGTCACCATGCGCGAGTCCCTTTAACTCCAAAGATCAAGAGATGGAAGATGCACCATGATATGGCTAAGTCTTATGAAATCGTATGAGGAGTCGGACAGTAATCGCTTGTCATAATTGACAAAATCAATAATGCCAAGTTCAATGAAGGAAAGCGATTCGGTGCATGACCATGTAGAGCAAATGATCAATTTCTTCGAGAGCTCGAGTTGGTTGGAGGATATATTGATGACGTAGTCGAATCGATATGATCCTCAACACTTTGCCCAAGTCTTTGATGACTTCCGCTATAAAACGTCATTTATGATAAGAGTTATACTCTAGATTCATTGCAAGAGGATCTAGTAACGAAAACGCAAAACGGGCAAAGGTGCACAGCTTTAGTACGCACCTCAAAGAAAACCATTGCTTTATCGAAAGATGAAAAGGAAAAGTGGAATTCAAGAGATGTTAAGGCTAAAGAAAAGAACGGAGAATACAGCGGCTCTACCAGCGGTTTGAAAAGCCAAAGGAGGCGGCAAGTGCTTCAAGCGCGCGAGACCGGCATTGAATGCTAAGTGCCCCAAGCTCAAGCTCAAGGTACGCCATTTGCTTTAGTAACGGAAACATGTTTAGCGACTTGTTCTACCCATTCTCGGTAGTAGACACAAAAGCGATCGATCATGTTTGTTACACCTGCGTGGGTTCCCGCGACAAGGAGTCGATGATGGCGAGATAACGATCTCCATGTGCAACGGGGGCGAAAGTCGAGACCGCTGCAATGGAGATGTTACTTTATGTTTTGAGACAACAGCTTTAGTTTTAAAAGACGCTTTGTATGTACCGAGTTTCGCAGAACCTTGTTTCGCTTTCAAATTATTTATTCATGGATATTCTCGTTATTTTTATAGTGGTGTTTCTATCATAAGAAATGAAGTAATTAATAGTGTTAGCACATTATACAATTCGCTTTATACTATTTCTATAAAACATAATACCTATAACTATGTCAGATCATCTACAAACCTTAAAAAGAGAAATTTTCTTCGCAAGATGACACCACATTTATCTCGGCATCTTAGATTAGGTCACATCAATCTAAATAGGATCCAAAGACCGCTAAGAATGGAGCTGGGTAATCTCACGCCATCTGCTCCCACCGCGAATCTCGTATAGAGGTAAGATGTCGACTGCACCTTCAAAGCCGGGCGGTTATAGAGCCAAAGAAGTGTTGAGCTAGTCCATTCGACCGTAAACCTATGTCAACACAAGCTCGTGGAGGGTACGAGTATTTTGTCACTTTCATCGACGACACTCAAGGTACGGATACATATACCGCTTCACCACAAGTCCGAATGCTTTGAGAAATTCAAAGAGTTTAAGGCGGAAGTGAGACGAAGCTTGTAAGAGTATCAAGTCATTGCGGTCCGATCGCGTGGCGAATAACTCAAGAACGAGTTTATGGACTATCTAGTGAAGTGTGAGATTACCTCCCAACAAGACTACACCGGGCACACCACGTAAAAATGGTGGTCGAGCTAAGAAATACGACTCTTTTAGAAATGGTTAGATCGATGACGAGTTATGCAAAGATTGCTCTATTTCGCTCGGGGTATACCTTAGAAACATGCATACTTGCTAAATCTAGTACCATCCAAGTCACCGAAAAGACCCCTTCGAGTTGTGGTTTGGGAGCAAGCTCAGTTTAAGCCACATAAGGATACGGGCGCAAACACATGTGCCGAACAAGAAGGTCGACAAGTTTGAGGCTAGATCCGACGCAAGACTGCTTATCGCTATCCTAGAGGGACGAAGGTGGTTTGTTTTATAGTCCTAAGGATCGAAGGTCATTATTAAGACTAATGCCCGATTCTTAGAAGAGGATTATATGACAAACCATAAATCCAAAGTTGAAATCATTCTTCGTGAATTAGAAGATGATCGTATTCCACCACCGATTAAGCCAAAGGTACGAGATGTCGGTTCAGTGGGCGGATCGACACCGATACTTCAAGAAATTAAAGTGGGTCGAGTTCCACCGAGATACCGCCGCATGTGGCTCATATCCAAAAAGTTGTGCAAGATAGAGAACCACAAGTTATCGCACCCATCGCCGCTATCAGCGCCAAGAAGGCCTCGTCAGAGTGGGAGGGTTGTTCGTCAACCCGAGCGATTTATGTTCGTGGGTGAATCTTCGATTTAGTCTCGGAAACGAACACGAAATAATCGACCCATGGACGACAAATGAGGCGATACAAGACATTGATGCAAGATCATGGCACACCGCTATGGACTTAGAAATCGAGTCCATAACAAATATGGATGTATACGAAAGACACCTCTACCGATGGCAAGGAAGCCATAGGTAGTAAGTGGGTATACAAGAGAAAGAGATTCAGATGGAGAGGTTTCGCTTTAAAGCCGTGCTTGTGGCGAAAGGATACACTCGATTGAGGGCATCGATTTTGATGAGACCTTTTCGCCGTAGCAATGCTCAAGTCCATCGTAATTCTTCCGCCATAGCAACCACTCAACCTTGAGGTTTGACAATGGACGTGAAAACCGCTTAAACGGTTACCTCGAGGAAGGTAGACATCTATATGCAAAGAACTCAAGGTTATGTGGTGGGTGAAGAGCATCTAGTATGGAAGCTAAGAAGTCCATTTACGGGCTTAAGCAAGCCTCACGATCCTAGAACTTACGCTGACGAGGTGGTAAAGTCCTATAGATTTACCCACCGCTTAGCGAGAGTTGTGTGTATCGCTTAGATGTCAACGGTGATGTGGTATTTCTCGATTTTATGTAGATGACATTCTTCTAGTCGGCAACAATGTGAAGTTGTTATCTGACGAAAGAGTTGGTTATCCGATCGCCTTCAAATGAAAGACTTAGAGATGCAACAGACATTATTGTGATCAAGGTTTACCGAGATCGCAAGAGGAAAATGTTGAGCTTATCTCAGCGCCTTACATCGATACCGTGATTACTGCTTTAGTATGCAGACCGCCAAGAAAGGATTGCTACCTTCGATATGGCGCCTTTATCTAAGAGCAAGCCACCCATGACCGCAGCGAGATAGACGAATGAGATAAGTTCCTTACGCTCCGCCGTAGGAAGTCTCATGTACGCAATGCTATGTACGAGGCCCGATATCCGCTATGCGGTAGTATAGTAGCTAGATATCGCCTAACCTCGACAATCATCGATCGCAGAAAGCATATACCAAGCACCGAAAGGACTCGAGATTATAGTCGGTTTACCATGCGATAGTCTAATGCCTTTGGGTTATGCTGCACTGGATTTCCAAGTCGACCGTGATGAGAAAAGTCTATCTCAAGCTATGTGTTTACCTTGGGAGCGTGGAGCCAGATCCCGACGGAGTGCAAAGCAATGATGCATTGCGGACTCTACCATGGAAGCCGAATATGTAGCCGCCTTGAGGTCAAGCATGAGGTTGTATGGTTCAAGAACTACTCATGGATCTAGCGTGGTACCGGTTTGTCCAAGAGTATCATAGTTTATCGTGATAACTCGTGCAAAGGACAAACTCAAGGAACCACGGACCCACAAGCGATCAAACACATAGAGAGAAAGTACCATGTCATACGAGAAATCATGAGACGAGGGACGTGCCGATTGAAAAGATTGATACGACGGATAACCCAGCGGATCCATTCACAAAGAGCTCACGGCGCACGCTCGAGGACTCGATTATGCTGATGGCACCCACTTAGAAAGGAAACTTTGTATATAAGTGGGATAAGCAAAGTGATGGTTTTATTTGTAATAGCTAATAGAGACACACATTGTATACTAAAAGTTTGCTTTAATATAAGTGGAGATTGTTGGATTTGTATACCGAAAATAGTTTTGGTTGAGCTTGTATACAATGTTTCATGTTACCACTATTACAATCTCATATCCGAATTGATTACTTGATCGCATATATCCGTGTCCCCTTATCTCATATATAAGTTAGATCATGCAAGGTGTAGAAAATCACGTAAGTCCGTATGATTAGTCAAGCTTAATGAGATATAAAAGTTTCACAACCGAGACAACTTGAGGACGAGTTGTCAGATAAAGCCGCGTATAGATAAGAAGTGACTCGACTTGGTTGATTGTCTATGCCGGCACGCTCGACGTATCGATGGATCACAGCGAGACGAGTTCTTCTATCCGACCGTCGTGAAGAACCAAGATCTCGTGACTTACGACGATCTAAACCTCGATAAGGTATTAGGTGAGTATGAGTTGTCGACCATCACTTTAACTTGTTATGCGGTAGGGTTATATGTTCTAACCCAATATTCTCCGTGATCTCGGGTGGTGGCAAGGTTTGATGTCATGCTAGTTATCTCAGACGAGTCACCGATCCGCTAGGATGATGACGCCCCTTAAGGAGCTTAAAAGGTTTATTGTACTAAACCCCGCAGTCGAAAGTTAGCTCAAGTACAATAATAAGGTCGAGTGGTACTACTTAAGGAATAAAAGATATTAATTATTTTAAGCAATGTAATGCTCTAAATAATTAATGGACGCGATATCTTAAATACGGGATTCAGAATGTCTAAGTGCAAGCCCGACTCAACTTCGTAATAAAAGGGTAAGTCAAGATTTATTCTCTAGTGGCATGAATGAATGTTTATAAATTAATTCATGTTCTGGTCAACATAAGATAATTAATTTATTTGAGGCTCATCTTTATTCCTCGTGATTTGATCCTGGCCGCCCATCCAGCCCGTAGCTATCAAGAAATCGACGCCCCTATCCCTCTAAGGCAAGGATTTGATTCTCTTTATCCTATAAGGATATTATTATATTTATGGATATGCATGGATCCTTTCCTAATGGGATTATGGTAATGCATTATAAATATAAGGTAAAAGATAAGATCAAAGCTAATCCTTACAATTATCCTTACACAATTTTCGAGAATCACCATAGTTCCTTGGTGAGATATTTTCCAAAATTACTAGAGGATTAAGGTGATTTTCAGTAGCATTCTCCATAGATCGTCCTCACCGACGCCGAGATTGGACAACCGGATACACCCGTAAGATCAAAGCACGAGTCTCGATCCGCTCATCCTGCTCATCCCCGATGATTCAAAGGTAAACACGAGAAACCCCTATGTGTTGCAATTAATTATATAGACACATGCTATGAATATAATCAATGTATGGTGAATTAAACATCCAAGATAGATACTTAGAGGGCTAAACCTAGTTTTCCTACATAACAAACCCACATATACATTATGCACCAACACCTTTTGACTTTTTGGGGTTGTTTCATGAACTACAATTGTGGTGCTGAGATAGTACATCATAACAAGCAGATGGTGCATCAACGTCACAAGCACAATATGTTCTATACACAAGAAAGTTATTTGTTTCATAAGGGTAACTACTACTCAAGTTCAAATTTCAACATTCACACAAACAATTTTCATCCCTCCACTTAGATTTGCAGGATAGAGCAGTCGAATATATGAATGATGTAAACTGAAGGACTCATACAACACAAGTACCTTAATCAGGCAATGCTTGTTCCTCCTTTTTCTACTTCCACCCGCTGCCTTCCCACATTTGTAATGAGCAGAAAGGTTGCTACCGACTTGATCTGAAACACTGATTGTACCAGATCGAATGAAGGATCATGTGGAAGAGGTCGTACTTGACAGGATTAGAATGCCACAAGAAATGCTTCTGAGCTTTGCGCACATTGAGTTGCATGTCGAGATACTTTTTCTCAGGTATGGATACGAGTATGTCTTTCAAGTTCTGGATGTCCTTTTCAGCAAGAATCACTGAAAATGCGTCCCAGTTCAAGACCTCAAGAACGGGGCACAAAATTATCAGATATTATGACCGCACACACTGTAAAAGATGGCCTCGACTATCCTTGGCTGTTAACTTCATAGCCCTTTGGGCATATGCAGTATTTGCTGCTTTTCATTTGATCTATGTAGTTCATTTTGCTGGGGACACCAGGGGGCATTCGACCAAGTATTTTCATATCAGGCTCCTTGTCTTTCCAATACTTAAGCAAGATTGGACGAAGATAGCCGTGCAGGCTCCCAGCATAGAAGGCGAGATTGTGCCTCTGAGATGGTGGCTTTCCTCCAAGATCTCTAAGTGGGTTTCTGGCAGATCGGACATATGTTTCTGGAAGGAGACATCACGCCCTATCTTGAAGCCCGTGGTTACATCAGCATTACAAAGGGCTTTAATGCAATGTTCCATATGGTGTCTCGTCTCATATGGAGCCTGTGTACAATAATATTAATATGTATAAAAGATTTCATACAAAATGGACACAAAGTTAGCAGTTTATAAGAGCCTTATCTCATTACTGGAAATAGACAAAATCAGTTGCTTTTATTTGCAAACAATGAGAGAGAGGAGAGATCATTACCCAGTCATGGCAGGCAACAAGAAAGTGGTCTGCTCCACCTGTTCTATTCCAGAAACGATACTTTGCAGCAATCTTTTCAGAATAATCCTTCAAATACTGCCTTAAATTGGTCCGGTTATGGGAATTACGCACGTAAAGTGCATGTTCAAGCATCCGTGAACTGAATGGCATGTAGAACAGATGAGCCTTCCTAGGATCTTTCACAACAAAACGATTATTTCGTTCCATTAGTTTCATAAACCATCCCTCAGATGCATAGAGTCCTTTCAGTATCGGTTGATGAAAGATGGGCTTTGCACCTTCCTTGTATACATATATCTTCAGTACACGTTCCATGAGTCCATAGCTCCTGAGAATTACAAAAGAAATTTTGCAAACATAATAGAAATACAGATTTACGGATGAAAATCTGAAGCCTGAGAAATAATATAATGGCCGTAAAAAATAAGAATAATATAAATATCATAACTTTCGAAGCATATGCTGCAAGCTTGAGCTTATCTTAGCAGCATGGGATCAGGACTGGAGAAACTTGTCAATAAAGAAAGCTACATGGAGAAAAGTAAGTGGTGAAACAAAAAAAGGCTTCATGTTGAACTCATGTGCAAGGTAGAATGATGAATAGGATTCGAATTACGATATGCTGAGACAAGACAAGCGATTTGGAGTTTTAAGAGTCAGTATTTATATTACATTGTCTCATCGCTTAATATACATCTGTCTGCAAAGTTATTCAAACACATTATAATTGTTAAAAGGAAGATTGATAGAGTACCATGGAGGGTATATGCTCGCAGCACGCGTGCAGTGGCCAATTATATTTAATAACTGGATTCAGTATTACTTATTTCTGAGTTATTATAGTAGTTTACGTTTAAAAGTCTGATTAGGGTTCTCTTCAGAATACCAATAGGTTTAGGTGCTCTTCCAGAGTTTGTCTAGGATTAGGAGTCATAGATTTCAGCCTATATATTTAGGTTCTCTAGAGTCAGTTTGTCAAGCATTATTTACAAAGTTTCGAGCGGCTAGGCTGAGGGCCTCGTTTGAGGAGACATTATCAAATTATTGTTAAATAAATCCTGTCTTTCGAATTAAACTCCATCAAATTGGTCTGACCTGCCATCATGGTGGAGACACACAGCACAGACACTTGCTTGGGTCATGTGGAGCAGTCGATTGAAGAATTGAGCATTGCGTTTTGTGGGATGGAGGCGAAGCAGGATGCTGCCACAGCAGAGCAACGATCTTTGAGCCAAGTTCGATGCTCTTCTAACCAAACTGAACATTCCTGAGCCATCCTTCGGCTCTTTTGAACACCATTGCCAGTCTGCATAGTCTGCATCTGACATAGGTGTTTCTCCGCTGACCGCTAAGATGCTGCCCAAGATGGATTCACCAACGTTCGACGGTTACAATGTGCGTGTATGGCTTGCCCGAGCCTAACAATAATTCCTCGTGCATAAGACTGCCAACTCCAGGAAGGTCGACCTTGCAGTGATCGCTTTGGCAGCCTCAGCAATGTCCTGGTACCATCTATTGCTCAAGCGCATCTCAACATTTGATTGGGCTATTTTCAAGCATGAAATTTCAGTTCGCTATGGTGACGAATCGACAATTAATAGCTATCAGGCTTTACTCGATTAAGCACACCGCATCTTTGAAGATTATATTTCAGCCTTTGAGGACCGGATCTCTCAGATACCAGAGTTTTCCGATGCGCACTATTTCGGATTTTTTCTGGGCGAGCTGAAACCATATATCCGGGCACAACCAAGACGATGTAATTTCGGATTATTTGACGGCCGTACATGTTGTCCAGAAAATAGCGCATGCCTCGACGCCTTCTCCGCCAGCAACCCGACAACCACCTACTCGCCATGTCCCATTAAGGGCTCAGAAACACCGTCAACTAATGCTAGTTATTCCTTGCAGGTGTGAACGATGCCCACCCTGTCTCAAGCTTCCTCAACGCTGCAAAAATCGAGTATCACCAAACACTCTCACAAATCTCGAATCAGAAACACCAGGCAGGTACATGTTTCCGCTATGGATTGAAGTTCAGCCCACACACCACTGCCCTCCTAAAACCTTGTAGGTGTTAATCGGTGAAGAGGAGGACCCAGGTGATGCATTGACCCATTTTGTGACGGAGCAGGCATTGGACGAGGACGACCCAGGCGGATGTTCAGGGTCAGTCCTTATTTTAGCCTTGAGGACAATGCTGTTTCGGACGGAGGGGCAGTTGATAAGAGTACCATGGAAGGTATATGCTTGCAGCAAGCGAGCAGTGGCTAATTATATTTAATAGCTGGATTTAGTTTCTTTTTCTGAGTCAGCCCATTTGTACCTGGGCTAGTATAATAGTTTACGCTTAAAGCCTGATTAGGGTTCTCTTTCAAAATCTTAATATGTGTGTAGGTTATCTCTTTCAGAGTTTATCTGTGATTAGGAGTCAGCAAGATTCCAGCCTATATATTAAGGTTCTCTCTAGAGTAAGTTTGTCAAGTATTGTTTACAGAGTTTTGAGCAGCTAAGCTGGGGCCTCTTTGAGGAGAGTTTAATTATTTATTATTTATTAAATTCCTGTCTTTCACACCAAACTATATCAAAGTTTCAGCTCATGCACTATGTAATCAAAGAAATCTTCAGCATCCAGGACTAAACACTTCATTATCTGTAGATGTGTTAATTCGAACATATTAGTTTCAATTTCACAACCTGTTTTAAAGCCTATGAAAACTGCTTCCTTCTACAAGGATTATAGTGCATATTGTAAGAGGAGAGAGCAAAGGAATAGCATTTTAGATAGTCTGCCTTAAATTAATTGACAAACTTAGTAAACAAAGAAATAAGAAGGCTGTGGGTTCTTCCCATGTCCCTAGTAGCTCTCCCATCAGAAAGCTATAGAAAACTGCCCAGCAACTTAAGACTACAGATGTTCATGCCTCCTCCCTATCAAAAGGCTGACTTTAGTAGCTAGGCTACCAAATTAATAAGTTTAATCAAGCCTATAATTTGGTAGCATTTTAGTTTAATCAAGCCAATCATTGTTAACTCCAGTAATATGGTGCCTCAAAGTTGTCTCTCCATGTGGTTAGTGGGTTATAGCACAGGAGAAAGGTTTACCTATAGCGCACCAACAAGTAGTGGCTCTGGACTTAGCCTTGTCACCAGAAAAGAAAAAAAAAAAAAAAGCTAATGAAGCACTAAATGATAGAAATTGGCAATAGCTATGAGATGAGAACTAAGCTTCCCATATTAGAATAGCATGCATATTTTCTCATGAAAATATGGTCACAACGAAATTAAACAGTATCCATGACTCTCCAATTTATTAAGGTGATGTAAATTAAACATGCAAGACAACTTTGAACAGATGCTACGATTATTTTCCCACTGCACAGGACAGAAGATATCAATCATCCAAAGCAATGAAAGTATTAAACTAGAAGCTGTAGGTACCCTCCGATGAAACAAGTAAGACTACACCAGATGATGATGATGATTATGATGACAGCTGTGAACACAGGACTTTAGAGACTGAAATGTGACTTATATGTTTCTTTTACCAGTTTTACCAAAAAACAAGTCATGTTTGGCAACCATGTGGGGCAAAGATCATGTCTTCCCATTGGAAGAAGATAGATCCAGAAGATAACCTCAGCTATGTAGTTCGCAAGTTCTAACCTTTGAACATAGAGATATTTCAAATAGAGGAGCATGCAATTCCCGATCATTCTTCAAGAAGGAGCACTTTCAATCTCCATCTTCGCTGCTAAAATTTCCTGGTCACGCTCAGAAGACCATCTTGGTCTCTACAGTCCAAACACAAAAAGTTCATGTCTCCTAACTGATGGACGGAAAATCAAAGACGTTAGCTATACATACATCAAGAGAAACACATACCATTGCACGCGAACGAGCACGATGCCGGACTAACAAACGTTCCATCTCATTTATAGGTGTTACAGTTTTAGGTGGCATGTCACACCTCATTTTCCTTTTAGCAGACTTATTTGGCACTGAGGAACCGTTCTCAGGAAAAGCAGAATCATCCTTTCTTTTACTGAGAGATATATACATGCCGGAACCATCAGAAATGCTTGCTGCTGATTCTGGTTTTTTCCCAACAACAGAACCAATCAACAAAGGTTTATCCGACGAGGGCAAAATACCAGACCCGTCAGTTACATTTTTCTCTTGAATCCGACTAGTTTTAGACTCTAAGACAACTTCAGAACTTGCCTTTCCAAGCTGAGTGCTGTTTTCCACTGTAAAACCTCTTCTAAGTCTACATTCACATTATCTAGGTGTCATCCTCGACAAAATCAACATCATCATCATCCATGCCGCTACCATCTAAACCAGAATTCATCTTTTCTTTTCTTTTGTCTCCATAGAACCTTGTCATCTTCAGCATTTACGCTGCATTATAAGTTTTCGTGTTTTCACCCTCTAGCCAATAGAGACTGATCATTATCCAGATTCAACACACCAGCAATGTGAAGCTTGTCATCAATCAAAGTCTTAACAGAAGAATCTTCATGCGATGAGCTACTCATAAGGTTTTTACTTTTTCATTGGGTAACAGCGACAGCAGTGCGTTCCCATACGGAAGCATCAAAGATTGACAAAACAAATGAGTCAAAGCAACCATACCCACCATGATCACCCATTTTTTCTCAATCTGAAGAAGCAACTGAATTTTGATAGAACAATCCATAACACATGAAAAACGCCCAAATTTTACTCGATCATGGCGTAGCTCTTAAGAGTTCTGCAACCTGTGTGTAATGAGCCCAGAAAAAAAAAAAAAAATCTTAACTGAGAGGGAGCTTACAAATTAAAATCTTCAATTCATTAATTCCAGCTATCATTCCCATTCTAAAAGCTAACAAATTGCCTCAAACTGGACATTGGAAATCACAAGCACGTAAAATGACTCAATCTCAGCATCAATTCCAAAATCCGCAATCTCAGGGGGAAGAAACAGTAAGCATCTAGCATTATCTGGGCATGCGGAGGTGTTCAAAAAGAAGCAGCACGAGTATACCTGGAAAAATATAGTGAAATTGTGGGAAACGGAGAAGCAGAAGCTTACGCAGTAAAAGGTAGAGAGAGAGAAACAGCAAGTGTGAGAAAAAGAGTGAGGCTTGCAAATTGTCGGCGACGAGAGTGGTACCACTTTTAGAAGATGAAAGCTTGAGCTCAGTTGCTACTTGCTTTATTTGAAGTCATCCAAACTCCCCTCTTTTAACTAATTAAAAATCTTGAAATCATTTCATGATATTTAAATTGATGATGATGTAATAGTAAGGATAAATCAATGCTCATTGATTTAAGGTTGGGAACCATCTAAACACACCCAATTAAAGTATGAAAAGATAATCTTATTATACTAAGCGATAAATATTAGTTAACGTTTCAACGTTTCACGATTTTTATTTAACGTTAACGAAGATATCGTTATTTTGACCCAACGCTTTAAAAAATTTCACTTAGTGTCCCGCCGATCAATTTTTATTACAAATGCTACGCGGTTGCCTGGAATTTGACGCCGACCACGTCAATATAAAACGAAATAAAACACGAAAAGTTCATCCAAAACGACGTCGCTCCATTTCTTTTCCACGCCAATATAAGAGAAGAAATAGAATGACGTTGTTTTGATAAGTTCTTTTTATGTTTTTATTTCATTTTTATATTGATGTGGAGTCTAGTATGAAATTTCGACAACCACGTAAGCGTTTACACGTCGAAAATTGATCGACGGAACACTAAGTAATTTTTTTTGAAACGTTAGGGACCAAAATAACAATACGCTCAATGCTTGACATTAAATGAAAAATCGCAAATATTTGGACATTAACCGATATTTACCCTACTATATTTATACCATATTCGTTATCATTCTATTTTTAGAGTCCAAAAGAAAAAAACAACGATAATAATAACAACTCCCATTGCTCTCTATGTCATTTGGTTGTTCAGCCATCATCAATGTCGAATGGTGTGGTGATTCGACTAGATTTGGTTGAATATGTTTAAAATATTCGATTAATATTGGTTGAACACCTCTTAGCCGAACATGTTAAATTTGTTTGATTCTATCAACAAAAAATAGTATTCGTATTAAAAATGTTTTGCTGCACACAATGTACATCGATAAAAACTCAGTTGGAAATCTTGAATACCCATAAGTTCATCTCCTAAGGGTTTTGAAAATCTAGGGTTTAGAAGAGAAGACAAAGAGGTAGAAGAGACGAATGGAAAATGAGAAATCATGATTTTTGTTAGAAGAAACAAGCTTTGGTGTAAGGATAATTTCATAACAACTTTCTTTAAGAAATTTATGTTTTATGAAAATTAGATGTATCTAGAAATTAAGTAACTAATCAAGTATTGATAAATTCAAGATCGACTTGCTCATTACTGTAAGGTGTTTATTGAGCTTATAAGCTCCCAAAAGAAATTATAAGTTATTTTTAAACTTAAAATACAAATTATAAGTCGCTTTTGGAGCTTATGCTCACCAAACACCTCTTAGTTGAGTAATCATTAGCTACTTTACACTCATATTCTTTCTGAGAAACAACTTGAGCACATAGTTTAAAGAAGCAACTATCTCATCCGTCCTTTTATTATTAAGAAAAAGATTAACTCGACATTTTCTAAAAATAAATTGAGAAAACTCACCAGAATGAATAATTTGGGACGAGAGCTTGAGAATTAAAAAGTATAAGATAATTACTTTTGGAGTATAGAGTCTGAATGGACTGTACACTTAAATCCGATCTCGTGATCCAAATTTTGACTTATGCTTTTGATCAAAGAAACCCTAATGGGTTTAGGTTAGATTTGGTTATTGTTTATTTAATAGTTGTTTCTCTATGTAATATGTATCCAAACATATAGTAAAATCTTTTGTTTGATATAACCCCGCGTTTAGTCACAAGATGAACCGAGTAAACAATTTTGTGTTTTTTTATTTTCTATCATGATTGTGTGTGTTTTTCGCAACAATTATCGATAAAGAAAGCTTTTGCAATTGAAAATTTGAGCTTGAAATAACTTAGAAATTTTCTTTAGCATATTGAAGTGGATGGAAAGTGCAAAGATTTATAGAAAAAAATTCAATTCAAAATTTAAAATAATAATTGAACCACCGGCTCAAGGGCAAAGGCAATTGATAGGATACGCCCAACCTCTCGTGCCCAATAGCAGCCCCAAACGAGCTGGGCCTAACCTAATGTTGCCTCTACCTTGCTATTACCTAAATGACGATCCCCAAACCCCAATTATGGGTAACGATAATGAGGTAACGGTAGAAATCATGGGTAATAATGGTGAGATCATGGTCATTATAGGAGAATCATGAGCCCGCCAATCAAGGGATTCGTGGCAAGGTTTACGCTTGTGTATAAATAGGAGTTAGATTGAAGGTAAAAGGGTTAGCAAATTATCAATACTAGAGCCCCTTCGAGATACTTGTCAGAATCGAATTATAGTAAACATCTTGAGGATCATCTCCTCCGTGGACGAGATCTTATTCTCGATCGAACCACGAAAGTCTCTCGTGTTCTTTATCGCTTATAAATCTCGCACACCAGATTTATCATCGCGCCGTCTGTGGGAAGCTCTCGAACAAAAGTCGTGTTTTTACAATCTAATGGCAAGGACACGGCAAACGCTTAGTATCGCCGGCGATGTCGGTAATAATCGTGCAGAGGACGATCGTGGTCACACAACGCCGGGAAAGGGGATTATGACGCCACCAGCGTCACACACCGAGGGTCACATGGAAAATGCTTCCATACACCCTCGTGATCGCCGCCCAACGGCAGAGGAAGACACCGACCTCAAGACGGTGAATGCGAGGTTCACCGCCCCACGAGGTCCTCGGTCGAGCAAAGGTCCGAGTTCCTCAACGCCAACCTCAATCAATTTCGTAGTTTCTCAACCAGAGGACAAATGGAGCGGCCCTCAAGAGTGCCCGAAATGGTGATTACAGTAATCGAGGTCGCCACCTCTCCGAAACAATCAACGCTCACCACGGCATAATGATCACCCCGATACTGTGGTTCATTCGCCTCGCACTCCTCCGCGAGTCGCTCTCCACCGACGTGATACCCATGAAATGGACGGAAAGAAGGGGAAAGACGGTCGAACTCCCTCAAGAGACGATGACGCCGTTATCGATCTCCCTCCTCCCGAGAGGATGGTAACGAGCTCCCGGATTCGACCGACACGGACGAATTATCTCCTTTTCAAGGGAGACTCGATACACCGCCACAACGATACCGGCCCGAATATTGCCGCACACGATGGCCTTGGAGATCCTTCCGACTTCCTATTTGCCTATACCACCAATACGGCAAACCAAGGATGGAAGATTTCCATATGTAAGGTCTTTCCCGAGGTGCCGATCTCCAACGCCGACGCTGGTTCACCGCCGCCGTAAAAGATCCATTGCTTCAAAGACCTCATGGATCGC
The DNA here is from genome assembly GCA_036937905.1 of Salvia rosmarinus. Lineage (NCBI taxonomy): Eukaryota > Viridiplantae > Streptophyta > Magnoliopsida > Lamiales > Lamiaceae > Salvia > Salvia rosmarinus. Next base: position 474,546 of record JAODLM010000689.1, read on the forward strand.
TCAAATGGCGCTTACCGTAAGATGCCGCCAACAACCTTCATCCGATCCGCCATAATCCGTCAAGGACGGACGAAACAATGTCGAATTTCGCCTCCGATTCATCATGGAATCCCTTAAAATAGATGAGAGTAACGATCTCTACATCATCAACGATTCAAGAACCGGATCCACCGAGCTCAATAAAGAGATCACCCGTGAATGCCCAAAGACGCCTAGTCGCCTGACCCCGTCGACAACTTTGTCAAAGGGGACGAGTCGGACCCAAGAGAGAGATCCGGGACGAGCAAATGACCGAGAGAAGGAAGCCGAGGATCGGGGTCGAGGTGCCGAACGCCAAGCGCTCGAAAGAATAAAGCAGGGACCAGAGAATCAAGGCCGGACCTCGCCAAACCCCGTAATAACGATCGCCTCTATTCAAATCCAGTATGAAATATTTGAGCTTCACATCGAGTTTTTCCAAAACCTCCTATGAAAGGAGGATCCAAAAAGTCAACGGAAAGTATTGTGACTACCACCGTGGGTACGGTCACGATACGTAAGATTGCAAGTCCTCGAGCTCACGATTGACGAGCTCATAAGGAAGGAGTCAAGAAGACACCGCCGATCCGCCGGTAATAAAAAGCGCAGAGGGAAAATGGAGGTGGTAACAATCATGGACCAACCTCAACGGCAACCCGACCTGAAGATGACGAGGACGAAGGTCCCAATGCAATGGAGCAGTTTACGCTATAACCGGATCGCAACTGGTACGACGAGATCGTCGCTAGAAATGAAGCTCTGAGGTCGACCAAGAGCCGAAAAACAAGCGACTCCGGATGGAGAAAACATCGTGTTCTCCAAAGACGCACCCAAGACCCAAGATCATGCCTCACCGTGATGCCATTACAATACAAGCCGTATGGGTAACAATAATGTACATCGGGTCTACATCGACATCGGAGCCTCCGTTAGCATCATATTCCGTAGCTGCTCGATAAACTTGATGTCGGAGGAATTGTGTACACCCTGCATCTTCCTGGGCCATGAGCTATACTCAAGAGGCGGTTCAACCCGAAGGTGTCATTACCCTTCCTGCTACCGTAGGCGCGCTCCCTGTGCCTGCTACAAGGCCATTCAATTTTTCCCGGTCCGAGCTCCCTCTCCATACAACATTATCCCGGAAGAGATTGGTCAGATGCAACCAGAGCCGCCTCGCCTGATACCACCACCATTAAGATACCCACCCCGTGGAGCAGTTAAGCATCTGTGGTGACCAAACGACAGCCTAAAGAATGCCACGAGTCTCAACTCAAGATGCGGCTCACCCGTGCCTAGCAATTACGTAACCCTCCGGTTGCCACCTGAATGATCCGACCGAGAATCTTCACCATACGACACCTAATTCTTCCAAAGTTGTCAAGGTTGGTACCCAAGGTTCACCAATATTCGCCAACAGTCATGCAGCTTTCTAAGGGAATATAGAGATGTATTTGCATGGTTCCATCGATATGACCTGGGTCTCGCCTAAGCTCATAACTCATCGCCTCAACATTGATCCCACCACTAAACCGCCTCGCGTAAGAAGAGAAGTTTTGCCATGAGCGGCCGATCATAAGAGACGAGGTAACCCAACCTGTGAGGCTAAAACTCAGACGAGGTTAAATACCCAACTTGATGGCTAATCCCGCTGTAGTTCGAAAGCCGTGAGGGACGGCGATGTGTGTCGACTATACCGACCTCAATAAACACCGCCCAAAGGATCATACCCTCCCGACATCGACAAGAAGGTGGAAGCATTGGGCATGAGATCTTCGCTTCGATTTATACAAGGGATACCACCAAGTCTTGATGACCCTAAGACGCCCCAAAACAAATAGCTCATTATCGACTTTGTCAGCCACCACCGAAGATGCCTTCGGTTTGAAAACGCTGAGCTACCTACCAAAGAATGGTGGATGCGATCTTAAGGATCACATAGAGAAATTGTTGAGGTCTATGTCGATTTATATAGTAGTCAAAAGCAAAAGCTAAGAATCGCGCCATCGACCGAAACTATTCTTCACCTCCTCGTGTCGGCCAACCTCAAGCTCAATCCCCGTATGCACATTCGTGGTGAAGACGGTAAATTTCGATGCTGGTTTCAAGAAGGCCTGAAAGCCAATCATACCAAGGTGAAAACGGTGCTCGACATGCATCCCAAAACCATCCGTGAAATACACAAACTCACCGGATGCCCGCCGCCTCACCGATTCCTATCTCGAGCCGCCGAGAAGCAGCCTTCTTCAAGATCCCGAGAGAGCTCCGATTTCACCGCAGAAGAACACCAGTCGCCTTCAGACAACAAGGAATATCTCGCCGACCGCCGACACTATCCGCCCCAAAGCAAGGTGAAACTCTATCGTTATATCCGCCACCCTGACGAGGCAATTAGTGCAGATCGGTGCGAGATGAGACGGGACGGCAACTCCCCATCTACTTCATTAGCCGAGCCTCAAAGGACCGAGACGAGGTACACCAACCTCGAGAAGGTAGCTCGCCTCGTGAACGCTAAACGATGCCTCCGCCTTACTTTCAAGCTCATTCTATCCGTAATAACGGATTTGCCTCAAGACAAGTCTTATCAAACCGAGTCATCCGGACGAATAGCTAAGGGCACCGGAGCCTCGCGAGCACGACATCTCATACCCCCTGTGTCGGCTATAAAAGGGCAAGCCCTTGCATTTCTCAAGGAGGTCAATTCATCGAGGTCACCTCTACCAATGAGGTCACTCCCACCTCACGGCAGAGGAACCGACTTTGCATCACCCGCTGATGTTGGCGTATGTACGTGGACGGAGCTTCATGCAAGATGTAGCGGGAGCTGTATCCTTCTCCTCGCCCGATAAGCAAGAGGTGACATACGCCCGATTTACCTTCCCACCACCAACAACGGTTGGAGTACGGCACCGATTTCGTGACTCCGCCTAGCAAAGGAATTGAAAGGACAAAGTCCAGATATTTGAGATTCCTGTGTCGTGGTAAACCAAGTCTTAGCACATACGAGGCTAAAGAGGATCGAATGAAGCAAGACTTTGAGAAGGCAAAGGAGATGTCGGCCTCATTCGACACTTCAAGATTAATCAAATCCCACGAGAGAAAAATAGCCGAGTCGACATCCTCAAGAATTAGCTTCACATCGACAACCGCCAAGAGAGGAAGTTCATTCCAGATTGAGGCGCCCACATCGTTGTTATCTCGCAGGTCGAACCAAACCGACGACGCCTTAAAAGCATACCGAAGTCGGCACACTACTCGTGGATCGGCTAGAAGCCAAAAAGACGATGGTGAAATCCTGTATATCTTATGTACGAGGGCTCTCTACCGAAGTCTTACCTTCAACCCTCCCGAGGTGCCTCGACTGTAAGGTTCGACCACGTGCTTAATGAAATTATAGAGATCTTATGGAAGCCACATCGCCCCGAGATCTTTCAAAAAGACGCTGAGGTCGGATATTATCGCCCACACTTATTCAAGATTCAAATGAACTTGTCAAAATGTCCGGTGCCGCCTTCATTCCACGCCAAGAAGCTACCCTGCACCGATTTGAGCAATTTACAAAGCCCATGGCCTTCATGCAATGGGGATCGACATCATTGGTCCGCTCGACCGCACCGGTTCACCTTTGATATTTAGTCGCCGCTATAGACTACTTCAAAACGGGTCGAGGCCGAGCCACCATCGAGCCTCACGAGCGTGAGGATTCGCACTTCGTGGAAAAATATAGTCCGCCGCCGCATACCGCACGCTCGGTCTCGACAACCGCACCCAATTCGTGGACAAAACTTCAAGGAATGGTGCGAAGAGTCAGATCGATTAACGCTTCACCCTGGCCGCACACCCACAAGCGAATGGCCGACCGAGGTGACGAACCGCACGATCGCATAAGGATTGAAGAAGAGGTTGGACCGAGCTAAAGGCGATCGGGCTGAAAATCTCCTCAAGTCCTCTCGTCCCACAGACCACACCTGACGTCAGACGGAAACGCCTTTCACCGGGTTCACGGTACCGAGGCCGCCATACCGGCCGAGATCGCGCGCCAAGCCCGCACACTCTTCACTTCGACCAAGCCGGAACGAGGAAGACCATGAGCCAACCTCGACGCCTCGAGGAGAAGCACGAGCTCGCTTCATAAACGGCCAAGCACAAGGCCCAGTCGCGCAGACTACAACAAAAGGGTCAAAGCTCCGTGACCCAAGTAGGCGACCGCCCCACGTAAATAATGAAGCTAGTAGAGCCGAACGCCTTAACAAATTGATCCAACATGGAAGGCCCATACCGTGTTCACGAGAACCTCGCAAGGGGCTTACAAGCTATCTCACTTATCCGTGTGCTTATCCCTAATACGGCATATTTCTCATTTAAGGAGGTACTTTACATAGTTTCGATTTCAGATCGCCTTTATGTTAGCCTTCTTACTTGCCTTTGTTGAAGTGCGATGTCATATATTTGATGAATAAAATATTTATTTTTCTAATGAATATTTCATTTCGCTCATTTTATTCAGATGCGAACATCTATCGATATACCGTGATTTAACCTTCACGGGGACGCCTCACGAAGATGAAAACCCACTAAGTAGGTATTCACTAAGCACACCGCACTCAGAGATTACTCATTGAATTGAACGTCTCAAAGGCAACGATACGCACTACTCACTAGTTTGAAAGTCTACATGCATGCATACAGATTACTCATTAAATTGAAAAATCTACATGTATAAGACATCCAAAATCGATCTCACCAAGTTATGACTATATACAAGATAAATACATTTACGATCAAACGAAGTCCTAAGCTATGTTTATACCTCTCAAGAGGAAAACGACACTTCAAACGAGTCTAAATACATTTATACCTACATACAAAGTCCTACACTATATACACTCATTCGGGTTTCCTGCCCGCCGAGACTCACCGTCGAGATAATTCAACAAAACCCTGTGTCGACGATGAATACTGAATGAACTCGTCCCTCCACCCAATCTATGAGGACGGCACCACCTCGCCTACTCCTGTGCATTCGACACGACAAAGCGGATTCCGGCTCGGGAATGCGATCCTATACCCGAGGCCGCACCTCGACCCCGTGAGCCTAACTCCGGCCGTAACCATGCCTCGCCCCCAACAGCCGCCTTTCCACTCGACCAGCAGACGCCCGCCTCCTCCCGACCGCCGAAATGCCCCCTCAGCACCTCTTCGGGATGGACCCATTAGGCGAGCACTTCGCATGATCAGCCGCCGCCTCCTCCTCGTGCTCTTCAATTATCGACCGTAGACGCTCACCGAGACGCTACCATGGATCGGGGCATGCGCCGCTTATAACCATCTCGCACATTTGCATGTATTTCGTGATGAGTCGAGGCGCCTCAAACTTCGCTATTCGCCCTCCTCATCCTCGCACCATGCCTCCGCCAACAAGCTCAACTCGATCGCCGGCTTCAGATATGGTAGTTCCACCAACCGCGGATTACTTTTTCATACTCGCATGCTCTTCCGAGATCCGAGCCGCCTCCTCTTGTCACCAAGCCGCCTCGCATTGCATCACCGCCTCGATCACATCTCGCAGATAAATCAGCACTCGACTTCGAGACGTGTAATCCTTAACTTTAACGCCTCATTCTCAAGAAGGAGGCGACCACTTCAGCAGCCACCGCGTAACTTCTGCTTCAGCTTCGGCCGATGATACCGAAATGACATCCATGCCGCTTAACCTCGAGTCGATCGGCACCGACTCTCCAAAGGCATCACCTCTTCATCTTTCTCAACAAGAGCACCTCTGACTTCTTTCAAATTTTGTTAGCAACTCATGATCGAGTCCGCAGATTGAGATGAAGAATGCTAGAAATAAGACAACACACAAGCGCATTTTAACAAGATATGTCTATTATTATTCAAATGGAAGTTTAGACAACATGTGGTCCTATCGACCCCAGAATCATCCTATTACATCGGGTCCATCGACTCGTGCTCATTGCCGACCTCTCCGACCTCCCGCCAGGCCGCCCGCCGCCCTCCGCCGGTTGCCGATCTCCTGTCGGCCGATCTCCGTGGGAGGTCCGAGCTCGACTCGCCGCCTTTGCCACCTCAACTCAAGAAGGAATGCTCAAGCTCCATGCCTTCATCTTCCTCAGACCGAGTTACGGCCTCCGCCGCCGTGAGGAAGCGTGGTTGCCAAGGCATCCACCACGGAAAGGAGGTCGCCCAGCGATTATGCGAGCATAATTTCAGATACCTCCCGAGGTTCGACCTCAACCCAACCGTGTTGGGCCTTGTCAAACTCGTCTCTACCGCCAACTTCTAGGTGGGCACATATCACCGCGGCCTCATCACACCGCCAAGTCGGAGACGAAGGAGGAAAACCTCCGACTAATAAGCTCACGGCGGCGGCCCTCAAGATAGGTCCTCGCCTCGCCAAGAAGGCCCTTGTCTCAAGGCCAGCCTCCTCTCGGCCTCGGCAGCCTCTCGAGCGCCTCCGCCTCACGTGGCTACTGCAAGGCCCGGTCCTTCTTCTCGAGGGCACCTCACCGCCATCTTTGCCACTTTGCTCCTTCGGCCGCTTTAGCAAGTTCGGCGTCCGCCCGGCAAGATCTAGCGGATTCACCATGCCCCGCTTGTCCGCAGCCGCCTTCTCCACGGCCTCAGACGCGAGGCGCCTCAACAATAAGCCCGCCATGCGGTGCATCTCACCGCCATCGAGGCCGCATCCCTAATATGGAACAATTAGCAACACGTAACAACAAAATCGCAGGAGAAGAGTAGCGACTTATACCTTTGGGAAGGATAAGGAGTGTCGAAGCCGCACCTGGCAGAGGTCGCCATGGACCTCGATCTCCAGCCGACGGCCCGAGGTTGTTCGAGGACCGTCATTGTTTTTTCAGGCATCCCACCACCACGGGCTGTCAGTGGACTCGCCGCCTTCTTCCTCGCGGGCCCCTTCGCTCGAGGATGCAGGCGCGCGAGATCGGCATATCGACTTCTCCGTAGGTCAATTTTCACCGATACAACATGAGAATTTCATTAGCACAACAAAATCGACGGGAAATAAAGATAAGAAGGTTGCCTCACCCAAATCGACTCGACATCGAGCTTCGACCCATGTACACTCAAACCCAACATCGCTCAAGTCATCCTCAAGATAATCGATCGACAGATCTCACCCATATCGCTCAACAGCCTCCATAGGGCCTGTGGGATCGATTTTCACATCCTTCATCGCCCGAGGCCCCACTCATACCCTGATACCCCTCACCCGCAAAGAAGTATCTATTTTGCCAAAGGATACCTTCACGGGAAGCTATTTTAAACTTCGCATTTAGGTGATGTGTAATATACTCCTCCTATGACTTGATGCTGAAAAACGCATCAAGACTCTCGAAAGAAAACCTCGCCTATGCCATAACAGCCAACCCTAGCCCAACCACCACCTAATAGAATTGGAGGTCACTGCATATAGGATCCGAAAATACTCAAAGCTAAGGAAAATGGGGCAAAAGGAAATCTAAGCCCAACTATTAAGCTATCTACAAAATGGTAATAAACCTCCTGAGGGCCATCGCCTATCATCGGGTTTCGCAAGCACCACCATGCATCCTCCGACGTGGTATTTCAAGAACCACCAAAAGCTCCTCCATCGCCAAAGTTGATCTCGCCCCACCAACTCGATGCCATCCCATACCGAAGACACCGTGAAACCCTGTAACTAAGTCCTATTGATTTACCTAGGCGACATGGCATATATAATCCTTACATCGATCTCGACGGCCGTAACCCGTCGAACCGTAGTTATCGTGAGCGAGAAGAGGAATGAGAAGGTGAAGAATACATACTTACTTTTTCCGAGCGATTTCCGATTTCTTCAACAAAGCGTGAAAGAGGAATTGAGAATTTCTAAGGTTATGCTCGATTCAAACGTCAAGGAGAAAGTGAACAGCTGCTTCTTTTGACCTATTTATAGGATAAATGGCGCCTAAAATCTGCCGCTTCGCTTATCACACGTGCTCATTCACGATCGACGTGACCGACGCACAGACGCCAAGCGCCCAACCACCGCCGCTGCAGATGACGCACTCTCCGGAAAAAGCACCACCACCCGATCACGTAATGATTACATCGAGCTCTGACATCTGACGACGCCCATGTCCTCATACCAGAGTAAGTATTTCAGTGTCGGACTCGACCTCCTCCCGACATCGGACCCGACTCCGCTAGTCTAATCACGAATGATTTTGAGTTCGACATCGGTCATGCCCCATGTCCACCCCTGACCAGCAGAATATTTCGTGCCGGACCGATGTCCTTTAAAAAAAAAAAGAGAGCCATACAAAGAAGAGACAAGAACCTTCAACGAAAACTTCACCAAGCAACATCCCGCCCGCAAAACACATTCTTCGCTTCACCCGGCAAGGCTATTCTCGACTTTTCTGTGTGGCGGGCTATGATAGATATGGCCCAACCTCTCGTGCCCAATAGCAGCCCCAAACGAATGGGCCTAACCTAATGTCATTTCTACTCCTACGCCTAAACGACGATCCCCAAACCCTAATTATGGGTAACGGTAATGAGGTAACGGTAGAAATCATGGGTAATAATGGTGGAGATCATGGTCATTATAGGAGAATCATGAGCCCGCCAATCAAGGGATTCGTGACAAGGTTTACGCTTGTGTATAAATAGGAGTTAGATTGAAGGTAAAAGGGTTAGCAAATTATCAATACTAGAGCCCTTTCGAGATACTTGTCAGAATCGAATTATAGTAAACATCTTGAGGATCATCTCCTCCGTGACGAGATCTTATTCTCGATCGAACCACGAAAAGTCTCTCGTGTTTTTATCGCTTTGATAAATCTCGCACACTAGATTTATCACGATCTACCGGTTTACGCTCGGAACCGTCTGGGCATATTTATTTATTTACCCTATAAGGGTTGTCAAGTGATGGATTAGGCAATCTCCTAGAGATTATTGGGTCGAATTCAGCTAACATTTTATATCGAATTACCCAAAATAAAATTTTAAATAAAAGTCAGTAAAGAAAACTATACGTTGTGACATAACAAGGAAAAGACGATAACGTTACTAACCATATAAGTGGATATATATGATAAATTTCCAGACATTAAATCCATCCTAAATTAACACGTAAAACTCAGAAAAAACAAATATTTTAAGAAGCACGCACATTCAGAATCAGAACTGGCACAGTAAGGATTTGTGCTAGTAATTACTAGTATTTAATGAATTAAATAGATGATAAGATCATTTGTATCTATCAGTCCTTTATTTACAATAAGATAATGTTTACTTTTCATTATAAGTATTTTGAAATATTGAGTATTTGATAGATTAAATATGTGATAAGATAATTTTATCTATCAATCATTTGTTTACTACAAAAGATTAATTGAGGATTAAAATTGAATAAATAACTCTTCTTTATTTAAAGGATTATTTCAATCCTACTTATATTGATTAGATTAAATATAATGAAAACAATTCAAATGATTAAAATAATCTTGACAAAGAGATATCCTCAAATATTAATCCTTAAAAGTAAACACTTGATTGTTGGATTAATTTTATATATCCAATCTAATCATATAAAATAAACACCCCTAAAGGATTAATAGAGGATTAAATTAGATAAATAACTCTTCATTCATTTTGAGGATTATTCAAATCCCACTTATGTCGGTTGGATTAAAATCAATGGAAAAAAATTCAAAGAATTAAAATAATCCCGATCTTTGAAATATTCTCAAATGTTTATCCTTAATAAAAGTAATCACTTAAATAAGTTGAATTAATTGTATTTATCTATCTTAATCATGAAAAGTAAACACAGCTTCAAAATAATCTTGTCGATACATTTAAATCAATAATACTTAGGTTGAAAACATATATAGCGTGATGTCTAGTAATCAACCATTCAAGCCATTGTCCATAACCATTTGAATAATAGATTAAACTCCACCAAATTGTGTAAATAACTAATTTGGCCACAGCTCTGACAAAGGCTTCCCCTTTTCACATGTCAAAACACATTCCATAACAATCTCCCTCAGTTGCTTCTCAATATCTTCAAGTGGGAGGGTGCCATCGAGTATCTACAATGAAGGAGGCAATATTTACCAAAATCAATGACCATCTTAACATCTTTTTATTGTAATAGAAGCCACAACACAATCCTGTGTATTCATTGTTCGCAAGCGAAAAAAATGCAAGACAAAATCAATAACTAAATAAGGAGCAATTAGGTGTGGCTTTCTTTAATTCTGCCAGTTCAGAATTTGGTTTCTGATTTAAAGTTTGTCATCTAAAACAGGCATTACCCGGCCGTAACTGTGACTGTGAAAACCAATAGTTGAGGTTAAAGCTAGTTATTCAGCAAAACAGTCCATCTATTGATCAGCATTTGATTATTGGAGTTATCAACTTATATTTTTTTTCTGAAACCATCATTCTAAAGTAAACAGACAAAATAAAAACCGGACTACCAGTGTATTGATTGTAAAAAGAAGAAAACAGCCAAAATGTACTACCTTCCATGTGGCATCACATAGTGTCTTGTATGATTCAGCCACTCTTTTCTGAAACTCGACCTTCTCATACCTCTCACCTCCATAACCTCCTCTTGCGGCAGCTTGCTAAGAATTTTAAAGTAAGCTCAGGTCAATCTTGAAACAGCGCAACTTGGACTAGAATGCTTATTACTCAGAACGAACTAAGCTTCACGTTAGAACTAAATATGATGCAATAAAATTCAGAAAGAATCTAGACCTTGTTTAAGAGAATGAATGATAGGATTGAAACAATTGGACATGCATTATAGAGACTGTGCCAAATAAGCTCTTTAAACTTAAAATATGCTGTCCCATACAGACAGCAGCTGCAGAGGTTGTTCAGAAATGGTAAATAAGATACCACCTTTAAAGATCTAATAAAATTTGTTTGATGCCATAGCATTCAATTCCAAGTGTGGAAAACTCTACCTCTGGTGATATTTCAAGGTATACAACTAGGTCTGGAGCTAGCAATCCTATCTCTGAGCCTGCAAAATTAATTAATATTCGTTGAATGAGTCCTTAGTTTGATAATGATTGTGGCCACCACCAAAAAATAGGTATACAGAACAACACCTTGCACCACTCCATATTAAGTCCTTTGGCAGATGAGAAAGCAACCCCAGAAAAGAATAGCGATCAACAATAAGTGTGGTTCCCTCCTCAGCTTAGACTCCATCAACGATCTAAGGCCACAAAATCGTAGTAAGTTTTAGACTCATAGGAAACATCACATACGCTGGAGTTCTGCACAATAGACATCAGTATTCTTATATAGTGCTCTGACACAATCCCAAATCAAATTATGAAAGATATCTCTTCCTTCATGGAAGTGACTGGAAAGCATTTTTAATTCTAGTACCAGTTGGCTTAATTTTTACGTTTCTTTTTCTTTTCCTTTTTTGAAAAAACAGACAAGTTTGCATTTATAACATAAGCAATTCATATGTATCTTATTAGATAGAAACAGGAAGTAGACTTCAAGAAAGATCTCAGAATCTTTTTTTTGGTCAATTAATACAGAAATTTTAAAGGTCACGGCACGGTAGACTCGAACCCGAGACCTTTGGCCTCGCCATTCTCAGAATCTATTACCTGATACAAGTACTGATAAAGCTAAAAATTGATAATGAAATAACAAGTAGAAGTTAACCTCTTCTCCCAGCGATTTGCACTGAAGAGTAGATGGATTGCACGATCATCCAAATGTGAATCGTTCGCTAGATAAGATGATATCATTTTTCCAACACCCGTGTTTCTATCAGGAAATCTCCATGATTCAACCGCATGACCTGACTTTTCTAGGGAAGAAAGCAATCTGCTGCACTGTGAGGTCTTTCCACAACGATCCAAACCTTCTAGAACAATTAATGCACCCCTTGAATCACTTTTCTTACTACCTTCCATGTGTATCTTTCTTAATGAGCACTTGGGCAAATACACAGTAGTGCCACAAGAACTTAGTGATTGTCGCACTGATGCTCGTGCAGAATTTCTGGAAGATATAACATGCATACATCAGAAATCGAAATAAAAACATGGAACCTCTGATATTTCAGTAGTTTATTCACTCCCTAAAGATTTTCTAATACAATCATAACTTCAAAAGTAGATATGCATTAACACAGGTTTAGGATCCATGTAGTTTGAATGATTTCAAATTCTTCATCTTTAAAAATCAGTAGTTATATATCCTTGAGCTGGAAATGACATATTAATTACCATTTGCAAGGAAAATCATGCAGAAACAAATAAGAAAAATCGCATTGTACATGTGCTGCCGATTTGCACAGGTTTAGGATCCATGTAGTTTGAATGATTTCAAATTCTTAATCTTTAAAAATCAGTAGTTATATATCCTTGAGCTGGAAATGACATTAATTACCATGGCAAAGAAAATCATGCAGAAACAAATAAGAAAAATCGCATTATACATGTGCTACCGATTAAGGCATTTCAACAAAGAACTTGAGCAACACGACTACGATGGTAGACATTATTTGTTCTTCTATCAAATAGTCAATTGTAGTAGTAATTAGACTATCCAGTAGATAATATAGCAAGTTGGAAGCGATCGAACTTACAGAGCCTTAAAAAAGTTGAAATGGCAAGCATTTGGCATGCCCTATCGTGCAAAACCCTACACATAACAGCCCATTTCAGAAATTAACAACTTTCACTAGCAGAAACCATAACTAGAATCTATACTTTAAATTACCAGTGAATCAAAAATAAAATATGCAAATCAGATAACATTACTGTTCAAGAGACACTAGGAATTTGCATTCTGCATTACAGACGAACTGGAACGGTTATCACTTATCAAGCAGAAAACCAGACCGATACTAATCGGCTTAGTTAAAAATAGCAAAAGAACTTGATCCATTCAGCAAATTCCCTAGTTGAATTCAATGACACTATCGTTGAAGACTTCCACTCAGCACATCACCAAATATGTCAATTTTCTAGAATAAGGCACACAACAATTGAATTTCAGCCGATAATTTCATTCAATGTTAAGCGCGATGGCTTTTGATATTGCTGGAGAATTTTCAGCACTCAGAAGTGAAGGCTGAAGACTACTAACCGTTGGTTACAGTTCCGTGTGATCAACTATCGGAAATTGTTCAATATATTCGCATACATGCTAATTTAAACCAGAGCTTCGAGCGAAGGCCGTAGGTAGAGGAATTGATTGCGGCGGCGGCGGGCAGCGTTGGTAGTCGGCGCCTGGTGAGTGATGCGTCAGAGCGGTTTAGAGTAGTATATTGTTTTCAGAGATTTGAGGGCCAAGGGAATGAAAACTCAATTAGGGCTCTGAGGCAAACTAGGACAAGAATAAAGAAAATTATACTTTACTAAAACGCAACTTTTATATTGAGAATACGAAAGTTTTAGGAGGGAAAACATTGAACAATTTTTGTTGGATGTGTATATTTAAAATAGATTGGTTTGAGTTTGTATTGTTATCATTATTTCGATCTCTTATTTGAATTGTATACTTGATTGTATATGTTGTCTCATTATCTATACAAAATTTAGATCATACGACGCAGAAGATCATGTGTTCTGTATTGATCGGTTTTTGGTTGAGATATAAAAGATCACAACTGAGATAACTCGAGAACCAAGTAGAGAAGAACTCGACTTTGTTGCTTATCTATGTTAAGACGCCTCGACATATCATGGACCACAACGAGATTTAGCTTCTTCTTCGACCGTCTTCATCAAGAACTAATGTTACTAACTTGGTTTGGAGTTAATCGTTATTGTTATATGTTTTCAGCAGTGGAACTACCAGTTTGGACATACCTAGTACTGAAGAAGTTCAAGTAGTACAATGACCAGTCATACAGATAGGAGTATAGTACCAGCACAACTGATGAACTATTCGATTTAAAGATCGCTTACTGAAGACTGAAGAAAGGCCAATGGAAGTTTGAAGACTGGAGTGCAAGCGAAATTGAAGAGAATGACTGACAGAGTAAAGTTGAAGACTGACTATTCCGACCTAGTTGTTCTCTAAGTCGCCGCAAATTATACGAGGTCATTATAGAGCGGTAAGGTCGACCCAAGTCGTATCTCTCGAGGAAGGCTTAACAGGGCTATGGTTTAATGTCACGCACAAAAATAGAAAATAAAAACTAACGTCTTAACAAAAAGGGGGCTGTCACAGAATGGACGAAAGCATGAATGAAAAGAAAGTAGGAAAATGGTGCACTTGGATAACAAGAGGAATTAACAGATACACGGAATTGGAGACAGTGTTCTAGGGTTCAAACATTATTCTCGCTATCAATGAGCCAATAACCGTGCACAGTGCAGTAAACTACCCACGCTTTTTCACCTAGCGTTCAATATAAACTAGCATCTCGACCCTATCTATGCTAAACTCGCAATCAACGACAAACTAGCCTCTCAACCCCGATGTCATCAACTACGAAGAATAATCAATACAAATGCACACGATAGCAAAACATCTATCCACATATATTAATCACTCAACAACAAACTAGTCTCTCGATCCCGCTTGTTATCAAACTTATATTGAACGTAAATCTTCTCTCGCATTAATTCATATCAAACATAAGCACATAATCAACCTACACTATTCTTTCGAACCCGTGTATTAAGATCATGAAATAATCAATTTATACAGATGAGAAATTGCAAATCATCAACACAACAATCACGATTCAAGACAAGAACAAATCCAATGTTTATTTCATTATAAATCAATAATTCGTTCTCATGGTATAAATTATTCTCATCACAATTACATAGACATAATGAAACGAAAAAACTTATAAATCATTTATTGACGAATTTGTCATCCAAAAATCCAGAATCGCACAATCCAATTGTTAATCCAAGGCAAGATTTAAAAGGAAGAGAAAAAGAAAATAAAAGGAGAAGAAGAAAAGGAAAATTCGCATGAGAAAATCGAGTATGTTCTAATGTGCGGTTGTTTCTCCATTTTATAAGCCTTCGAAAAGCCCATTAAAATACGTCGAAATGGGTCCAAAAAGCATGCCCAACACCGGAAGGGACGAAGCCGGCTGGGGGTAGCTCTCTAAACGGAACCGCGAGGACACCCCAAATACGGACGCGCGAGACTGTGATGATGCCCAACGGCATCGGGATGGAACGCCGACGGCCAAAGGTCCGAGCGCTGGACGGTGGGAATGGACGAGAGTCGACGTGAGGTGGGCGAACGCCGAACGGGCGATGGAAGGGGCATCGCCGACGGGCGCAGCGATGCGCTGGACGGGCTGGTCGTTGGGTGAGGTGGAGCGCCGGATGCGCAGGCTGAGAGGGATCAAGCGCCAGATGCGGGCGCTAGGATGCAGCGCCGGATGATTGTGCGACGGAGCTAGCGAGGCGGCGGGCGCCGGGCGAGACGGGGTGGGAAGAGGCCACGGGCGGAGGTCGGGCGCATCGATGGAGAAGACGCAATGCCCGACGGGGCGGAACGTATGACGTGGGGTGAGGGACGGATGCCCAGCCGGAGCTAGGCCTGGATCGTCGGACGAGACGCACGTGTACGCGCATGCGTGACTTTGATGATTCGCTCTGTTCCCTCTCGCATGAACTCCGAATTGCGATCCATTTTCGCCTACGGACTGTTATCGAGATGCTCATCAACATACATCAACTCTTATCAGATCCATTTTGTCCTATTTAACGCCGTTTTCTACAAAACTTAGGAACAAACCAAATAAGTCTGAATCGATAATTACTAATCAAAACAACAGCAGAAATAGAACAAACCACGGAAAACGGCATGCATAAAAATACCGAGAATAAGCACAAAATCATACTAAATAACTCATCCACACTTAAACATTTGCTTGTCCTCAAGCAAACATTATCACCACGACACGATAAAAGACATCGAGAAAACACATATCCAAGTGGATCATACCACGACTTCACATCTTCCTAGAATTTTTAAACTGATACACTTCTTAACATGGTAATGATTCAACAATTGATTGATAATGTGACTTAATCCAAACAAATCACAAATCTGATCCACATGCAGTCAAAAGTCGAATAGCCAACTTATATATATCCCTTGCATAACACATCTCATTTTCAACATATAACACAACCACAAATACCAGATATGACGACTCAAGGGGGATTATAGGAAAATATTCATTAAGTCAAACATTCGAGTTGAAAACCCGAGTATCCTAATGTGGTTTTCCATACTCATCATTTTTGAGCTTCCATTCGAGAAGCAACATAAAGTGAGAGGAGTATAGCCCCTTATTCCAACCTTAAGCTCACTTATTCAACTCATCAAAAAATTATTCCAACTCATTTATTTTTATTTTTATAACAAACTTTTTCATTTTTTCATAATTTTTTTCAAGATAAGACACGCAAGGAGACCATACAAGTAGCAACAACAATCAACCACACATATCACTTCATCACAATTTACTGTGATGTGCCCCACGGCTAGATCAATCATCAATATTTATCAAGTCAAGTCACGCATCAACAAGAATGACTAGAAATCAGTTCGGACATGCATACCCAATCAAATCATGCTCACCCAACTCTACTCGTATACTAGACGATAAAGCATACTCAAATCCAAACAAAATGTATAAAAGGGAGGACGACACACCCAAACAAACACAAGTCACATGCAAACATACAAAGACGGCAAGCACACCTCCACACTTTAGACAACACACTAAACTGAGTGCGCAAAAACCAAAAAGGTAAAATGTAGAAGTGAACTTTGTTCCGACCAAATTATTCTTTAAGTCGCTCGCAATAGTACGAGGTCCCTATAGAGTGGTAAGGTCGACCCAAGTCGAATTTCTCGAGGAAGACTTAACAGGGCATATGATGTGTTACGATTAAAATAGTAAATCTAAATCCTAAACTTGTTTGGGAGATGATGCTTAAATAAAATAAACTGTAATTAAATCACGATGACAACAAACTAAGCGTTTAAAGCAATTTAGTTGCAAAAGGGATAATTCAAGATTGTGAGAAAGACTAGGGCATTAGGTTCTTCGCCTTGATTAGTTGATAAATGCTTGCTTGAGAAATCTACCTACTCATGCAATCCTCTAACCTTTAATTTAAACACTGACTTTCGTCCGTAGATTAAATCTAAGTTATAAGATTTCACAAATAAATAAACCATTAGAGTACTGCTTCCTAACGCCTAACCCAATCGATTCCTATGGATGCAACGATATATCTCTCGATAATACACGAAACATAAACAATTAAATGGTGATCAATCACTTAACAAGAAACCCTATGATTCAATTGGTATACTTAATCAAAACAAATAATCAATCAACACCCAACCCTAGAAAGAATATTAGTTCATGCTCATCTTACTTGATCAAATAATCAAATCAATAAAAATCATTAACTCAATAATCCAACGGAAAAGAAGATAATAATCATATAATATCAATAATCGTTGATGAATATCTTCAATCAAATGTTTTAATCACAAAATGCAAAAGACATAGTCGAAAAGCTCGAGGAATAAATTCGCGCGGAGGAGGCGCAAAACCAATATGAGAACTAGGGTTCACGTGTTTTAAAACATATATAGCGCCCAAATTTCACGACAACGCCGGATGCAAACTCGATGATCGCCACTTTTCTAACACGAAAAGGTGTAAGTATAGGTGTCAAGTATCGATCCACGAGATTGATCACGAAACATAGAAGCTAGCTCAACGATGATTCAATATTATTCAAGCACGTATAAAGGACGAGAGGTTTTGGGGCTTCGAATTTAATCCAAAGCAAAGGTAACCAAGCGTAAATATAAAATAAAGCACTAAACTCACGGATGATAAAACAGATAAGAAAGACTAACCCTGTGGATGCATTAATCCTATCCACAACGACGCTTATCCCGATCCTATTAGCCAATTTTAATCCGCATAAGATGGAAGATCACAAATGTAACCAACAACTTCAATTACGACAATTATGGCAAGAGATTACTAGTTTTCCTACCATTCTAGGAGAAAACAAGTAACCCAAAAGGATCACTAAGAATATGTTTCCTACGAATATCCTATCTCGCCACGACTCAAGGCTCATTCAGATTACGCATTCGAGATCGATCGACAATTAATACAACTACGTAATTAACCGACAACTAGATATGCATCAAGATTGATCGTAAATCAACACATATAAATAAGCACAATCGAATCATGAATCAATGCCTGACGGTAAATAGCGATAATGTGAATCACAACATATAGGATCGAATCATGCAAACCCTAGGATTAGAACGAAAACTAGCCGCATATAATAAACGGAATAAAATACGATTTAACCATAAAACGGAAATTAAATATATAAAACCCGTGATGAAGAGTCGATGAACAATGGTTTGTCTTGAATCCAATCCCAAGCGAAAGAACGGAAAACAACGGAAAGCGATCGGACAAAACGCTTCGATCGATAACGAATTGAAAAACTAAACTAGAACAATGCAAGAATTAAAGTTATAACTAAATGAGTTTAAAAGAAAGATAAAACCGAGGAAAACTGAATGAAAAGCACTGGGGTCGATGGGTCTTCAGCGCAAGGGGGCTTTGGGCTCTATTTATAGAAAAGGGTGGAAACCCAATTTGCGCCTCGCCGCCACGATTCGCGATTTCACTTCGCGATCGCTAGGGCGATCGCTAGCATGTCTCGCGCTTTCTTCGCCGGCCGCCTCAAGCGCCGCATGGTACCACGACCCGACTAGCGGTCGCTAGCACTCAACCGATCATGAAATCGCCCAAGAGCTTTCTGGCGCTAGGGCTCGCCGCGGCACGAGCTCTCGGTCGCTACTCTTCCGGGCGTCATTTGGTTTGCCTCGCGACCGCTGGCTGGTCGCTAGAAATCGGGCGATTGCTATTTTGGTTCGTGCTTCGCCTTGCTTCGATTTTCAACACATAAACCTACAAAACACCAAAATAACACCCAAGAGCAGTATCTTCTAAAATAGATAAAACATTGAGAAACGATACGTAAACACACATTAAATGATCTAAACTCATCTTTAAATAACAACTATAAACGTAAAATGTGCGCTTATCAAACCCCCAAACTTAAAGCATTGTTTGTCCTCAAACAAAACCAAAACAGAAGACACAACGAAAAGATCAACGAGCGTAGCAAAGATGATAACCATTCTAGCCTCGTAAACATATCAACGCCAAGAACATTAGTGCACATGACGACGTTAGTCCACTCAACACAAACAACAATTTACGGTAAAACTCATTTAATTCAACCTCACAATGGCATGTGTAAAATGTAGGATACACTCAACTCATAAAGAAATGTAGGACGGTATACACTCAACGATCAATGCAATGCAACATCTTACCATAGGCTTGCTGCTTCTAATATCTCCACCGCCATTGTGTTCAAATTATGATCAAAGAGGTCTTTTCATAGGTTGTAATGTAGCACATTGGTTAAGGTAGGATAAAATATGGCTAAGTGACTCAAGAATATTCCAAACACCCCATTTATACTTTTCGATACATACGGACTTTGTCCATTTTCCTCTTCTTTCCCAACTTGCTAAATCAACGCTTAATGCCACGTATGGTACCTATACTTTGATTAAAGACCCTTTATGCTCAACACTCATAGTGAACTTAACATTTTTCTTTTCTTTCTTTTCTAGAGCTTATAGGTTTATCTTTCACAACAAAGGTACTATTCTTCACCACGTATGTATTTTTCTACAAGAAACTTTTCTCATCATAACTACATCAAAATTTCACCCTTTTGATTCCCATATCCATCCTCACCTCCTATCATCCGGTTAATCGAAAGAAAAGTCTAATAAAGGCTCAAAGAAGACGACAAATGATATATATCATCGGGTTAGTGTTCGATGAATATGTGGTTAACAAAGATGGCCTTTATCCTTTCCAAATTCAAACACATATCATAGCCTCGACACGTAAGAACGGCAAGTTCTAGAAGATAATCACATGCATGATATCACACAATTAAAAGAAATCAGATCAAGATGTTTATACAAGAAAGTTCAAGTCTCACGGTTAAGCAAATGGTGAAAACAACAAGCTTAAGCCATTTCACGTCATTCATGCGTATTTTCTAACATATCATGTGCACTATCATTAAATTTCACAACAATTTTCTATCGCCATTGGCCACATGGATTAACACACTTCACTTAACTCGTTGATCGATGACACAACACGAAAAGAAGGACAAAAGACGACAAAAAGCAACACAAACGAAAAACAAAACAAAACACAAAACAAATAAGAAAACGCTGGGTACCTCCCAACAAGTGCTAATTTAACGCCTTTAGCTAGACCATCACTAACCTTGTCAATCGGCGCTTTGGTGGTAATGTAAATCTTTCCCAACTTGTGGACCCTCCTAAACTTAGCATTCTCGGATGACCACCACCGACTATGGAAGCGTCTCCAAACTTGAACGATACACTCGAGTCCCATGCCGAGTCCACTTCTTCCTTCTCGCAGCTTCGATCGGCCGAGTACTCTAAACGCGAGCGCGCGGCAGCAGCAGTCATGATCGAGCAAAGAATCTTCGGCTTTCCACCGCCGTGTTGCTTGATGGCGTCAGATATGGAAATCTTGAGCTCCTCATCGCTAACACGAAACGTGAGATTGCCTTCCCGCACATCAATCAACGCATGACCGCTGCTAGAAAAGGTCTTCCTAGATTAGCGGTTGTTGTTCAATTCGGGAATATCTAAAATAACAAAGTCGGCGGAAAAACAAAACCCGAATTTACCAACACGCCTTCGACGATACCTTTGATATGTGATCAATCGTCACCCATCATCGATGAAATCTTCGCCGGCTTCATCTTTCCTAGGTGTAGCCGGTTGAATACGCTCAACGGCATCAAATTGACGCTCGCCTCAAGTCGCACAAAACATTTGAAAAGTCCGCTCGGCGATCTCGCACTCTAACGTAAAATGTCGGGATCCTTCGCTCGAGGAGCTTCCTTGCCGACGGCATCAAGATTCTTCTGATAGGTAATTTTCTCAAATTTCCCAGCTTTCTTCTTGCAAGCGGCCTTTAAGAATTTCATGTATCCCAAGATGTTTCGCAGCTTCAAAGAGAGGCAAATTTATCTCAACTTTTGAAAATCTCTTTGAAACGAGCAAACCTCGCCATATTTTAACTTGACAAGTCGACTCGTAAACGGACCGGAGGAGTGTATGTGCGATGATTTGTACGGGGCGCCTCACGGTCGACCTCGCGACCACCGGAAGGTCGCGAGGTATCTCCCCGGCGCTGACTCTTCTTCACAGGCGAAGCTTGCGATGCAGCGCCAAGATCGGTGTCTCGGCAGATGCTCGCCTGATTTCGGTCGGGCGCGCGGGTGCGTCGTGATCGCGGGCTTCGTGGGAAAATTTCGACCTCGCGATCGGGCTCGCGATCGCGAGCTCGATCGTGAATTTCGCCTGTAATGCTTTCTTGCTCTTCTTCCTGGCAGGGCTCGGGTAGCTTGTCCACTCGTCGTGCTGGATGGCGGCACCGATTCTTCGGGTTCACCCAGACACTCGGAAATTGGCCCGCCTTTTGTAAAGGCATTCACTTGTACGGCTATTTGACCAATTTAATTTTCCAACATCTTCATATGCTTCCCCATAGCCGCCATAGTGGACTCCAAATGATTTATCTTCCGCCTTGTTGCTTATAAATGAATTCGTTCGTTGCCAATTGTTGGTTGCTTACAACCAATCGCGATCATGTCTTCGAGACTTGGCTTCTTCGGCTCTTGAATTACACCATTCTGAACGGTGAAGCTGCGGAGGTTGTTGAAATTCGATGATTCCTCCGATTGATGTGGTCGACGTTCTCGTCTCAATCGACTCTTCAAAAGAGTGAACTTCTTCACGAGATCGCCATATTTTGAATCACTCTCAACAAAGCTGCTTGAACAATGGCGTTCTCCCATTAGCCATTGATAGCTGTCGCGCCATCTCCTCTACAATACGGCTTGCCTCGCTCACTTGTCGGTTCAATAAACAGCCCCGCCGACGATCCACCATGCTCCTCGCCCCGCCATGTCACCAATCAGAACTGTGTGATTTGTTGCCCTCGAGAACCCATGTTGTGGACATCGCCTCAATACACCTCTCAATCTCCCATGCCTCGAATAATGATTCGCCGTGGTTTTGGCAAAATGAGAGATTTCGCGATGATCTTCAAGGCCACGCGGAAAGTATTTCGAAGAAACTTCTCGCAAAGTTTCCAAGTGTCGATGCCATTCGTCCAAACTTTGAACCAATATTTCGCCTGGTCACGCAGCCGAGAAACCGAACATGCGACCGATCGTGTCTTGTGGCACCCCATTCTCGCTTTGATGGTGTCACAAATCTCGAGAAAGTCTCGAGACGCGATTCGGTCTTCCGTGACTCCTCCCCAAACCGCCTCCTCCTGGACCATACCGATCGTACGGTTTAGCTCAAAATTGTTTGCATCTACGCAGGGCCCCAACCACCTCCTTGAACTGCTCGGTGGGATGTCGGTACATGTGATTGAGGTCTTTCCTCCTGAGCAGGACAATGATTCCCATATTCGCCATCCGACGCGCATCTCCGCAAAGTCACTAGCATCGCGGCAACTTGCTCGGGAGGAAGGCCCCTGCTCATGGATTAGCCGCCATTGCAGCCCGTCTCTTCTCTCGCCCTTTCTCCTTTGAGAGCTTTCGATCTCGGGATCTAATAATACTTGAGGTCCCCGAGATCTTGTACGATAAACTACCCGAAAAGAGAAAATTTAGCACCGACAAAAAAATAATAATATATATAGCTTGAATTAATAAATCCAAATCACAAATTATTCCTATGCAATCTTAATAACTCCCGACAGCGCCTAAAATTTGATCGCCACTTTTCTAACACAAAAGGTGTAAGTATAGGTGGCAAGTATCGTATCCACAGTGGATCAGATCACGAAAACATAGAAGCTAGCTCAACGATGATTCAATATTATTCAAGCACAGATAAAGGATGAGAGGTTTTGGGTCTTCGGAATTTAATCCAAAGCAAAGGTAACCAAGCAGAAATATAAAATAAAGCACTAAACTCACGGATGATAAAATGATAAGAAAGACTAACCCTAGGATGCATTAATCCTATCCACAACGACGCTTATCCCGATCCTATTAGCTAATTTTAATCCATACAAGATGGAAGATCACAAATGTAACCAACAACTTCAATTACGACAATTGCGGCAGTAGATTACGAGTTTTCCCTACCATTCTAGGTGAAAACAAGTAACTCCAAAAGGATCACTAAGAATATGCTTCCTACGAATATCCTATCTCGCCTACGACTCAAGTGCTCATTCAGATTATGCATTCGAGATCGATTGACAATTAATACAACTACCTAATTAACCGACAACTAGATATGCATCAAGATTGATCGAAATCAACACATATAAATAAGCACAATCGAATCATGAATCAATGCCTGGACGGTAAATAGCGATAACAGGAATCACAACATATAGGATCGAATCATGCAAACCCTAGGATTAGAACGAAAACTAGCCAGACATAATAAACGGAATAATTGAAAAACTAAACTAGAACAATGCAAGAATTAAAGTTATAACTAAACAAAAGCGAAAGAAAGACAAAACCGAGGAAAACTGAATGAAAAGCACTGGGGTCGATGGGGTCTTCGGGGCGCAAGGGCTTTGCTTATTTATAGAAAAGTGCTGGAAACCCCAATTTGCGCCTCGCCGCCACGATCATGACCACCCTTCGCGATCGCTAGGCGATCGCTAGGTATGTCTCGCCACGCTTTTCTCGCCGCCGCCTCTTGCGCCGCATGGTACCATGCGACCCATAGCGGTCGCTAGCAATTCAACCGATCGTGAGAAATCGCCCAAGAGCTTTCTGGCGCTAGGGCTCGCCAAGGCACGAGCTCTCGGTCGCTACTCTTACGGGCGTTCTTTCGGTTTGCTCATGAGTCGCTAGTCGGTCGCTAGAATCGGGCGATTGCTATTTTGGTTCGTGCTTCGCTCCTTGCTTCGATTTTCAACACATAAACCTACAAAACACCAAAATAACACCCAAGAGCAGATATTCTAAAATAGATAAAACATTGAGAAACGATACGTAAATGCACATTAAATGATCTAAACTCATCTTTAAATAACAACTATAAACGTAAATGCATCGCTTATCACTCAAGACCGACGCGCTTTAAAATAAAGGCGAACGCACCGCTTAGCGCCGACGCGGTCGCTGCTCTCGAAATGGGGCCAGATCGACGCAAGCCTACGCCAGACGTGTGATTCTCGGGATCGGGCGCTCAACGTCGGACGCAAGCCAGCGCCGGACGCGTGGACTCTCTGGACAACTCCACTTCCCCGGCCCGACGCGGTGCTCGAAAACTTTCACTTGCCCAAAGACGGACGCGGCGCTCGACTTCAGCGCAGCGTCGGACGCATGGCCGCACCGGACGTGGTCTTCTCGATCGCTTTCTCAGGACGCCAAGGTGCACCCAGCACCGACTACGCCGAGTCCGGTGCTTGGGTGCACTTTTATGCACAAAATGCTTTAAACACGATCATACCCTACACAAAATGAAAACGAACATGATTCCAACAAAAGATATTCAAAAATAAACAAATAGGAACCAAATCATCTAAAACAACCAAAGAAAAACATAACAAAAACATGCAAAACAACTCCCCCACACTTAACTCTTTGCTTGTCCTTAAGCAAATTTTAGTTTCTTGAAAAGAATGGTACACATCGAATCAATACCTTCAAGTCGAATCAATCACATATTCCCATCCTTTCAATACATCTTAATAATATAATTCTCAATACAATGATCCTCATTTATCAATCCAAACATGTGACTTATCATAGAATAGCTATGCTTCGACTCAAATATGGTTTCAGAAATCAATATACACTCGAGTATCCTAACGTAGTTACCTATACCCATCGCTTAGAGTCTCCATTCGAGAGACAACACAAGTAAGAGGGGTAGAGCCCTTTATTCGAATTTTAAGCCCACTTATTTCACAACATCACATCAATTATTTTTATATTTTCTTTTTTTTTTCTTTTCTCTTTGTTTTTTCAACGAAAAAATCACATAAGAAAAGGGTCCCATGTATGAAGTATATGACAACCGATAACACACATTGTCTAATCACAGCTTCCTAATCATGTCCCACAGTTCAAATTGACACCTAAGTTTCATCACACTAAAAACCATATATACCAAGACGAAATAAAATTCAGATCAAAACACAATTAATCCAACTTTAAGCATGATTCTTCATGCACCATTTATTTCAAGAACATAAAATCCTCTCTTATCCAAACAAAAAGCTAAGAACAAAACACAAACGACAAAAACACAAACAAAACAAAAAATGAAACCTCCCTACCCTTAAACAAAGAGATCCTCATTGCGAGATAAATATATAAGTGAAAAGTAGAGGCGACCTCCCTGAAAGCGAAGAAACGGGACGGCGGGCATCAAACACAAGATAAAAACCAACAAAAACAGTAAACAAAGACAAGCAAAACAACTAAAACAATACGACGCACACAAAAACAAAAATAAACATACTCTCCAATAGTGTTGAATCACTATTGGTTAGACGGCGGTGGAGGAGGAGGAGCGCCATGAAATATGGTACAAGCGTTCCACTGAGCCTCAAGAGTAGCCATGCACTGATTCTGCTCGATCATCTGATTGTTATACTGATTCAAGCGCTAGTTCTGCTAATGTCACAATCAATTCTATTCAATCAAGACATTGGTTTTGCTCACAAATCGGGAATAGATATCTTGACGAAAATCAATCCAGTGGCCAACTAATTCACTCTTAAACTGGCTCAGTTCTTCATGAATGAAGTTGTACCCATGTCCCGATGCTCCTTGCTGTGAAGGTAATTGTGGATGATTGGGATCGACATTGCTCTGAACGGGCTCTTTATCATCTCTTGCCTCGGTATGCTGGCCGCCCATGGTCCTACACTTGTTGATTGGGCCTACAGAGCTGCGCATGCATATATCTCTTCACATAATTCCTCGAATGATGAGTACAAGAGTTGTCTCATTATACGCAAAGGCGCTCAAGCTCACTAAGATAAATCATCTTAGGTCGGATAAAGTCTTGCCTCGAATGGATCATCCTTCATTATTAATGATCCCTAAATGTGTTGATAGACCGGTAGGATTGACATAAGGTTGGCCGACATTTCTTACGCCAAACCCATTCTGAAGTGTTCCCATATGAAGAATATCGACGAAACCTTTGTCTTCGATCGCGCATGTGAGCAACTAGACCTCAGCGGTGTTGACCTTGTTAGCTTGCTCATTCAGAAAACATTAAATGCGATGAATTTGTGCATCATAGCCAATGCTTTGAATCCTTAATGAATCCACTCGGCATTCCTACCGATTACCGCTTGTTAAACCCCGATAATTCTTACCACGCCTCTCTAACATTAAATAAAGGTAGTACACAAGCAGCACCGAAGTTGCAAATCCAAAACACCCCTTCATATTACGAGTGATGAAAGATACTCTTGACCAAGCAGACGATATGTCATAGAGTCGGATTCATCATCAAAATTCATAATGTAATAGAATTCAATCAATAATAGGGAATGACCTTGCAATTGTTTGATTTGTATACGGAAAGCAGTTTTGGTTGAGCTTGTATACAATGTTTCGTTACCACTATTACAATCTCCTATCTGAATTGATTACTTGATTGCATAAATCTATATCCCTTATCTCATATATAAGTTAGATCACACAAGGTGTAAAGATCACGAAGTGCATATGATTGGTCAAGCTTAATGAGATATAAAAGTATCACGGTGAGACAACTTGAGGACGAGTTGTCGGTATAGGCTACTGATAGATAAGAAGTGACTTGACTTGGTTGTCAGATCACGGAGACAACTCGAGGACGAGTTGTCGGTATAGGCTGCGATATAGATAAGTGACTTGACTTGGTTGCTTGTCTATCTTGACGCCTCTCGACGTATTGATGGATCACGATGAGATGAGTTCTTCTATCCGACCGTCGTGAAGAACCTAGATCTCGGAGACTTACGCTGATCTAAACCTCGATAAGGTATTAGGTGAGTATGAGTTCTTGACCATCACTTTGACTTGCTATGGGTGAGGTTACATGAGATTACCCAAAATTCTCTGCATCTTGGGTGGTGGCGGTGCTTGTATGTCATGCTAGTTATCCGTAACGAGTCACCGTATCCGCTTAAGATGATGACGCCCCTTATGAGCTCAAAGGTTTATTGTACTAAACCCCGCAGGTTGAGTTATCTCAAGTACAATAATAAGGTTGAGTGGTACTACTTAAGGAATTAAAGATATTAATTATTTTAAGCGGTCGAATCAGTAAATAATTAATGGACGTCGATATCTTAAATACGGGATTCAGAAAGTCTAAGTGCAAGCCCGACTCAACTTCGGTAATAAAGGGGTAAGTCAAGATTTATTCTCTAGTGGCATGAATGAATGTTTATAAATTAATTTATGTTCGGGTGAGCATAAGATAATTAATTTATTTGAGGCCCATCTTTATTCCTTGCATTTGATCCTGGTTTTGGTCCATCCAGGGCACGGAGCTAAGGTAATTTTGCCCTCTCTCTCTGAGTCCCACTGACTCAACTTCCTCTCTATCCTAAAGGATATTATTATATTTATTAGATATGCATAAATCATATCTTGATAAGGTTTAGGGTTGCGATTATAAATATAAGGTGAGAGAAAATCAAGACTAATGTTAGCTAATATTTTCGAGAATTCCTATTCCATAGGGTGAAATTTTCAAAACTTTGAACAGAAGAAGAGGGTGATTTTCTATAGCATTCTCCATAGACGCCCTCACTCGACATTGGAGATTAGGCAACCGGGATACACCCGTAAGATCAAAGCACGAGTCTTGATCCGTTCTACCCCGACAGATTCACGGTAAACACGAAAACTCCTCGTCTTGCAATTAATTATATAGGTGCATGCTGGGCATATAATCAATGTATGGTAAAGCGAGCACATGCTCTTGCTAGCACATCTAGGGGCCCAAATTTTCCGTTGAAAAATGGAAAAGAAAAGGGGCACCAAAGGTGGTTGAGCGAGGGAACTAGTGGGAGTAGTGGGAGCAGAACATGTTCGCCACCGGAGGCTTGAAAAAGCCAAGGAGAGGCGGTGCTTCAGTGCGGCAAGGACGGGCATTGGAGGCCAGTGCCCTATGCTCAAGGCTCAAGGTACGCCATTTGCTTTAGTAACGAAAACATGTTTAGCGACTTGTTCTACCCATTCTTGGGTAGTGAACACGAAGCGATCGATCATGTTTGTTACACCTGCGGGGGTTCTGCGCGACAAGGGAGGCGTGTGATGGCGAGATAACGATCTCCATGGGCAACACGGTGAAAGTCGAGGCCGTTGTAGTCGGAGATGTTACTTTATGTTTTGATAGGACAGTTCTAGTTTTAAAAGACGTTTTATATGTGCCGGAGTTTCACCGAAACCTTGTTTCAGTTTCGAAACTATTTATTCATGGATATTCAATTGTTTGATAGTGGTGTTTCTATCATAAGTAATGACGAAGTTATCTGTGGTGGCACTTTATATAATTCGCTTTATACTATTTTTGCCAAACATAATACCTATAACTATGTTGCATCTTCTTCAAACCTTAAAAAGAGAAAGTTTTCTTCGCAAGATGACACCACATTTCTCTGGCATCTTAGATTAGGTCACATCAATCTAAATAGGATCCAAAGACTGGCTAAGAATGGAGCGTTGGGTAATCTAACAGATACTCCGTTCCCAGTCTGCGAATCCTGTATAGAAGGAAATATGTCGACAAGACCCTTCAAAGCGAAGGGTCATAGAACCAAAGAAGTATTGGAGCTAGTCCATTCTGACCTGTGTGGACCTATGTCAACACAAGCTCGTGAATGGTACGAGTATTTTGTCACTTTCATTGACGATTACTCAAGGTACGGATACATATACCTGCTTCACCGCAAGTCTGAATGCTTTGAGAAATTCAAAGAGTTTAAGGCGGAAGTGGAGACGAAGCTTGGTAAGAGTATCAAGTCATCATGTCCGATCGCGGTGGCGAATACCTCGATAACGAGTTTATGGACTATTTGGTGCAATGTGGGATTACCTCACAAACACTACACCGGCACACCACAACAAAATGGTGTGTCGGGCGAAAAATATGACTCTCTTAGAAATGGTTAGATCAATGATGAGTTATGCAACATTGCCTATTTAGCTTACGGGGTATGCCTTAGAAACAATGCACACTTGCTAAATCTAGTACCATCAAGTCGGTCGAAAAGACCCTTTTCGAGTTGTGGTTTAGTATGACTGGTTTAAACCACATAAGGATATGGGCACGATCCGACATGTGTCTTTGAACAAGAAGGCCGACAAGTTGGGTCTAGATGCGAAGCAATGCTATTTATGGCTATCCTAGAGGAGCGAAGGTAGTTATTTCTATAGTCCTAGGATCGGGAAGGTCATTATTAGCACTAATGCCCGATTCTTAGAAGAGGATTATATGAAAACCATAAATCCAAAGTTGAAATCATTCTTCAAGAATTAGAAGATGATAGTATTCCACCACCGATTAAGCCAAAGGTGCGAGATGTCGGTCTAGTGGGAGGGATCGACACCGATACTTGAAGAAATTGAAGTGGGTCGAGTTCCACCGAGATACCAACCGTCTGTTGGCTCCTATTCAACAAGTTGTGCAAGATAGAGAACCACAAGTTCTCGCACCCACCGCCGCCATTGTGCGATGCGTCTCGTCGTAGTGGGAGGTTGTTCGTCGACCCGAGCGATTTATGTTCGTGGATGAATCTTGGTTTAGTCCCGTGAAACGAGCGAGCAATTATCGACCCATGGACATACAAATGAGGTGATCTGAGACATTGATGCAAGATCATGGCACACCGCTATGGACTTAGAAATTGAGTCCATAATAGCTATGGATGTAAACGAAAAGACATTTACGGATGGCAAGGAAGCCATAGGTAGTAAGTGGGTATCTGAGAGGAATAGAGATTCGATGGAGGGTTTGACTTTTAAAGCCGTGCTTGTGGCGAAGGGTACACTCAGTTGAGGGCATCGATTTAGATGAGACCTTTTACCGTAGCAATGCTCAAGTCTATCGAATTCTTACGGCCATAGCAGACCACTTAAACCTTGAGGTTTGGCAAATGGATGTGAAAACCGCTTTTCTAAACGGTTACCTTGAAGAAGGTAGAGACATCTATATGCAAAGAACCCGAAGGTTATGTGGTGAAGGGTGAAGAGCATCTAGTATGGAAGTTTAAGAAGTCCATTTATGGGCTTAAGCAAGCTTCACGATCACGGAACTTACGCTTTGACGGGTGGTAAAGTCCTATGGATTTACCCAGTTGCTAGTGAAAGTTGTGTGTATCGTTTAGATGTCAGCAGTTATGTGGTATTTCTTGCACTTTACGTAGATGACATCCTTCTACTTGGAAACAATGTGAAGTTGTTATCGGGGCGTAAAGAGTTGGTTATCCGATCGGTTTCAAATGAAAGACTTGGGAGATGCGAACACGTACATTCTTGGGATGAAGGTTCACCGAGATCGCAAGAGGAAAATGTTGAGCTTATCTCGTGCTTCTTACATTGATCTGTGATTACTCGTTTTAGTATGCGGACCGCCAAGAAAGGATTGCTACCTTTCGGACATGGCATTCCTTTATCTAAGGAGCGATCACCTATGATGCAGAGATAGATAGAAATGAGATAAGTTCCTTACGCTTCCGCCGTAGGAAGTCTCATGTACGCAATGTTATGTATGTCGAGATCGATATCCGCTATGCGGTAGGCATAGTAGCGGATATCGATCTTACCTGGACAATCTCATTGGATCATGGTGGCATATACTCGGTACACGAAAAGGACTCGAGATTATAGGCTGGTTTACCATGCGGATAGTCTAATTCCTTTGGGTTATTGGACTCGGTTTCCAAGTGACCGTGATGAGAAAAAGTCTACCTCGGGCTATGTGTTTACCTTGGGAGGTGGAGCCGTATCAAGCGGAGTGCAAAGCAGCGATGCATTGCGGACTACCATGGAAGCGAATATGTAGCCGCCGGAGGCTGCTAAGGAGGCAGATGGTTCAAGAACTACCTCATGGATCTAGGTGTGGAACTGGTTTGCCCAAGAGTATCATAGTTCTTCGTGATAACTCGGTGCGATGTGGCAAACTCGAAGGAACCACGGACCCACAAGGCAATCAAACACATAGAGAGAAAGTACCATGTCATACGAGAAATCGTTAGACGAGGGAACGTGCTGATCGAAAAGATTGATACGACGGATAACCTAGCGGATCCATTCACGAAGAGCCTACCGCAAAAAGTCTACGAAGTTCACATTCGAGGACTTGGATTGCCCATGATGGCACCCACTTAGAAAGGAAACTTTTGTATAAGTGGGAGAAGCAAAGTGATGGTTTTGGTTTGTAATAGCTAGTAGAGAGACACATTGTATACTAAAAGTTTGCTTTAGTATAAGTGGGAGATTGTTGGTTTCATCTTGAAAGCGTTTTGGTTGAGCTTATATACAATGTTTCCTGTTACCACTATTACAATCTCCTATCTGAATTGATTACTTGATTGCATATATCTATGTCCCCTTATCTCATATATAAGTTAGATCATACAGTGTGTAGAAGATCACAGAAGTCTGTATGATTGGTCAAGCTTAATGAGATATAAAAAGTATCACAGCTGAGACAACTTGAGGACGAGTTGTCGGTATAGGCTGCGGTATAGATAAGAAGTGACTTGACTTGGTTGCTTGTCTATGCTGGTACGTCTCTGACGTATTGATGGATCACAGTGAGATGAGTTCTTCTATCTGACCATCGTGAAGAACCTAGATCTCGGAGACTTACGTTGATCTAAACCTCGATAAAGTATTAGGTGAGTATGAGTTGCTGACCATCACTTTGACTTGCTATGGGTGAGGGTTACATGAGATAACCTAAGATTCTCTGCATCTTGGGTGGTGGCAGTGCATGTATGTCATGCTAGTTATCTGTATCGAGTCACCATATCCGTTTAGGATGATGACGTCCCCTTAAGAGCTCAAAAGGTTTATTGTACTAAACCCTACAAGTTGAGTTATCTCAAGTACAATAATAAGGTTGAGTGGTACTACTTAAGGAACTAAAGATATTAATTATTTTAATCGAGCGTAAATAATTAATGGACGTCTGATATCTTAAATACGGGGATTCGTAAAGTCTAAGTGCAAGCCCGACTCAACTTCGGTAATAAAGGGGTAAGTCAACATTTATTCTCTAGTGGCATGAATGAATGTTTATAAATTAATTTATGTTAAGGTGAGCATAAGATAATTAATTTATTTGAGGCCCATCATTATTCCTCGCATTTGATCCACAGGCTAGCCCGTCCGTGCCCTGAGCTAAGGTGAATTTCGCCCTCCTCTCTAGAGTCCTTCTGGGACTCAACTTGATCCTCTCTATCCTAAAGGATATTATTATATTTATTAGATATGCATAAATCCTATCTTGATAAGGTTTAGGGTTGCATTATAAATATAAGGTGAGAGAGAAAATCAAGGCTAATGCTTAGCTAATATTTTCGAGAATTCCTATTCCAATAGGGTGAAATTTTCAAAACTTTGAGTAGAAGAAAGAGGGTGATTTTCTATAGCATTCTCCATAGACTTTCCTCACTCGACATTGGAGATTAGGCAGCGGGATCTGATCCGGAAGATCAAAGCACGAGTCTTGATCCGTTCTACCCCGACAGATTTGCGGGTAAACAAGAGAAAACTCCTACATGTTGCAATTTATTATATAGGTGCATGCTAGGCATATAATCAATGTATGGTGAATTAAACATTCAAGATAGATCCTCGGGAGCGGGTTAAAATCCGATTTCCCTACAACAATTTCATCATAGCATATTGAAGAAGTCCTAAGTTCTTTAAATATTTCTTAATTTTATCTTCAATACCCAAACTTTGCATCAATTGCCAATTGAATTGACACGGTGGAGTTATCTCTTACTGTGCAAAACGACGATAAAGTGTACATTCTACTGGATTATATATGGAAAATGTGGCTGAGTACATTCTACCGATATCTTGCAAGGGTTCATCCATTGGAACATCATCATCCCGAGGGTGACGGGAGCTAGACCCGACAACTTGCTTTATTCGAACCATATCGTTATACGTGCGAATGGACACTGGACGAATGCGAGAAAAAACCGAATAGAGGCTGAGCACGGGAGCTGGGGCTCGGAGGGAAACGCCAGACCTAGGAAAGCACTAGATGGAGGGACGCGTGCGTTGGGGCACGGAGCACGGCACTGGAGATTACACTGGACGGAAGGAGGCGGGCGATGGGGCGCGAGGCGCTGCTGATAGCGCCAGACGGATGAGAGCGGGCGCTGGGTGTTGAAGCTCTACGTTGGGCGTGCGACGCTGAAGTTGAGCACCGGACGGAGCTTCGGATGGGCGCACGGGCGCTGTGCGTGAAGGCGGGGAGGAGAGCACCGGAATGGGCGAAGCGTGCGCTGCGGTGCAGAGCGCGGCAAGAGCGAGCTAGTATGAAAATCGGACGAGCTCCAGACTGGGTCTAGCGCCGGACGTGATAAAATCTTGGATTGAGAAACGCGTCTGGGGAAGCGGCGCACCGGCAGCCAAATAACACGCGGATGAATGAAAACGTGTGCTGGGGCACGGTGGAATTTGTGTGTGGGCGCGGAATCTGGTCAAGCGCCGGACGGAGAGGAGGAAGTCGGCGCTTGGGGGTGGACGTGGACGACCTGGAGCGGGCGACATGCTTAGGGCGTCGGATGAAAACGTAACGCCGGACAGAGAGCGGGTCTTTGAGTCTTTGAACGGAGATATGGGCGAGCATCGGGCGTGGCCGAAAGGGCTCGAGCACCGGACGGAGAGTGGCGAAACGACGGGCGAGCTAGAGCGACGATGCTGATTAAAAAAAACGAGAGATAAAGGTTAGAAACCCTAGCCCTCTTATAATATATAAATAATTATTTTTTATTTTTATTATAATATATATATATATATATATATATATATATATATATATATATATCCAAGACGGTTTCATGGCGTCCGGTCTTGGGTGACGCCAATCAATATACACTCGAGTATCCTAACGTAGTTACCTATACCCGTCGCTAGAGTCTCCATTCGAGACAACACAAGTAAGAGGAAGAGCCCTTATTCAATTTTAAGCCCACTTATTTCACAACATCACATCAATTATTTTCATATTTTCTTTTTTTTTTCTTTTCTCTTTGTTTTTTCAACGAAAAAATCACATAAGAAAAGGGTCCCATGTATGAAGTATATGACAACCGATAACACACATTGTCTAATCACAGCTTCCTAATCATGTCCCACAGTTCAAATTGACACCTAAGTTTCATCACACTAAAAACCATATATACCAAGACGAAATAAAATTCAGATCAAAACACAATTAATCCAACTTTAAGCATGATTCTTCATGCACCATTTATTTCAAGAACATAAAATCCTCTCTTATCCAAACAAAAAGCTAAGAACAAAACACAAACGACAAAAACACAAACAAAACAAAAAATGAAACCCTCCCTACCCTTAAAACAGGTGAGATCCTCATTGCAGATAAATATATAAGTGAAAAGTAGAGGCGACCTCCCTGAAAGCGAAGAAACGGAACGGCGGGGCATCAAACACAAGATAAAAACCAACAAAAACAGTAAACAAAGACAAGCAAAACAACTAAAACAATACGACGCACACAAAAACAAAAATAAACATACTCTCCAATAGTGTTGAATCACTATTGGTTAGACGGCGGTGGTGGAGGAGGAGGCCATGAAATATGGTACAAGCGTTCCACTGAGCCTCAAGAGTAGCCATGCACTGATTCTGCTCGATCATCTGATTGTTATACTGATTCAAGCGCTAGTTCTGCTAATGTCACAATCAATTCTATTCGTCAAGACATTGGTTTTGCTCGTCAAATCGGGAATAGATATCTTGACGAAAATCAATCCAGTGGCCAACTAATTCACTCTTAAACTGGCTCAGTTCTTCATGAATGAAGTTGTACCCATGTCCCGATGCTCCTTGCTGTGAAGGTAATTGTGGATGATTGGGATCGACATTGCTCTGAACGGGCTCTTTATCATCTCTTGCCTCGGTATGCTCGTCGCCCATGGTCCTACACTTGTTGATTGGGCTTCTACGAGCTGCGCATGCATATATCTCTTCACATAATTCCTCGAATGATGAGGTACAAGAGTTGTCTCATTATACGCAAAAGGGGCGCCTCAAGCTCACTAAGATAAATCATCTTAGGTCGGATAAAGTCTTGCCCTGGAATGGATCATCCTTCATTATTAATGATCCCTAAATGTGTTGATAGACCAGTAGGGATTTGACACAAGGTTGGCCGACATTTCTTACGCCGCTGAACCAGCTACAAGTGTTCCCATATGAAGAATGTCGACGAAACCTTTGTCTTCTTGATCGCGCATGTGAGCAACTAGACCTCAGCAGTGTTGACCTTGTTAGCTTGCTCATTCCCGAAAACATTAAATGCGATGAATTTGTGCATCATAGCCAATGCTGAATCCTTAATGAATCCACTCGGCATTCCTACCGATTACCAGTTGTTAAACCCCGATAATTCTTACCACGCCTCTCTAACATTAAATAAAGGTAGTACACAGTGTGCACCTGAAGTTGCAAATCCAAAACACCCCCTTCATATTACGAGGCGTGACAGCATACTCTTGACCAAACAGACGACATGTCATAGAGTTGGATTCATCATCAAAATTCATAATGCAATAGAATTCAATCAATAATAGGGAATGACCTTGCAATTGTTTGATTTGATATCTTGGCGCTTTGGTTGAGCTTGTATACAATGTTTCCTGTTACCACTATTACAATCTCCTATCTGAATTGATTACTTGATTGCATATATCTATGTCCCCTTATCTCATATATAAGTTAGATCACACAGTGTGTAAAAGATCACAGAAGTCTGTATGATTGGTCAAGCTTAATGAGATATAAAAAGTATCACAGCTGAGACAACTTGAGGACGAGTTGTCGGTATAGGCTACGGTATAGATAAGAAGTGACTTGACTTGGTTGCTGTATCACAGCTGAGACAACTTGAGGATGAGTTGTCGGTATAGTCTTGGTATAGATAAAGTGACTTGACTTGGTTGCTTGTCTATCTTGGCACGTCTCGGCGTATTGATGGATCACGATGAGATGAGTTCTTCTATCGACCGTCCGTGAAGAACCTAGATCTTGGAGACTTACGTTGATCTAAACCTCGATAAGGTATTAGGTGAGTATGAGTTCTTGACCATCACTTTGACTTGCTATGGGTGAGGTTACATGAGATTACCCAAAATTCTCTGCATCTTGGGTGGTGGCGGTGCTTGTATGTCATGCTAGTTATCCATGACGAGTCACCGTATCCGCTTTAAGATGATGGCGTCCTTAAGGAGCTCAAAGGTTTATTTTACTAAACCCCGCAGTTGAGTTATCTCAAGTACAATAATAAGGTTGAGTGGTACTACTTAAGGAATTAAAGATATTAATTATTTTAAGCGATCGAGCATGTAAATAATTAATGGACGTCGATATCTTAAATACGGGATTCAGAAAGTCTAAGTGCAAGCCCGACTCAACTTCGGTAATAAAGGGTAAGTCAAGATTTATTCTCTAGTGGCATGAATGAATGTTTATAAATTAATTTATGTTACGGGTGAGCATAAGATAATTAATTTATTTGAGGCCCATCTTTATTCCTTGCATTTGATCCTGGTGGTCCGTCCGAACCCAGAGCTAAGGTAATTTTGCCCTCCTCTCTAGAGTCCTATTGGGACTCGACTTGATCCTCTTTATCCTAAAGGATATTATTATATTTATTAGATATGCATAAATCCTATCTTGATAAGGTTTAGGGTTGCATTATAAATATAAGGCGAGAGAGAAAATCAAGACTAATGCTTAGCTAATATTTTCGAGAATTCCTATTCCAATAGGGTGAAATTTTCGAAAACTTTGAACAGAAGAAAGAGGGTGATTTTCTATAGCATTTTCCATAGACTGTCCTCACTCGACATTGGAGATTAGGCAACCGGGATACAGTCCAGAAGATCAAAGCACGAGTCTTGATCCGTTCTACCCCGACAAATTCACAGGTAAACACGAGAAAACTCCTACGTATTGCAATTAATTATATAGGTGCATGCTAGGCATATAATCAATGTATGGTAAAGGAGCACATGCTCTTGCTAGCACATCTAGGGGCCCAAATTTTCCGTTGAAAAATGGAAAAGAAAAGGGCACCAAAGGTGGTTGAGGTAAGGAACTAGTGTGAGTGGTGGGAGCAAGAACATATGCCACCGGAGGCTTGAAAAAGCCAAAGGAGAGGCGGTGCTTCAGTGCTGCAAGACTAGGCGTTGGAGGCCAAGTGCCCTATGCTCGAGGCTCAAGTACGCTATTTGCTTTAATAACGAAAACATGTTTAGCGACTTGTTCTACCCATTCTTGGGTAGTAGACACGGGTGCGATTGATCATGTATGTTACACCTTGCAGGGGTTCCTGCGGACAAGGAAGCTGTGTGATGGCGAGATAACGATCTCCATGGGCAACACGGCGAAAGTCGAGGCCGTTGTAGTCGGAGATGTTACTTTATATTTTGATAGGACTGTTCTAGTTTTAAAAGACGTTTTATATGTGCCGGAGTTTCAGCAAAACCTTGTTTCAGTTTCGAAACTATTTATTCATGGATATTCAATTTTTTTTGATAGTGGTGTTTCTATCATAAGAAATGACGAAGTTATCTATGGTGGCACTTTATATAATTAAGCTTTATACTATTTACGCCAAACATAATACCTATAACTATGTTGCATCTTCTTCAAACCTTAAAAGAAAGTTTTCTTAGAAGATGACACCACATTTCTCCGGCATCTTAGATTAGGTCACATCAATCTAAATAGGATCAAAGACGGCTAAGAATGGGCGTTGGGTAATCTAACAGATTACTCTGTTCCGATCTGCGAATCTGTATAGAAGGAAAGATGTCGACAAGACCCTTCAAAGCGGGCGGTCATAGAGCCAAAGAAGTGTTGGAGCTAGTCCATTCGACTGTGTGGACCTATGTCAACACAAGCTCGTGAATGGTGCAGTATTTTGTCACTTTCATTGGCGATTACTCAAGGTGCGGATACATATACCGCTTCACCGCATAAGTCCGAATGCTTTGAAATTCAAAGAGTTTAAGGCGGAAGTGGAGCGAAGCTTGGTAAGAGTATCAAGTCATCATGATCCGATCGCGGTGGCGAATACCTCGATAACGAGTTTATGGACTATTTGGTGCGGTGTGGGATTACCTCACACTCACTACACCGGCACACCACAACAAAATGGTGTGTCGGGCGAAAAATATGACTCTCTTAGAAATGGTTAGATCAATGATGAGTTATGCAACATTGCCTATTTAGTTACGGGGTATGCCTTAGAAACAATGACACACTTGCTAAATCTAGTACCATCAGTCGGTCGAAAAGACCCTTTTCGAGTTGTGGTTTAGTATGAAACTGGTTTAAGCCACATAAGGATATGGGCAGGTCCAACACATGTCTTGAACAAGAAGGCGACAAGTTGGAGTCTAGATCCAAGCGAGGCTATTTATCGGCTATCCTAGAGGAACGAAGGTAGTTATTTCTATAGTCTAAGGATCGAAAGGTCATTATTAGCACTAATGCCCGATTCTTAGAAGAGGATTATATGAAAACCATAAATCAAAGTTGAAATCATTCTTCAAGAATTAGAAGATGATCGTATTCCACCACCGATTAAGCGAAAGTGCGAGATGTTGTGTCTAGTGGGAGGGATCGACACCGGATACTTCAAGAAATTGAAGTGGGTCGAGTTCCACCGGAGATACCAACCGCTGATGTGGCTCTATTCAACAAGTTGTGCAAGATAGAGAACCACAAGTTACTGCACCCACCGTTGCCATTGTGCGATGCTTGCGCCGTCGTAGTGGGAGGTTGTTCGTCAACCCAAGCGATTTATGTTAAGTGGGTGAATCTTGGTTTAGTCGAGGAAGCGGCGGTAATAATCGACCCATGGACATACGGTGATGCGATCTGAGACATTGATGCAAGATCATGGCACACCGCTATGGACTTAGTAATTGAGTCCATAATAGCTATGGATGTATAACGAAAGACACATTTACCGGATGGCGAGGAAGCCATAGGTAGTAAGTGGGTATCAAGAGAATAGAGATTCGAGATGGAGAGGTTTGACTTTTAAAGCCGGGCTTGTGGTGAAAGGGTACACTCGGATTAAGGGCATCAATTTCGATGAGACCTTTTCACTGTAGCAATGCTCAAGTCTATCGTAATTCTTACGGCCATAGCAGCCACTTAAACCTTGAGGTTTGGCAAATGGATGTGAAAACCGCTTTTCTAAGCGGTTACCTTGAAGAAGGTAGAGACATCTATATGCGACAACCCGAAGGTTATGTGGTGAAGGGTGAAGAGCATCTAGTATGGAAGTTTAAGAAGTCCATTTATGGGCTTAAGCAAGCTTCACGATCACGGAACTTACGCTTTGACGAGGTGGTAAAGTCCCATGGATTTACCCGTTGCCTAGCGAAAGTTGTGTGTATCGTTTAGATGTCAGCGGTTATGTGGTATTTCTTGCACTTCGTAGATGACATCCTTCTACTTGGAAACAATGTGAAGTTGTTATCGGGCGTAAAGAGTTGGTTATCCGATCGGTTTCAAATGAAAGACTTGGGAGATCAACAGTACATTCTTGGGATGAAGGTTTACCGAGATCGCATGAGGAAAATGTTGAGCTTATCTCGAACTTCTTACATTGATCTTGTGATTACTCGTTTTAGTATCGCAGACCGCCAAGAAAGGATTGCTACCTTTCGGACATAGCATTCCTTTATCTAAGGAGCAGTCATTTATGATGCAAAGGAGATAGAGGAAATGAGATAAGTTCCTTACGCTTCCGCCGTAGGAAGTCTCATGTACGCAATGCTATGTACGAGATCCGATATCTGCAATGCGGTAGGCATAGTAGCTAGATATCGTCTAACCACAGACGAGCTCATTGGATCGCGGTAAAGCACATACTCAAGTACACGAAAAGGACTCGAGATTATAGGCTGGTTTACCATGCGGATAGTCTAATGCCTTTGGGTTATTCGACTTCGGTTCCAAGTGGACCGTGATGAGAAAAAGTCTACCTCGGGCTATGTGTTTACCTTGGGAGGTGGGCCGTATCCTAGCGGTGCAAAGCGGCGATGCATGCGGACTCTACCATGGAAACCGAATATGTAGCCGCCTTGAGGCAAGCAGGAGGCTGAATGGTTCGAGAACTACCTCATGGATCTAGGTGTGGTACTGGTTTGCCCAAGAGTATCATAGTTTCTTGTGATAACTCGGTGCGATGGCAAACTCGAAGGAACCACGGACCCACAAGACAATCAAACACATAGAGAGAAAGTACCATGTCATACGAGAAATCGTTAGACGAGGGAACGTGCTGATCGAAAAGATTGATACGACGGATAACCTAGCGGATCCATTCACGAAGAGCCTACCGCAAAAAGTCTACGAAGTTCACATTCGAGGACTTGGATTGCCCATGATGGCACCCACTTAGAAAGGAAACTTTTGTATAAGTGGGAGAAGCAAAGTGATGGTTTTTGGTTTGTAATAGCTAGTAGAGAGACACATTGTATACTAAAAGTTTGCTTTAGTATAAGTGGGAGATTGTTGGATTTGTATACTGAAAGCAGTTTTGGTTGAGCTTGTATACAATGTTTCCGGTTACCACTATTACAATCTCCTATCTGAATTGATTAATTGATTGCATATATCTATGTCCCCTTATCTCATATATAAGTTAGATCATACGATTGTGTAGAAGATCACGGAGTCTATATGATTGGTCAAGCTTAATGAGATATAAAAGTATCACGGTGAGACAACTTGAGGACGAGTTGTCGGTATAGTCTCTGTATAGATAAGAAGTGACTTGACTTGGTTGCTTGTCTATCTTGAGTGCGTCTCTTACGTATTGATGGATCACGGTTAGATGAGTTCTTCTATCCGACCATCGTGAAGAACCTAGATCTCGGAGACTTCGTTGATCTAAACCTCGATAAAGTATTAGGTGAGTATGAGTTCTTGACCATCACTTTAACTTGCTATGGGTGAGGGTTACATGAGATAACAAGATTCTCTGCATCTTGGGTGGTGGCGGTGCTTGTATGTCATGCTAGTTATACATGTCGAGTCACCATATCCGTTTAGGATGATGGCGTCCCTTAAGAGCTCAAAAGGTTTATTGTACTAAACCCTAAAAGTTGAGTTATCTCAAGTACAATAATAAGGTTGAGTGGTACTACTTAAGGAACTAAAGATATTAATTATTTTAAGCGGTCGAGGCAGCGTAAATAATTAATGGACGTCTGATATCTTAAATACGGGGATTCAGTAAAGTCTAAGTCAAGCCCGACTCAACTTCGGTAATAAAGGGGTAAGTCAACATTAATTCTCTAGTGGCATGGATGAATGTTTATAAATTAATTTATGTTCTGGGCTGAGCATAAGATAATTAATTTATTTGAGGCCCATCTTTATTCCTTGCATTTGATCCCTGGGCTGGCCCATCCAGGCCTGGAGCTAAGGTGAATTTTGCCCCCTCCTCTCTAGAGTCCTTCTGGGACTCAGCTTGATCCTCTCTATCCTAAAGGATATTATTATATTTATTAGATATGCATAAATCATATCTTGATAAGGTTTAGGGTTGCATTATAAATATAAGGTGAGAGAGAAAATCAAGGCTAATGCTTAGCTAATATTTTCGAGAATTCCTATTCCAATAGGGTGAAATTTTCAAAAACTTTGAGTAGAAGAAAGAGGGTGATTTTCTATAGCATTCTCCATAGACTTTCCTCACTCGACATTGGAGATTAGGCAACCGGGATACAGTCCAGAAGATCAAAGCACGAGTCTTGATCCGTTCTACCCCGACAGATTTGCAGGTAAACACGAGAAAACTCCTACATGTTGCAATTTATTATATAGGTGCATGCTAGGCATATAATCAATGTATGGTGAATTAAACATCCAAGATAGATCCTCGGGAGCGGGTTAAAATCCGATTTCCCTACAACAATTTCATCATAGCATATTGAAGAAGTCCTAAGTTCTTTAAATATTTCTTAATTTTATCTTCAATACCCAAACTTTGCATCAATTGCCAATTGAATTGACACGGTGGAGTTATCTCTTGCTGTGCAAAACGACGATAAAGTGTACATTCTACTGGATTATATATGGAA
The DNA here is from genome assembly GCA_036937905.1 of Salvia rosmarinus. Taxonomy (NCBI): domain Eukaryota; kingdom Viridiplantae; phylum Streptophyta; class Magnoliopsida; order Lamiales; family Lamiaceae; genus Salvia; species Salvia rosmarinus. The sequence continues at coordinate 517,126 of JAODLM010000689.1, forward strand.
AATGTGGCTGAGTACATTCTACCGATATCTTCCAAGGGTTCATCCATTGGAACATCATCATCCCGAGGGTGACGGGAGCTAGACCCGACAACTTGCTTTATTCGAACCATATAGTTATACGTGCGATTGGACACTTTGGCGAATCGCGAGAAAAACCGAATAGAGGTGAGCACGGGGCTGGGGCTCGGAGGAAGCGCCGCGCGTAGGAAAGCCTTTGGATGGAGGGGCGCGTGCGTTGGGGCACGAGCACGCACCGGAGATTACATCGACGGAAGGAGGCGGGCGATGGGGCGAGGCGATCGCTGATAGCGCGGAGACGGATGAGCGGGCGGCTGGTGTTGAAAGTTTCACGGGCGTGCGGCGCGAAGTTGAGCACCGGACGGAGCCGGATGGGCGCACAGGCGCTGTGCGTGGGGAGAGAGAGCACCGAATGGGCGGCGTGCGTTGCGGCGAGCCTTGGTAAGACGGTCGGCACGAAGTGGGCGAGCTCAGGTCGGATCTAGCACCGACGCGATAGGAAATACCGGACGGAGAGGAAGCGTCTTGTTGGAAGCGGCGCGCGACAAGGCGATAAGCGTCGGACGAATGACAACGTGTGCTTTGAGGCACGTGGAATTTATGTGTGGGCGCGGAATCTGGTCAAGCGCCGGACGGAGAGGAGGAAGCCGTTGCATGGGGGTGGACGTGGACAACCTGGAGCGAGCGACGTGCTTAGGGCGTCGGATGAAAACGTAACGCCGGACGAGACAGGCGGGTCTTTGGAGTCTTTGGGAGCGGAGATCGGAGGCGAAAGCGTCGGGCGTGGCGAAAGGGGCTCGAGCACCGACGGAGAGTGGCGAAACGACGGGCGAGCTAGAGTGACGATGCTGATTAAAAAACACGAGAGATAAAGGTTAGAAACCCTAGCCTCTTATAATATATAAATAATTATTTTTTTTTATTTTTTTATTATAATATATATATATATATATATATATCCATCCAACTAGTTTCATGGCGTCCGGTGCTGGGTGACGTTCTTTGCCTAATTAACGTTTCGTACCCAGCGTTGGTTTCGCCGCGTCCGACGTTGGGTGATCTTTCTGTACTCTTTTTTCAATAGTACCCAAAGATCGGTTTCGGTCGTCCGGCGCTGGGGTACCTCTCTGATGAAATTTTGAATGCGCCGGTGGCCGCTTAACTGCGTCCGTGCAGGGTGCCTTTTTCTGTCAGCAAAAGTGTGTTCCACACTTTGTCTTTTCCTATCCATATTCCAATGCCTCCTAGATAATGCAACTCCTAATCCTGCACCACACAAAACCAAAACAAAGACGAAAACACAAACAAAAACAAAACGAAAAGAAAACAAGAACAAAGCATAAAAATAAAAACGTGGGTTGCCTCCCACGAAGCGCTAGTTTTACCGTCACTAGCCCGACCATTAATCCTTCATTCTAAAACTGCCTCTTGGAGTTTTATCGACTTAGTCTCCATCACATTCGGTGCTCCTTCAATGTACAACTTTACACGTTGTCCATTGACTTGGAAAGACTTCTTCTCATTACGATTATATAATTTTACCGTTCCATATGGAAACACCTCTTCTATCTCGTATGGACCACTCCATCTACTTCGAAGCTTCCCGGGAAACAGTCTCAACCGTGAATTAAAAAGAAGCACTTTCATTCCAGGTTGAAGATCTTTTCTCACCAATTTCTTATCATGGATTCTCTTCATCTTTTCCTTATAAATTCGAGCATTCTCATAAGCTTCATCACGCAGTTCTTCAAGCTTATACAACTGTAAGGTCCGCTCTTTTCCAGCTTGAGGCAAATCCCAATTCACGTTCCTAATTACCCAATATGCTTTATGTTCAATCTCAACCAGAAGGTGACTATAGGGAAAACTGATTTTGACCCTCTCCCGAGGATCTATCTTGGATGTTTAATTCACCATACATTGATTATATACCTAGCATGCACCTATATAATTAATTGCAACACGTAGGTGTTTTCTCGTGTTTACCTTTGAATGCATCGGTGGATCGGGATGAGCAATTGAGACTCGTGCTTTGATCTTCCGGGCAGATCCGGTTACCCAATCTCCAATATCAGTGGGGATAATCTATGGAGAATGCTACAGAAATCACCCTATCCTCTATGAATTTTGAAAATTCCTCACAAAAGACTATTGTGATTCACGAAAATAATGCTAGGAAAATTGTGAGGATTAGCCTTGATCTTATCTCTTACCTTATATTTATAATGCATTACCATAATCCTATAAGGAAAGGATCCATGCATATCCCATAAATATAATAATATCCTTATAGGATAAAGAGATTCAAATCCTTGCCATAGAGGGAGGTAGGCGCCGATTCCTTCAGTAGCTCTTGGCTGGATGGGCCACCTGTGGATCAAATGCAAGGAATAAATATGGGCCTCAAATAAATTAATTATCTTATGTTCACCCGTAACATAAATTAATTTATAAACATTCATTCATGCCACTAGAGAATAAATCTTGACTTACCCTTTATTACCGAAGGTGAGTCGGACTTGCACTTAGATATTACGAATCCCGTATTTAAGATATCGCACGTCCATTAATTATTTAGAGCATTCTCGATCGCTTAAAATAATTAATATCTTTAATTCCTTAAGTAGTACCACTCAACCTTATTATTGTACTTGAGCTAACTCAACTGCGGGGTTTAGTACAATAAACCTTTGAGCTCCTTAAGGGGCGCCATCTTCCTAAACGGATCGGTGACTCGTCTGAGATAACTAGCATGACATACAAGCACCGCCAACACCCAAGATGAGAATATTGGGTTAGAACATATAACCTCACCCATGACAAGTCAAAGTGATGGTCAACAACTCATACTCACCTAATACCTTATCGAGGTTTAGATCATCGTAAGTCACCGAGATCTTGGTTCTTCACGACGGTCGACGTGAAGAACTCATCTCACCGTGATCCTTCATACGTCGAGACGCACCAAAGATAGACAAGCAACCAAGTCAAGTCACTTTATCTATACGCGCCTATACCGACAACTCGTCCTCAAGTTGTCTCACCAGAAACTTTTATATCTCATTAAGCTTGACCAATCATACGTACTTCGTGATCTTCTACACACTCGTATGATCTAACTTATATATGAGATAAGGGACACGATATATGCAATCAAGTAATCAATTCGGATAGAGATTGTAATAGTGGTAACAGGAAACATTGTATACAAGCTCAACCAAAACTGCTTTCAGTATACAAATCCAACAGTGACACGACTTACCATAGACCAACTTATAGGGACTCATCCTCAATACAGTTTTTTAAGCCGTTCGATATGCCCATAGAGCCTTATTCAGTTTAGTTGCCCAATCTTTTCTCGATGGCTTCACCATTTTTTCCAAGATCCACTTGATTTGCTTGTTGCTCGTCTCAGTCTGTCCTGAAGTTTGAGGATGATATGGTGTTGCTATTTTGTGGGAAACTCCATTCTTCTTCATCAATTTCTCAAATAACTTATTACAGAAGTGTTCACCCCATCACTAATTGTAGCTCGAGGAAATCCAAACCTGCAAATAGTATTATCATGCACAAACTTGATGACAATATTAGCATCACATGTCCGGATAGAAATTGTTTCCACCCATTTGGACACATAATCTACAGCAAGAAGAATATACTCAAACCCACAAGACTTTGGAAAAGGACCCATAAAATTAATGCCACACACGTAAAAAATTTTAACAGGTAAATTTGTATTAAGGGGCATCTCATTTCTCACTCCTATCGCAACAACCCGTTGACACCTATCACATGCTAGCGTAAATTATCGCGATCCTTAAAGATTGACGATAAATAAAATCCAGAGAACGCTTAAAGCGCGGTCCCACCCCAAAATGTCCTCCACAGTGCAAAGCATGACACAACGTTAGGATCTCTGGCTACTCTTCTGCTGGAATGCATCTTCTGATAACCTCATCATTACCCAGACAAAAAAGATAAGGATCATCCCAATAGTAGTTCCTGCAAGACGACAATAACCTTTTCTTCTCTCGAAGAAATATCAGGACGTAATTTTCCACTTGCAAGATAATTGCATATATCAGCATACCAAGGAATGATAGAAGTCTCAAATGCATGCTCAAAGGGAAACTCATCACTAATGCCTAGAGGTGGCAAAGTAGCGGGCCGGGCGACCCAGCCTCGGGCCCGTCGGGCTTTTATATTTTTTGGGCCGGGTTGGGCCGACCCGAAATTTTTTCGGGCCTAGAAATATGAAGCCCAAAACAACCCCGGGCATGCTTTCGGGCGGGCGGGCTTTTTTTAGATTATTTTGAAAAAAAAAAATTAATATATAAAATTATTATTTTAAATTTCAAAAAAATAAATATATTAAATACATAATTAAAATCTCATAACTTCAACTTAAATAAAAAATCAGTGATAAGAACATATTAAGTTTACTTATTCTTATGATAATGCTTCTTGTATATTTTGACATATTTATGTATTCATATGATGATATTGTAATGCAGTATAATTTTAATTCTTTAATTTAAGGAGAAATAAATTAGTAATTACAAATCAAATTTAAATGATATTATTAAACGTCAATTCCACTTATACGCTAAAAATAATTGAGAAAATAAATTAATTATACAATATATATTTAAGATTAATGATTCAAAATAGTTTTACATATTATAAGGTCATTAATCATCAGCCTATATTTTTTGGAGATCATTTCTTTTATGAATAATTTTTGAATGATTTATGAAGTTATTATTCTTTTCAGAATTTTGATGTGTTGCAATTCAAAAAAATATATTTTCCTACCAATATGTGAATTAGTAAGAAACTTTTACTATAAAATATAATTAATATTATTAAAAAATTATAGATATGTATATTAAATAATTTATAAAATATATCTATTTAATAAAATATTGGGCGGTCTTTTTTAGCCTAAAACCCCGGGCTTTTTTGGCCCGGGGTTTTTTTCGGATGGGCTTTTTAGGCCCTGTTTTTTTCGGACCTTTAATTTTTAAGCCCAAACCAACCCAAACCCCGGGTACACCGGGCGGGCTTTTCGGGCAGGACTCATTTTGCCGGCTCTACTAATGCCAGATTAATGTAAGTCATCCGATTGGGGGTTAAAGGGAAGAGAGATAAATGATCGCTACTGCATTCTCACTACCCTTTCTATCCTTAATCTCAACATCGAATTCTTGCAGCAATAAAATCCACCTAATTAATCTAGGTTTGGCTTTAGGTTTAGACATCATGTATCGAAGAGCTGCATGATCATTGTGTACAATTGTTTTAGATCCTAGAATATAAGATCTAAACTTGTCTAAAGCAAAAACCACAGCTAAAAGCTCTTTTTCTGTAGTCGTGTAATTTCCTTGCGCATAATTAAGAGTTAAACTTTCATAGTAAATCACACGCAACATTTTGTCAATACGTTGACCTAGGAAGCTCCTACTGCAGTGTTCGATGCATCACACATAGTCTCAAAGGGCAACGACCAATCGAGGGCAACAACAATAGGTGCAGAAATAAGTTTTTCTTTCAAAGTATTGAAAGCATGCAAGCAACTTTCATCAAACAGAAAATGAACATCTTGGGCAAGCAATTTGCATAATGGTTGACTTATTTTAGAAAAATCATTAATAAATCGTCTATAAAAACCTACGTGCCCTAAGAAACTTCTAATTCCTCTAACATCAATTGGTGGTGGCAATTTTTCAATTACATCGATTTTTGTCTTATCAACTTGGATCCCCTTTTTAGACACCACATGTCCTAGTAAAATCCCACTTGTCACCATAAAATGACCATTTTCCCAGCTTAAAGTAAGATTGCATTCAATGCAACGTGCAAGAACCACATCTAACTTCATAAGACAATCATAATCCAAGAACTGAAAAATCATCCATAAATACATCAATGAAATTACCAATCATTTCTGAAAAGATAGAAGTCATGCATCTTTGAAACGTTCCAGGGGCATTGCACAAACCAAACGGCATCCTCCTCCATGCGAAAGTGCCAAAGGACAAGTAAAAATTGTTTTGGCTTAATCCTCCGGAGCAATTGCTACCTGATAATAGCCAAACAAACCATTAAGAAAACAATAATATTCATGTCCAGCTAGTTTATCTAACATTTGATCAATAAATGGAAGAGGAAAATGATCTTTTCTAGTGGTGGCATTCAATTTTCGATAGTCGATGCACATCCTCTATCCAGTGGTGGTTCTTGTTGGCACAAGCTCTCCTTTATCATTTTTCACCACAGTGATGCCACCTTTCTTGAGTACCACGTGAACTGGACTAACCCATTGACTGTCTGCTACGGGATAGATGAGTCCTTCTGCAAGGAGCTTTAGAAACTCTTTCTTGACTACCTCCATAAGGTTAGGATTCAACCTTCGTTGTCCTTCTCGAATTGGCCTAGTCCCTTCCTCAAGTACTATCAGATGCATGCACATAGCTGGGCTTATCCCTCGAATATCGGACATACTCCATCCAAGAGCTTGTTTATTCTTTTTCAGCACCTCAACGAGTTGTTCTTCCTTTACCTTGTTGAGCCCGACAAATATTTTGACAGGTTTCTGCTCACCCTCCTTGAGATAGACATATTTGAGGTGTTCGGGTAACTCTTTGAGGTCTGGTTTCCCTTGCGGATGCAATCTTTCCACATCTACCTTTCGATTTTCCTCCGTAATATTGCGCTCCAGACAGAGCTTCTCTTCATTTTCATCAAAACTTGCAAGAAAGGTTTCTATGCGATCTTCTTGCAATACACATGTCTCGACCAAAACGCATTCAATAGCATCTATGTAAGAACAATTATCAATCACATCAGAAGATGGTACTATAGTGCTATCTCTAATGAAAAATGACACGCTTCTCCCAACACCGCCATTTTTAATACTCCATTTTTAACATCAATCAACGTGTTGGTGGTAGCCATAAAAGGTCTACCGAAAAGAATTGTGTGCTCTCTACCATTTTCCTTAACGTCACCCACATCAAGAACAACGAAATCAACAGGAATAATCAACCCACCCACTCTGACTAATATGTCCTTGATAATCCCTTGAGGATAACGAATTGATCTATCAGCTAACTGTAGACACATGGGAGTAGGTTTTAATTCCTCTAATTCTAGTTGCTCAAAAATAGAGTAAGGCATTAAGTTTATACCTGCACCTTAGTCGAGCATGTCTGTAGCTACCTTTCCATTTCCCAAAGCAATCTTTATCATAAAACTTCACTGAGCCTTGTTGCTTGGGTGCAATTGATGCCAAAAATAGCACTAGCAACTTCTGACACAATAACCTTCTCGCCATCTCAGAACTTTCTTTTCGATGCCAACTCCTTGAAGAATTTTACGATGTCTTTGGCACATTTCGAATAACATCTAGGAGGCGTAAGTTCACGTTCACCTTAGAGAGCATCTTGTAGAACTCTAAGAACTAATGATCCTTCTTTTCACTTCTCAACCTGCTCTGAAAGGGAATTGGAGGTTGATACGGATTCTCGGCTTTGTGAAGCCTCGGATGTCTCTTCTCGTCCTCATCTATACTTTCTTTTTGCAATTCCACAGTCACCTTAGTCAATCTGGTTTCCTTTAGTGGAATTTCCACTCTATTGTCAATCGTTTTCCCACTCCTAAGAACCGTGATTGCTTGTGATTGTTCAGGCTGACTAGGCAATTTCCCTTTCTGTCCTTGTTGTGCCAATTCTCCAACGGTCCCAGCCAACTGTCATACTTGAGTTTCTATTCTTTTCATTGATGCTTCCACATACTGAAATCTCTGGTGACTTGCCTGGATAAAAGTTTGTAGAGAATCCTCAAGCGTTGGCTTTCTGGGTGCACCCGGCTGCTACTGGGTTTGTGGAGGTGGCTGCTGCTGTTGTTGTTGCTACTGCTGGAACCGCTGCTGCTTAGAAGGCATCTGCTATCTGAACTGAGCTCCCTGACTAGAAATTAGGATAATCTCTCCAGTCAGGATTGTAAGAATTTGAAAAGTGATCGTATTTAAGCCTCAGTTGATAGCCTTGCTGATTGCCTCTTTAGAACCCTTGTTGGAACCCTTGCATGGCATTAACTTGCACTTCTTCATATGCCATCTCATTGGCTCTTTGGAACATGTTTGCTCCGTGCCCCGCTTCACCACAAATACCACAAGTTTCCATTAACATTACTTGTTGTTGTTGGAATTGAGGTGGGGTCTGAGACTCGTTTGCTCTCAATAGCTGTACTTGATGAGTTAGATCCGCCAATTGCTGTGTCACTTCGAAGTTAGGCGTTACCTCATTTGCTACAGCCGGCCTTCGTCCTGCGCTTCTCCTTTGTGAATTTACAGCTAACGTCTCCAAAATTTCGCTAACATCATTGGCAATATAATTATCAATGTCTCCTCCAGTCGCATTGTCTATCATGTATTGGAAGTCCATCGTCAAACCATCATAGAAAAACTGATTAAGGAGCTCAGCTAGGTAATGGTGATGCGGGCATTGCTGCTGTAGCGACTTGAAACGATCCCATGCCTCATGAAGAGGTTCTCCAGCTATCTGCTTGAAGGTAGCTATCTTAGCTCTCAGCTTTTGTGTTTTCTAGTTCGAGTAGTATTTTTCCATGAATTTTTCATATATTGCTTGCCAACTCGTCAATGAACCAGGCTGTAGAGACATCAGCCGTGTCTTGGCTCTATCCTTTAAGGTGTAAGGAAAACACCTCATTCTTAGAGTATCTTCTGTGAGCCCGTTCAACGGAAAGGTATGAACCACTACATAGAACTCCCGGATGAAGTTCAAAGCATCCTCACTTGGAATCCCATAGAACAAAGGTAGAAGGTTGAAGTGAATGTGCTTCAACTCATAGTATTGGGCTCGGATCCCGAGGACTATGCATGACATTGTCACCCCAATGACGGGTCGAGCAAAGTCATGCATCCACCGGTTTCCTTCCTCATTAGCTCCTCCATTTGCTGCCATTTCTTCTGGTACGAATTCCTCACTCGGAGATCTAGTCTCCAAATTTTCGTGCTCAACTGTCTTTGAACTCGTCTCACTTTCAGACGAGCTTTCTTCTTCCGAGTTCGAAAGATTAAAATCTCTCACCCCATGAATGTTGTCTATCACCGTGCCAACTTCCTTTTAAGACTTCGACGACCTAGCATACACAAACACAAGACAAGAAAATGAATTACGCGCACCTGTGGGAAGTAATGAACCACACAAAAATAAAATAAAGAAAAATAGAAGAAAATGAGGTAAAAATAATACAATCAAAAATGCCTAAAGCCTTTCCCGGTAACGGCGCCAAAATTTGTTCCGACCAAATTATTCTTCTAAGTCGCTCGCAATAGTACGAGGTCTCTATAGAGTGGTAAGGTCGACCCAAGTCGAATCTCTCGAGGAAGATTTAATAGGGCTTATGATGTGTTACGATTAAAACAGTAAATCTAAATCCTAAACTTGTTTGGGAGATGATGCTTAAATAAAATAAACTGTAATTAAATCACGATGATAATTCAAACCAAGCGTTCAAAGCAATTTAGTTGCAAAAGGGATAATTCAAGATTGTGAGAAAATTAGGGTATTAGGTTTTTGCCTTGATTATTGATAAATGATTGCTTAAGAAATCTACCTACTCATACAATCCTCTAACCTTTAATTTAAACACTCGACTTTCGTTCCGTAGATTAAACCTAAGTTATAAGATTTCACAAATAAATAAACCATTAGAGTACTCGTTTCTGGTAACGTCTAACCCAATTGATTCCTATGGATGCAACGTATCTATCTCTCGATAATATACTAAACATAAACAATTAAATTGTGATCAATCACTTAACAGTTGTAATACCCCGAGAAATTTAAAACTTCGATTATTAATTTCTTTAGCTAAATCGAGATTTAAGTTTAGAGCGATTATTAAAATTTATAATCATCGACGTTTGATTTCATTTCGAGCGAGAAAATTTATACGATTCTGGGAGAACGAATACAGTTATAAGTCGAACCGGATATTTTATCTTGGATAAATTATTTAGTCGAACCATATCATTTAAAATTCCTTACTTTACTCCACTTTTCCCACATAATCATCATTTTGGTCAAATCGAAAAAGTATCCTATGAAAACTTGCGACAACACACCTATTTAGTTTTCTCTCCTCTCATATTAAATTGATCAACCCACATTTCTCCCAATTTCCAAATGGCGACAACAACGAAGGAACCAACAAAATGTAAGAACTCATTTCTATATTTTTCATTTTCTTACAAGATCGAGCTAACAACTTCTACACTTTGTTGTTTGAAATTACTATCATTTGATCAAAACAACAACAAAGCAAACTCATCCACCACTTCATATAGGTTCGTATCACTCCATTTCATTCAATCAATATTAATATGTTTGAGTCCTTGAAAAACAACATATATACACCTAGCAATCTTTTACACATAGAATTTAAGAATATGTAAAGCATAGGAAATTTGCCATCGGGTTAAATTTGACCGAGCCACTAGGGTCACCGTGGGTCGACGGAGGTGGCCAAGCGAAGCGGCATGGCACAACCACGGCGGCGCCATGGCGTCCTCGGCAGGACCTCCCGAGCCCGGCGACGGTGGAAAACTGAAAAACAAAGGCGGTGAGAGATTGAGAGGAGGTATGTCGGTGCATGTGTGTGCGTGAGCAGCGGCGGCGGCTGCTTGAGCTAAACATCACGCGGTGGTGGAGACGAAGACTCGACCCCGATCTCGTCGGAGGCGAGGAGGCGTCGGGTAGATCGGCGAGAGGGTGAGATCGTGTGTATATATGTATGTGTTCGTGTGTGTATGGGCAGCGGTTCGCAAGAGAAATGAGAGAGAAGGTGGACGAAGGTCGATAAAGGCGACCGTGGTGTCGTCGGACATGGTGGCTCATGGAGAGCAACGACACGGTAGCGGCGAGATGGAGGAGGAGATGTTATTGTGTGTGTTCATCCACGTGTGTGCGTGAGTGTGAATGAGTGGAGGAAGCCGAGGTCGGGACGGCGTGGCTCGTCGGCGGCGAGGTGGCGGGACGTGGAGGCGGCGGCGGCGTCGATCTTGTGTTGTGTGAGAACCGAGAGAGACGAGAGAGAGATCTGAAATTGTGGAGGGGGGCGGCTAGGCTAGTGTATTTTAATTAGGTTAGTTTAGTTCTTTTAAGTTGGGCCAAATGGGGTTGGGCCGATTTTAATTCGTTTGGGCCAAACCTATATGGGCCGAATTAAATGGTGATGGGCTGCTAGGGTTTGTTTTGGTTCTTGCAATGTTTTGGGCCAATTTTTTGGTTGGGCCGAGAATATAAGTGTTGGGCTTGGTTAGTTTAATTATTTGGCTGAAAAATTTATATGTTTGGGCTTGAGATAATGGGCTGAGTTTGGGCCCAAAATAATATTAATATGGGCTCTGAAATTAAAATGATATGGGCTCTTGAATTAATTGAATATGCTTTGAATTAAATGGAAGAAGGGCTCTTGAATTAAATTGAAGATGGGCTTAGACTTATTTTCTATATTTGGCTAAGAATTTAATTTGATAATGGACTTGAATTATCTAGCTATGATCCATTAAAATTAAATTAAGGATTTAATAAATTCTATATTAATTAAATATGAGATTTAATTTTAGTAATTAAATTTTGGGATTAATTCTTAATTAATTAAATAATAATCTAAATATCAATTATTTAGAGTGAATTAATTAAATTCATTAGATTGAATAAAGTCTAATTTTAGAAATTGAATAACATAATTAATTAATTATGTTAAAGAATAATTGAAATTATTCTTTTAAGTGATTTACTTATATAATGAGATAGACCTTATGTATTTTGTTACAAAGGTGTGATGAGAAATAAATCTAATTAGTGGATATCTAAGATTAATTAAATTAATTTGATTGATTAATCAAATATTATTGGACTTTTAAATTTATCCATTTAATTAATATTTAATTATGGATCTACTTAATTAAATTGGAGATTTAATTAAGTAATAAGTTGCTTATGTCAAATAGATGATTGAGAAAATTTTATTTAAGCAACTTAAATTTATAAAACGTTTGTTAGATGTTGATTGATTCTGAGAAATATTTATTAATTGTGTAGTATTAGTATGAGTTTCTCGGATAGAATATGTGGGACGTGTGAGACAAGAAGCGCGGCGAAGAAATTTTAGCAATGAATGAGGATTTGGATCTCGAAAGCGTTGATCTGCGTTAACAAGCAGCGAATATTAGTTATGAACTTAAGATCCATAAATTATACGAAGCGACGCGAAGAAACATCGTTGGAAGGGAAGAATGCAACGTCGAGTATCACCTATCGTTATGGCGAGACCAATCGAATAGGCGAAATATGAATATTAATTAAGTCGTATCGATGGCGAAAATCCAAAACCCAGACTTAAAAGATATCGGTATCGAGTCTTAATGATACTTCTCGAAAGAAGCGAATGACATACTAAATCATATTTCTTGCGTTGACAAGGTCCGCGTGGACATAAGCGAAAACAACAGAGGATCGCTAGCGGTATTCGAAGGACAATTCTTGAGGTGGGCTTTTCTTGAAACAAAATGATTATGCATAACTTCAAGCATGATTTACAAAAGCTTTATGAAATATTATTGCATGAGCTGTTATTGACGCCAAATATTTATGTTTTGTTGTGTCCATATCGAGGTTGATTTGTCCAAATGTGGGACGAGAATTGATTGGTATATGTGAATGAGTTGGTCCACCAGCGTTAAAAAGGGTAACGATCGAATCCGACTTAGTTGAGGACTAACTCGGATTGTGTACACGCATGTGTTGTGTGTTAAGGTTAGCTACCTCGACCGGTCACGGCGACTATGTGTATGTGGCCACCTCCATAGTGCTTGTGAATGAATGAGCGAATGAATGATGAATGAATTACGGATATGGAACAACGTGGATGAAATAGTCCGGCGGACACTTTTGGAAAATGATAAAATATTTGATAGGCATGAGCCTTTTCAACTAAAATCCTCATGTGCTATTGTGGGCGGTTCAATAACTTTTATGAAGAAAATATTTTCGTGATGAGTCCATTTGAGTACTTTTGTACTTAGCCTTGCATATTCGTTTTGATGTGCGGGTTGAGCAAGGATTGATGATGGGTGCGAGGTGGTGCAAAGTGGTAGTGGTTTTGTTGTTTTAATTTAAGGGATTTCTAGAACCTTGAGCATGCATCATCATATGTATGTTCACACGTTTATTCTTTGCCAAACTCTTATGTTTTGTTGGTATCTGTTGATTATAGCGCTATCATATCGTATTGAGCTGGAGGTCGTACCTCGTTCCTTGAAGTCGCCACGATTGGGTTAGACTTGAACATAGAACCTTTTGGCAAGTCTTTACGTGACTTGAGTTTGTCTGATCTGACGTATCCCTTTTAGTCTACGCATTTATTCACAATTGATGGGTTAATCGTATTGGTTTAAATTATATATATATCCACTGCATTTATCATACCAGTGACGATCCATGTGATCCGTACTTTCTTTGGAAGTCGAATTAGTTATAAAGTTATATCGAGCTTTTGTTCGCTCTGAACCCTAGAAACCCTTTCCTTGAATTCTAAGTTGAAAGTTGAGTATGGAAACTCTTGGTATTTGTCTGCCCTTCCTTGGATCTTAAATTGAAAAATTGAGTCTTGAAACTATTTGTGTTTGACTACCACTGCTCTGCACTCCATCATCGTCCTGCTCAACGAGGAAGAAGGTAACCATTTCAACTGAAAGTTGTTTTGAAATGAAGGAAGTTTATGAAATGTGAAATGGACTTAAAAGTCGCATTGTGTTGGAAGTTGAAATATGTTTGAAAGGAGAAAAAGTCTCGAAATTTCAAATGGGTTGTTGTTTCAATGATTTTGGAAAATGAATGATTGACATTGAAAAATTATTTTCAAAATAACGATTGTTAAGTTGAAGAAAAAGTTGAAAACTACGGGAGATTGATAAAGTAATGATATGAGAATATCATTGATTGCATATATGTTATGAGTTGTGTTTACTCCTATATGCAAAGCATCTTTAGAGGCATAATATAAATGAGTATGTTTTCCATGAGAACATAGACTCTTAAGGCATGATCCCTTTTGCGCGAACTTAGTATGAGAACATAAGGTGTCCCAGATTGAGCGGAATACTAAGGAAGAGCGAGAACATCGAAATTATAAGAATCTCAATCCAAGCGGTTTGATGATGAGAATCTGACAACTCTACGATGACGAGCGATTGTTTAGCGGAGGTTCGCCTTATTACGAGTCCCAACCTCTCTGCGAAGAAATTTGAACACTATACATGCTATTTCTATCGTGGCGATAACGAAGAATCAAAGCATAACGTTAAGAAAGTATGAAAAAAAAAAAGAAAAAAAGAATGAATTTTGAGTATTGCGAGGAGCATATGATCGAATGTTATGATTCGATTGGAAATAAAGGTTTCATAACTCGATGAGAAATGATGACCACTTAGCCTTACAGAATGCTAGACATTGAATGTACATTTTATCCTAAGAGACCATACAATCTCTTTTCGAATACCAAATTAATAAAATAAGATATAAGATTATGGTTCGAGCGATGTTTACGACTAAAAGTCCTTTATCCCGTGAACCATACCCAAGGTTGTATATTCCTACTAGGCGTGTCGAGGAGGCGGCGCGGTGAGTTCTTAGCTCACTTCATGTGACACTAGGTTCTTGTACATGGGCGTGGTACATCATACTACGACGGCGTACTCAGGCGGTTCTGAGGCGCCACCCGATTAGCGAGGGTGTACACATGAGATCATCTGAATACATATATCATCGTCGAGAGCTTGATTTCGTTCCATCAACCACACGAACTACGTATTCATGGTATACGGAGCTGTAACTTCTGACTGTATCTCCACGGCGAGAATACACATATGGCATGATGAAAATCCCGAGTGGCTCCACCGGAGATGCCTCGTTTAGCATCTAATGGACTGCATTCTTACAGGTTGTGGCGGGAACATATTCGAGGTGGAACTTCTCGTCCTTGACAACTCACTTTTCGGTCCTACCACGGTGGGATTCCATCCCGTCATTGCTCGCCCGGATCATCGTTGTCGATCGGTCCATGCCGACTCGCATCTACCTACCGGTGTTTCCCAGGTTCAATGACCACCCGTGCGGACACATGTCCCACGATCTTGTAGAGATTGACGAATCACGTGGCCTAACCGTATGCGTTGTGAGAGAAACTTGTGCCATCTTGCCATTTCTCAAATTCAGTGATGCCTATAAGGAGATCATGGTGAGGTCCATCGAGACCTAATTGCTAGGGAAGAAGCTAGAATTATTTGAATTAGAAACCGTGAGTCCCACATTCAATGATGAGGTCGAAGAGAAGTAGGACCCGGAGGAAGATCACGAGGAGGACACACTGCGACAATGAGATGGAGGAAATTGATAGTACCCATACTCTCGGTTCGACTCCAACACGATGAGCTCTATTTATACCACAGGCGATTATGGATCTAGTTATTTAAGACTATAAAGTGTTTTGTTTATATCGATTGCATATTTGGTGATGCATACGAGAACAATGAGTCGTTACGATCTGAACCCTTATTTTGATGACCTCGGTAGTATTTAAATATTTATGCGCATCGTGATTAGGTATGTGGAGGATGCCGATATTAGTTTTGGAGCATCATACTCCGTGCACAGCCTCTTTTGGTAAATCTCGAGAACGCGATGAAAATCCTTGTAGGGCATTTGACTTGATATGATGATAGCTCATCGAGAGCAATTAGTTTTGATGTCGTATTACATGATGTCGACGATGTACTAGACTTACGCGTATGATTATAAATACATATCGCATGAGATATTTAAGATCACGATGGATGGTATAAGAAGATGTTTGATTGCGTATATATAAGAGGATTGAAGAGCTAATCCTTAGTTAGAATCCGCCATTTTCAGCGGAATGGGAATCTCGTGCATACGAGACTATGGATTCAGCTAGAACGAATCCTTAAATTTCTTTATTACACCTCTTAAGGCGCTTGTCATGCGTTGCTTTGCAAATGATTGGTGCGGTGATTTACGGCGGGAAGCGAAGAAAGACCTTATATGAATAGGAACTAGAAGCTTACACAGGAAGAGTTCGAGGAGGAAGTGTACGAGAAGTACATTCTAAGAGCTACCGTAAGATGAAAGAACACGAGTTCTACAATTTACGATAAGGAAAGACCACGGTCACGAGTTACGACCGTGCATCTGCGAGATGTCGCGGTATCGCCTCATTTGTTTGACAGCGGCGAGAAGAGGCGAGAAGTTACGAAAGAGACTCAGTGATACGATCCTCGTCGATCGGTTGGAAATTGGCGAATCGTAACCTAGAATCAAATGTGAAAAAGAAGAGCTCTTGAAGAGAATAAAACTCATTAATATATTTGAAATCAAAGCTTAATATTTCATGAGTTTACAAGCCTCTATATAGGCTGAAAATTTAAGCGCTTTGCTCGAGCTCTTGTGATTGGTTCATTTGGGAACCCGAACAAGTCGGGAATCAGCGAACTTTAGGTTGCATCACTCTATCATGAGATCAGTGTCACTAATCGGTCATGGAAATCGATCTATCGTGAGGCCCTTAATAGAGCATTGGACATTGAGGATGCCACACGAGGATAGGATTATTGCTGTACATCCACGAATCACCAAGGAGATCGTGGAAAGAGAAAGTGGGAAGGACCCCACCAGGTCGAAGATCAAATGTTGGCCGGGCCGACACGAGGCCATGACAAGTGAGTAATGTACCATCTCGGCACGAATAAGACAATGAGCGTGCCATAGTACCCGCGCTGGCGGAGGAAACTAAATATTCGTGAAACTCCCGTATGCCCTAAATGCCATAGGAGTCACAAAGAGTCTACATGTTCACAATGATGAATGTTTCAAATGTGTCGGAAGGGGTCACTACTCGAGGGGACCGTCGAGGATACGCCATGAGAGAATGACCATCGATGAACCGAATCGAGTCAGACAAATCCACGCTATCCAAGCTCAACCGTTCGAGCAACAAACCCGGTCCGGTACTTCCGGCCAAATCGGCGACCATATCGACCACGGCGACAACGACAACAACAATGGCGACAACCGCGACAACGATACCGCCAACTCCACAACAACAACAAGGCGACAACAACGCGCGACAACAACGACAACACCATCATCAACAACGACAAGCGCCCACAAACTGGGACCTACGCCTCGACCGGAAAGAAATTCCCGGGAGCCGCGAGGAACCAAGGAAACTTGGCGGTATGGGATTACTTCTCCAAATTTCTGTTACCCTCTTGTTTGATCTTGGCTATTTCTGTTACCCTCTTTGACATGATCTTGGCGCGCATCCTTTTATTGTTGAAGCATGCGTTGAGAACTTAGGATTTGATCTAAACACGTTGAACAAATCATGAGAAATTCTTCTCGATGGGAGGAATAAAACGGTAACCACACATGCTTGAACCTAGAACTTGGACTAGGTTTACTTCCGGTCATGACGGATAATCTTCATATCATACCTATGACGGATGTGGACATAATCCTAGAAATGGATTGGTTAACGAATATAATGATACTATCCACGAAATGAAAGTAAGATTTCTTTCCAACATCTCGGAAAGAAACACATAAACTTTCACGGGATCGGCATGGGAAGAAGAGTCCCGATCATATCCGCGCTATAAGCGAGAACATTGTTGAGCAGGACGGATGACCACATCTACCTTGTCTATCTCGAGGAGGAAGACGAGAATAAGAGAAGGATAAAAGGCGTTTCGATTGTGAGAGAATATTCGATGATTTTCGGATGAACTACGGATTACCGCCGACTCGACGGATGGAGTCCTGATCGATCTCAAACCGGGTTACGCCACATGTTGAAAGCCCATACGGATGACACCAAGGAACTTAAGGAATTGAAGATCGACTACAAGAACCCTTGGAGTTAAGTTTCATTAGACCCGATGTATCTCCATGGGGAGCACTGTCCTTTTGTGAAGAAAAGGATAGTACATTGAGAATGTGCATAGACTATTGAGAGTTAAACAAGATAACTCTAAAGAATAAGTATCCCTTGCCCGAATTGACGATTTGTTTGATCGACAAGGAGCATGAGTCTTTGAAGATAGACTTAAAGTCGGGATACCATCAACTAAGGATTTGACCGAAGATGTACCTAAAAGCGGCTTTCCGTACAAGGTAAGGTCATTTGAATTCATCGTTATGCCCTTTGGACGTACAAATACCCGGCGGTGTTTATGGATATCATGAATAGGGTATTTCACCCATACTTAGACAAGTTTGTCTTAGTATTCATAGGCGATATCTAATATACTCGAATAACGAAGACCACGAAGAGCACTTGAGGACTATCTTTGCAAACATTGAGGCGAGAGCAACTCTTCGCCAAGTTTAGCAAGTGTGAATTTTGGTTAGGCAGTGACATTCTTAGGTCACATCGTGTCCGCCGAGGAATCAAAGTAGACCCTCAAAAAAATAAAAATAAAATAAAATAAAAAAAATCGTCTGATTCGAGAATGGGAGTCACGGAAGAACCGAATGAAATTCAGACTTCTTAGGACTTCTTAGGCTACTATCGAAGATTTATCGGAGGATTCTCAGCGATAGCCCGACCCATGATCAAGCTGTTGAGAAAGGGATCAAGTACACTTGGACCGCCGAGTGTGAGGCTAGTTTCGAGGCGAAGGAGTTCTTGACGACACACTGTACTAGCGATGCCGAAGCGGATAAAGAATACATAATCTACGGATGCTTCAAAGAATGGACTAGGATGTGTTACGATGCAATAAGCGAGGTTATTGCTCATGCTTGAAGGTAATTACGCCTACATGAGTTGAACTATCCTACGCACGACCTGGAATTAGCAGCGATCGTACATGTCTTAAAGATTGGAAACACCATCTCTATGGAGTTAGATGTGAGATCTATACTGACCATAAAAGCCTGAAGTATTCTTCGAACAGAAAGATCTTAACATGAGACAACGTAGATGGTTAGAACTAGTAAAAAATTACGACTGTGGTATCAATTATCACCTAGACAAGGCTAATGTTGTAGCCGATGCCTTAAGTCGTAAATCTCACCCTAGTTTGGGATTCCTCCTCAGTCTGCTTATAAATGAATTTCAGAGGATTAACATCGAAGTTATAGAGCCGCCTGAGACGATATAAGGCTGTATTGCAATGTTGATTGCAATCTCAGATTTAAAAGCTCGAATTTTGGATCCTTAGAAGAAGAGCAATAAGCTGGAGGAAGTATGAGCCAAAATCAAGAATAATGGCCACAAGGATTTTAGAGTAGTAACATATGATGTTATATGATGGGAGAGTGTGTCTTTCTAAGAGACGAAGGGCTTAAGAGTGAGATCTTGAGAGAAGTCCAGGAGACATTTTACACCGCACATCCCGGAAGCACCAAAATGTACCAAGATTTCAAGGAGAAATTTTGGTGGGATGGAATGAAGCGAGACGTAGTTTCATTCGTACAACGTTGTTTGACGTGTCAACAAGTGAAAACACTCCACCAGCGACCGTATGGAACCCTACAATCGCTGGACATACCAGAATAGAAATGAGAGGATATAGCCATGGATTTTTATACCGGGCTACCCAAATCACTAAAAGAAAATATCGCTAATTGGATTATCATCGATCGTTGACCAAGAACATGTATTTCTTACCGATCCTAATAACATATGGATCAGGTATGTTAGCACAATTGTACGTTCGAGGAATCATAAGTTTGCAAGGAATTCTAAAGACTATCGTGTCTGATAGAGATTGAAATTTACATCCGGTTACGGATGAGCTTACAAAGGGAATTGAGAACTCAATTGCATTACAGTACCGTGTTTCACCCAAAAAAAAAAAATGGTTAGACAATCTGAGAGGACCATTCAGACGCTTGAAGACATATTGAGGATTGTTGTCCCGGATAGAGGAGAAAATTTGGAACAAGTGTTACCACTTGTAGAATTCGCCTACAATAACAGTTATCAAGCAACTATTGGAATGACCCGTACGAAGCGCTTTACGGAAAGAAATGCCGATCACCACTTTATTGGGATGAAGTGGAGAAAGAAGAATATTAAGACCTGACTCTATAGGAGAAATGATCGAGATTGTGCGACAGATCCGCCAACGGATCAAAGAAGCCTAAAATCGACAGAAGTCGTACGCCGACAAACGTCGCATAGAGCTATATTTTGATGTGGGAAATAAAGTTTTCTTGAGGACTTCCCTGTTAAAAAGAAATCATGAAATCCAAAAAAAAAAAAAAAAAGGAATGAAGCTGGGACCACGTTTCGTAGGACCCTATGAAATATTGGAAATGATAGTACCAATAACGTACAGATTGGCATTGCCGCCAAGCCTTGAGAACTTGCACAATGTGTTCCACGTTTCACAACTCAGGAAATACATACATGACCCCAACCATGTGATACCACCTATATATATTGTCTCGATGACAATATGAGTTATGAAGAAATGTCTACGGAAATTTTGGACCGACATATCCAAAAACAAAAGAACAAGGAAATCTCATTGGTGAAAGTTCTATGAAAAGTATAGACAAGAAGAAGCAAATTGAGAATGAGAATCTGTTATGAATGAGAAATGCCCCAATCTTTTACATGATTAGCAAATTTCGGGACGAAATTTATTTTAAGGGGGATGGTATGTAATACCCCGAGAAATTTAAAACTTCGATTATTAATTTCTTTAGCTAAATCGAGATTTAAGTTTAGAGCGATTATTAAATTTTATAATCATCGACGTTTGATTTCATTTCGAGCGAGAAAATTTATATGATTACCTAGAGAGCGAATCTGATTATAAGTCGAACGGATATTTTATACTGGATAAATTATTTAGTCAAACCATATCATTTCAAATTCCTTACTTTACTCCACTTTTTCCCACATAATCATCATTTTGGTCAAACCCAAAAAAGTATCCTATGAAAACTTGTAGCAACACACCTATTTTGTTCTCTCTCTCCTCTCATATTAAATTGATCAACCCACATTTCTCCCAATTTCCAAACTGGCGACAACAACAGAAGGAACCAACAAAAATGTAAGAACTCATTTCTCTATATTTTTCATTTTCTTACAAGATCCAAGCTAACAACTTCTACACTTTGTTGTTTCAAGAAATTACTATCATTTGATCAAAACAACAACAAAGCAAACTCATCCACCACTTCATACAGGTTCATATCACTCCATTTCATTCAATCAATATTAATATGTTTGAGTCCACTGAAAAACAACATATATACACTGCGCAATCTTTTACACATAGAATTTAAGAATATGTAAAGCATAGGAAATTTGCCACTGGGTTAAATTTGACCGAGCCACTAGGGTCGGCTGTGGGTCGACGGAGGTGGCCAAGCAGAAACGGCGCGGCACAACCACGGCGGCGACGCCAAGCGTCCTCGACAGGACCTCCCCGGAGCCCAGCGACGGCGGAAAACCTGAAAAACAAAGACGAGGGTGAGAGATTGAGAGGGAGGTATGTCAGTGCGTGTGTGTGCGTGAGCGCGGCGGTGGCTGCTTTGGAGCTAGGCACGCCAGTGGTCGGATACGAAGACCTCTGGCCCCGATCTCACGGAGGCGAGGAGGCGTCGGGTAGATCGGCGAGAGAGTGAGATCGTGTGTATATATGTATGTGTTCGTGTGTGTATGGGCAGCAGTTCGCAAGAGAGAATGAGAGAAAGGCCGGGCGAAGGTCGATGAAGGCGGCCATGGTGTCGTCGGACATGGTGGCTCATGGGAGCAGCGACACGGTAGCGGCGGATGGAGGAGGAGATGTTATTGTGTGTGTTCATCCGTGTGTGCGTGAGTGTGAATGAGTGGAGGAAGCCGAGGTCGGGGCGACGGCTCGTCGGCGGCAGCAGTGGCCGGACGTGGAGGCGGCGGCGGCGATCTTGTGTTGTGTGAGAACCAGAGAGGCGAGAGAGATCTGAAATTGTGGAGGCGGCTAGGCTAGTGTATTTTAATTAGGTTAGTTTAGTTCTTTTAAGTTGGGCCAAATGGGGTTGGGCGATTTTAGTCGTTTGGGCCAAACTATATGGGCGAATTAAATGGTGATGGTGCTAGGGTTTGTTTTGGTTCTTGCAATGGTTTGGGCCAATTTTTGGTTGGGCCGAGAATATAAGTGTTGGGCTTGGTTAGTTTAATTATTTGGCTGAAAAATTTATATGTTTGGGCTTGAGATAATGGGCTGAGTTTGGGCCCAAAATAATATTAATATGGGCTCTGAAATTAAAATGATATGGGCTCTTGAATTAATTGAATGTGCTTTGAATTAAATGAAAGATGGGCCTTTGGAATAAATTGCTATGGGTTTTTAAATTAAATGGAAGAAGGGATCTTGAATTAAATTGAAGATGGGCTT
The DNA here is from genome assembly GCA_036937905.1 of Salvia rosmarinus. Taxonomy (NCBI): domain Eukaryota; kingdom Viridiplantae; phylum Streptophyta; class Magnoliopsida; order Lamiales; family Lamiaceae; genus Salvia; species Salvia rosmarinus. The sequence goes on from JAODLM010000689.1 coordinate 539,654, forward strand.
AGACTTATTTTCTATATTGGGCTAAGAATTTAATTTGATAATGGACTTGAATTATCTAGCTATGATCCATTAAAATTAAATTAAGGATTTAATAAATTCTATATTAATTAAATATGAGATTTAATTTTAGTAATTAAATTTTGGGATTAATTCTTAATTAATTAAATAATAATCTAAATATCAATTATTTAGAGTGAATTAATTAAATTCATTAGATTGAATAAAGTCTAATTTTAGAAATTGAATAACATAATTAATTAATTATGTTAAAGAATAATTGAAAATTATTCTTTTAAGTGATTACTTATATAATGAGATAGACCTTATGTATTTTGTTACAAAGGTGTGATGAGAAATAAATCCTAATTAGTGGATATCTAAGATTAATTAAATTAATTTGATTGATTAATCAAATATTATTGGACTTTTAAATTTATCCATTTAATTAATATTTAATTATGGATCTACTTAATTAAATTGGAGATTTAATTAAGTAATAAGTTGCTTATGTCAAATAGATGATTGAGAAAATTTTAATTAAGCAACTTAAATTTATAAAACGTTTGTTAGATGTTGATTGATTTACGAGAAATATTTATTAATTGTGTAGTATTAGTATGAGTTTCTCGGATAGAATATGTGGGACGTGTGAGACAAGAAACGCAGCGAAGAAATTTTAGCAATGAATGAGGATTTGGAACTCGAAAACGTTGATACGCGTTAACAAACGACGAATATTAGTTATGAACTTAAGATCCATAAATTATACTGAAGCGACGTGAAGAAACATCGTTGGAAGGGAAGAATGCAACGTCGAAGTGTCACCTATCGTTATGACGAGACCAATCGAATAGGCGAAATATGAATATTAATTAAGTCATATCGATGGCGAAAATCCTAAAACCAGACTTAAAGATATCGGTATGTCGAGTCTTAATGATACTTCTCGAAAAGAAGCGAATGACATACTAAATCATATTTCTTGCGTTGAAAGGTCCGGTGGACATAAGCGAAAACAACAGAGGATCGCTAGCGGTATTCGAAGGACAATTCTTGAGGTGGGCTTTTCTTGAAACAAAATGATTATGCATAACTTCAAGCATGATTTACAAAGCTTTATGAAATATTATTGCATGAGCTGTTATTGATCGCGAAATATTTATGTTTTGTTGTGTCCATATCGAGGTTGATTTGTCCAAATGTGGGCGAGAATTGATTGGTATATGTGAATGAGTTGGTCCTAGCGTTAAAAAGATAACGATCGGATCCGACTTAGTTGAGGACTAACTCGGATTGTGTACACGATGTGTTGTGTGTTAAGGTTAGCTACCTCGACCGGTCACGGCGACTATGTGTAGGTGGCCACCTCCATAGTGCGTGAATGAATGAGCGAATAAATGATGAATGAATTACGGATATGGAACAACGTGGATGAAATAGTCCGCCGGACACTTTTGGAAAATGATAAAATATTTGATAGGCGTGAGCCTTTTCAACTAAAATCCTCATGTGCTATTGTGGGCGATTCAATAACTTTTATGAAGAAAAGTTTTCGACATGAGTCCACTGCGTACTTTTGTACTTAGCCCTGCATATTCGTTTTTGATGTGAAGGTTGAGCAAGGATTGATGATGGGTGCGAGGTGGTGCAATGTGGTAGTGGTTTTATTGCTTTAATTGAAGGTTTCTAGAACCTTGAGCATGCATCATCATATGTATGTTCACACGTTTATTCTTTGCCAAACTACGATGTTTTGTTGGTATCATTGATTATGGCGCTATCATATCGTATTGAGCCGGAGGTCGTACCTCGTTCCTTGAAGTGCTCCCCGATTGGGTTAGACTTGAACATAGAACCTTTTTGGCAAGTCTTTCTGTGACTTGAGTTTGTACCGATACAACGTATCCCTTTTAGTCTACGCATTTATTCACAATTGATGGGTTAATCGTATTGGTTTAAATTATATATATATCCGCTGCATTTATCATACCAGTGACGATCCATGTGATCCGTACTTTCTTTGGAAGTCGGGTCGTTACAACAGTAAACCCTATGATTCAATTGGTATACTTCATCAAAACAAATAATCAATCAATCAATTTGAATCACCCAACCCTAGAAAGAATATTAGTTCATGCTCATCTCACGGATCAAATAATTGAAATCAATAAAAATCATTAACTCAATAATCCAACGGAAAAAGAAGATAATAATCCTTACAATATCAATATTCGTTGATGAATTTCTTCAATCATATGTTTTTGAATCACAAAATGCAAAAGAAATAGTTGGAAAAGCTTGGAGGAATAAATTCGCATGGAGGAGGCGCAAAAACTGAATATGAGAACTAGGGTTCATGTGTTTTAAAACATATATATAGTGTCCGAAATTTCACGTGCAGCGCCGGATGCGTGTGCTTCAAAATAAGGCGAAATGCAGCTCGCCCAGCGATGGATGCGGGGAAGCGTTGGATGCGGCTACTCTTGGAAACGGGGGCCATCACCGGACATAAACCATCACCGGACGCATGATTCTCGGTATCGGGCGCTCAGCGTCGGACGCAAGCTAGCGTCGGATGTGTGGACTCTCTGGATAATATCAGTTTCAACGCCCAGCGCCGGACGCATTACAATGCCGGACGCGGGAGCTCTTTGGACAACTTCAGCTTCAGCGCCCAGCGCCGGACGCATTGCAACGCCGGATACGGGCGCTCTCTGGACTTCAGCGCCGCGTCGGACGTGACCTTCTCGATCGCTTCCTCGCGATGCCAAGGTGCACCCGATGTAGGCTACGCCGAGTCCGGCGCTTGGGTGCGCTTTTATGCACAAAATGCTTTAAACACGATCTTACCCTACACAAAATGAAAACGAATATTATTCCAACAAATGATATTAAAAATAAACAAATAGGAACCAAATCATCTAAAACAACCAAAGAAAAACATAACAAAAACATGCAAAACAAATTTCCCTAAAATGAGAGAGCATGTTAACGAGGTACGGGGGTGGCGACCTCCAGTGGCATGAGTGTTCATGATATGCAACTTGCAATAATTCTCAGCTTACTTATTCAAAACATGAAAAGTAAAAGAAAAGAAACAAAATAGATAAACAAATAAACTCGTGGGTTGCCTCCCACGCAGCGCTCGTTTCTATGGCATGAGCTCCACCACTAACAAACAGACTATCCATAGTCATTCACCTATAGGAATATCATCTCAGAAGACCATCAATAGTAACAATGTAAGTACAAAGGACAGTCAATGAAGCAAATAATAAATCAGTGAAGCTCAAATTGAACATCCTATTCTTCAAAGAAAAATAGATAACCTCAACTCCTAGAGCACAATACTTTGGTGAATTAGGATGTTGAAAAAATAAAGATGTCACCTCAACGTTTGTCCTCTCCTCATCCTCCAACTGGTTCGGGAAAATATCAGGTTGTCCATAATTATTCTCGACTTGATGAAACCGTAACTCTTTAATTTCATTATCTTCACTGATTTTTCCCTCAACTTCATCCTCTTCAAGGAATATGATAGAAGAAGTTTTCCCCAGTTGTCTCGACATCTCCTCCACACTTTGGTTGTGAACCAATTCTTCCACTATCATGGCTAACTGACTGACTTGGGTCACTAAACACTTGAGAGATGCGTCCACCATCTCGAACCTTTGTTGAGTATCTGTATGAAAGACATCAGTGTGTTTTCCAATGTTGGCTTCATCGGCTGACTCGCCTGAATGAAAGCCTGCAATGTATCCTCCAATATCGGCTGAACAAGATATTGCTGGAACAAGAGATCCTGACTACATGAAGAACTCGAAAAATGCCTTTAGTAGGGATCATAGGCTTGATGCTCACAGCCTGACGGGTATCCCTCAAAATAGTCGAACTGGGCTCCTTCTTCGTAAGAAGAATTTGCCCAACATGCGAGCTTTCCTCCTCTAGGCCTGTCTGACCATACTCGTGTCGCTGGTAACCCTACATTAACAGACACCAACTACAAAAAGAAGATCAGATGTACATGTGGGAGAAAATACTAACAAAGAAAAATAAAAAGAAATAAATAAAAAGAAGCACGGGGGGAGAAACAGAAAAATAAAAGGAAACACGGAAAACAAAGCAACACAAAACCAAAAGCCTAAAGCCCTCCCCGGCAACGGCGCCAAAATTTTGTTCCGACCTAGTTGTTCTCTAAGTCGCTCGCAATTTTTATGAGATCCTTATAGAGTAGTAAGGTCGACCCAAGTCGTATCTCTCGAGGAAGGCTTAACAAGGTTATGGTTTAATGTCACGCACAAAAACAGAAAATAAAAACTAACATCCTAACAAAAGGGGGGATGTCACGGAATGGACGAAAGCATGAAAGAAAAGAAAGAATGAAAATGGTGCACTTGGACAACAAGAGGAATTAGCAGATACAGTAAACTACCCACACTTTCTCACCTAGCATTCAACATAAACTAGGCTCTCGACCCTATCTATGCAAGACTCGCAATCAATGAAAAACTAGCCTCTCAACCCCATTGTCATCAACTACGAAGAATAATTGTTTAGTATGATTTTGTGCTTATTCTTCATATCTTTATGCATGTTTTTTCACATGGTTTGTTCTATTTATGCTGTTGTTTTGATTAGTATTTATCGATTCAGACTTATTTGGTTTGTTTCGATATTTTGTAGAAAAAATGGCATTAAATAGGACGAAATAGATCTACCAAGAGTTATTATATATTGAAGAGCATCTCAATAGGAGTCCGTAGATGCAAACGGATCGCAATTTAGAGTTCAGACGATGGAGAACAGAGCGAATCATCAAAGTTACGCATGTGCGCCCCGTCGCCCGCCGAGTCCGACGTCGCGCCCCGTCACGCGCTGCGAAACTCGACCCACATCACCCCTCGCAGTGATCACCCAGCGTGAATTCCAACACCCACGAGCATTCGCCCACACCCGTCATGCGACACGCCTCCAGCGCCTCACCCGACACTCGATCACAGCGCCACGTCTCACCCGCACAGCGCCGACTTCGCCAAACCTAGCGCCTCACAGGTAAAGCCCATCAGGCACTGGCCTCTCCAGTGCCACATTGTGCAGCGCCGTCTCAAGTCCACCTGGCGCTCGACCAAGCGTCGCGATCCATTCGGCGCCACATCGCATCCGGTGCTCGCCCTCGCCTATCCAGTGCCCCAGCGCATCCCGCGTCGCACGCCTAGCACCCAGTGCCCCACACATCACACGCCACATCACCTCTCCAGTGCCACACTGCACGACGCTTCCGCATCATCCAGCGTTGCTGTCCACCGACGTTCTTCCACCCGCGTGCGTTCTCCAACATATCCGGTGCTGGGCATCGCCCAGCGCCTATCCAGCCGTGTTCGCACATACAGCGCCTTCTCCAGCCATGTCCGTCCGGTATCTCAACCCAACGGTTCCGTTCGACACTCCGCTCCCATCCGGTGCTGGGTTTCTATTCTGCCTCATTCCAGTAGCTTCTCGTATCCGGTGCTTCACTCCGTCCGACGCTGGGTGGCTCTTTTTGAACTTTCCAGAGAGCGCTTGAGTTTAGCGCCTCGCCTCGTCTGACGCTGGACATGATTTCTGGGCCTATTTTTTGCATTTTAAATTTGCTTTCGAGGGTTTTATAAAAAGGTTATCAGCCGCTTTTCTGAGATTCAACAATTCTCACGCAAGCGATTTATTTCATTTCCCTTTCTTTTCATTTTCCCTTCCATTTAATTTTTACATTTGGATTAACAATTAGGATTGAACGGTTCTGGATTTTTGGAAAACGAATTTATCTATGAATGGTTTGTAAGTTTTTCTCGTTTCATTGTCTATGTAATTGTTATGGGGATAATTTCTACTATGAGATGAATTATCGATTTGTTGAGAAATAAATATTGGATTGTTCTTGTCTTGAATCGTGATTAATTGTGTTGATGATTTGTAATTTCTTATCCGTATAAATTGATTATTTCATGATCCTCATACATGGTGTTCGAAATAATAGTGTAGGTTGATTATGTGCTTATGTCTGATTATGAAGTAATGCGAGAGCATATTTATCTTAGATATAAGTTTGACAACGAACGGGGTTGAGAGATTGATTTGTTGTTGAGTAATTAATATATGTGGATAGGGGTTTTTGCTATCGTGTGTATTTGTAGTTAAATATCCTTTGTAGTTGATGGCGGCTGGGTTAAGAGATTCCCACCCATTAATTTCGAGTCTAACATTGATGGGATCGAGAGATTAGTTATTGTTGAACGCAAGGTGAGAGGCGTGAGTGTTTTATGCTTGTGCACCAGTCCTTGGCTTATTAATAAGGATGATAGATTTTGAACCCTAGAACACCGTCTCCAATTCCGTGTATCTACCAATTCCTCTTGTTGTCCAAGTGAACCCATTTTACCTGCTTTATTTTATTTCCTGCTTTCATCTGTTCCGTAACAAATCCCTTATTATAAGACGTTAGTATTTCTTTTCTGTTTCTGTGTGTGACATTAAACCGTAGCACTGTTAAGCCTTCCTCGAGAGATTCGACTTGGGTCGACCTTACCACTCTATAAGGACCTCGTACTATTGCGAGCGGCTTAAAAGAATAATTTGGTCGGAATGAATTTTGGCGTCGTCGTCGGGGAAGGCTTTAGGTTCTATGTTGCTTTGTTTTCCGTATTTTCTTTTATTTTTCTGTTTCTCCCACCGTGTTTCTTTTTATTTCTTTATTTTTTCTTTTTATTTGTTACTATTTTCTCCCACAGGTGCGTGTGATCTTGTTTTTGTAGTTGGTGTCTGTTAATGCAGGGTTATCAGCGATATGAATATGGTTAGGCAAGCATGGAGGAGGAAAGCTCGTCGTATTGGGCAAATTCTTCTTACGAAGAAGGAGCACAAGTCGACTATTTTGAGGGATACCCATTAGGCTATGAGCATCAAGCCTATGATCCTTACTGGAGGTATCCTCAGAGTTCTGCATATAGTCAGGACGTCTTGTGCCAGCAACATCCTGTTAAGCCGACATTGAAGGATACATTGCAGGCTTTCATTCAGGCGAGTCACCCGGTGAAACCGACATTGGAGGATACATTACAGGCTTTCATTCAGGAGAGTCAGCCGATGAAAACGACATTGAAGGATACATTGTAGGCTTTCATTCAGGCGAGTCAACCGGTGAAGCCAACATTGGAAGACACACCGTTGTCTTTCATACAGACGAGTCAACAAAGGTTCGAAATGTTGGAAGCATCTATCGAACGTGTAATGATCCAAGTCAGTCAGTTAGCCAGGACAGTGGAAGAATTGGTTCACAACCAAAGTGTGGAGGAGATACCGAGTCAACTGGAGTAAACTTATTCTGTCATATTCCTTGAAGATGATGAAGTTGAGGAAAGAATCAGGGCAGATGACGAAAGTGAAGAGTCAAGGTTTCATGAAGCTGAGAGTAAATATGGACAACCTGATCTCTTTCCAAACCAGTTGGAGGATGAGGAGAGGACAAATGTTGAGGTAGCATCTATAATTTTTCAACATCCTAATTCATCAAAGTATTGTGCTCTAGGAGTTGAGGTTATCTATTTTTCTTTGAAGAATAGGATGTTTGATTTGAGCTTAATTTATTTATTATTTGCTACCTTGACTGTCCTTTGTGCTTATATTGTTACTACTGATGCTTTGGCTGAGATGGTATTCTTGCATGTGAAAGACTATGGATAGTCTTTTTTTATTGGAGGAACTCGTGCCATTGAATGAGCACTGCGTGGGAGGCAACCCACGAGTTTATTTATTTTGTATTTTTTTTGTTTCTTTTCTTTTTCTTTTCAGGTTTTAAATAAGTGAGATGTGAATTGTGGCGAGCTGCATAGCATGAACACTCAAGACACTGGACGTCGTCACTATCGTACCTCGTTGACATGCTCTCCCAATTTCAGGGAAGTTCAATTCTACATTTTACCTTTACGGTTTTTGTCTAAAGTGTGGAGACGTGCTTGCCATCTTTGTGTATTTGCATGTGACTTGTGTTTGTTTGGGTGTGTCGTCCTCCCTTTTTATACCTTTTGTTTGGATTTGAGTATGCTTTATCGTCTAGTATATGAGTAGAGTAGAGTAAGCATGATTTGATTGGGTATGCACTTCCGAACTGATTTCTAGTAATTCTTATCGATGCGTGAACTGACTTGATAATTGTTGACAATTGATCTAGCTGTGGGACACGTTAAAGTAAATTATAATGAAGTGATATGTGTGGTTGATTATCGTTGCTATTTATATGGTCCCCTTGCGTGTCTTATCTTGGAAAAAAATTATGAAAATATGAAAAAGATTATTATAAAAATAAAAATAAAAACAAAAATAAACGAGTTGGAATAATTTGTTGATGGTTGAATAAGTGAGCTGAAGGTTGGAATAAAGGGTTCTACTCATCTCGTTATATGTTGCTTCTCGAATGGAAGCTCAAAAGTGATGAGTATAGGAAACCACATTAGGATACTCAAGTTTACAACTCGAAGGTTTGACTTAACAAACATTGTCTTATAATCCTCCTTGAGTCGTCACATATGGTATTTGTAGTTGTTTATTATGTTGAAAATGAGATGTTTTATGTAAGGGGTCTATATGAGTTGGCTATTTGATTATTAAATGCATATGGATCAAAATTGTGATTTTCTTTGATTAAGCCGTATGCTCAATCAATTATTGATTCATTACCATGTTAAGAAGTATATCGGTTTAGAAATTCTAGGATGATGTGATGTCGTTGTATGATTCATTTGGATGTTGGTTTTCTCGATTTCTTTTCTCGTATCGTAGTGATAAAGTTTGCTTGAGGACAAGCAAAGGTTTAAGTGTGGAGAAGTTGTTTACTATGATTTTGTGCTTATTCTTCATATCTTTATGCATTTTGTTTCCCATAGTTTGTTCTATTTATGCTGTCATTTTGATTAGTATTTATCGATTCAAACTTATTTGGTTTGTTTCGATATTTTGTAGAAAAACGGCATTAAATAGGAAGAAACGGATCTGCCAAGAGTAATTATATATTGAAGAGCATGTCGATAGAAGTCCGTAGGTGCAACCGGACCACAATTCGGAGTTCAGAAGAGGGAGAACCGAGCGAATCGTCAAAGTCACGCACGTGCACCCCGTCGCCCGCCGAGTCCGATGCCATGCCCCATCGTGCGCTGTGCACCTCAACCCATATCACCCTTGCGCCGCCGCCCGCAGTGTCGCCCAATACCAGCATGCGTTCACCCACACCCATCGCGCGACACTTCTCCAGCGCCTCACCCGACACTCGACCACAACGCCACGTCTCGCCCGTACTGTGTCGGCTTCGTCAACCCCAACGCCTCACCCAACGCTCACATGTAAAGCCCATCAAGTGCTGGCATCTCCAACACCACACCATGCAGTGCCATCTCAAGTCCACCCGAACTCGACCAAGTGTCGCGTCCATCCGGCGCCACACCGCATCTGGCACTCGCCCTCATCCGTCCAGCGTCCCATCGCGTCCCACGTCACATGCCTAGCGCCCAGTGCCCCGCACAATGTATGCCACGTCACCTCTCCAGCGCCATACCGTGTGATGCTTCCGCATCATCCGACGCTGCTGTCCACCCGATGCTCGTCCATCGAGAGCGTCCACTCCCGTCCGTGCCTCATCCGCACAACCAGCACCTTCTCTTGCCGTGTCCGTTCGATGCCACAACCCAACGCCGGTTCCGTCTGGTGCTCCGCCCCATCCGGATGTGGGTTTCTATTCTGCCTCATTCTTGTAGCTCCTCGCGTCCGGTGTTCCACTCCATCCGATGTTGGGGTGCTCTCTTTGAACTTTCCAGAGAGTGCTCGAGTCTGTCGCCTCACCCCGTCCGGCGCTGGACGTGATTTCTGGGCCTATTTTCTGCGTTTTAAATGGACTTTTCGAGGGTTTTATAAAAAGTTTATCAACCGCTTTTCTTAGATTCAACAATTCTTACGCACACGATTTATTTCCTTTCCCTTTCTTTTCTTTTCCCTTGCATTCAATTCTTGCATTTGGATTAACAATTAGGATTGAACGATTTCGGATTTTTGGAAGACGAATTTATCTATGAATGGTTTGTAAGTTTTTCTCATATGTCTATGTAATTGTTATGGGGATAATTTCTACTATGAGATAAATTATCGATTTGTTAAGAAATAAAGATTGGATTGTTCTTGTTTTGAATCGTGATTAATTGTGTTGATGATTTGTAATTTCTAATCCATATAAATTGATTATTTCATGATCTTCATACATGGTGTTCGAAAGAATAGTATATGTTGATTATGTGTTTATATATGATTATGAAGTAATACGATAGCAGATTTATCTTAGATATAAGTTTGACAACGAACGGGGTCGAGAGATTGATTTGTTGTTGAGTAATTAATATATGTGGATAGGGTTTCTTGCTATCGTGTGCATTTGTAGTTAAATATCCTTCGTAGTTGATGGCGGCTAGGTTGAGAGATTCCCCGCCATTAATTTCGAGTCTAACATTGATGGGGTCGAGAGATTGGTTATTGTTGAACGCTAGATGAGAGGCGTGGATGTTTTATGCTTGTGCACCGGTCCTTGGCTTATTAATAACGAGGATATATTTTAAACCCTAGAACATTGTCTCCAATTCCGTGTATCTGCCAATTCCTCTTATTGTCCAAGTCTACCCATTTTACCTGCTTTATTTTATTTCCTGCTATCGTCCATTCCGTGACAGATCCCATTATTTAGGACGTTAGTATTTCTTTTCTGTTTCTGTATGTGACATTAAACCATAGCCCTGTTAATCATTCCTCGAGAGATTCGACTTGGGTCGACCTTACCACTCTATAAGGACCTCGTACTATTGCGAGCGACTTAAAAGAACAATTTGGTCGGAACAATAATTAACACAAATGCACACGATAGCAAACACATATCGACATATATTAATTACTCAACAACAAACTAGTCTCTCGACCCCGCTTGTTATCAAACTTATATTCAACGTAAATATGCTCTCCCATTAATTCATATCAAACATAAGCACATAATCAACCTACACTATTCTTTCGAACCCGTGTATTAAGATCATGAAATAATCAATTTATACAGATTTGCAAATCATCAACACAACAATCACGATTCAAGACAAGAACAAATCCAACGTTTATTTCATTATAAATCAATAATTCGTTCTCATGGTAGAAATTATTCCCATCACAATTACATAAATATAATGAAACGAGAAAAACTTACAAACCATTTATTGACGAATTCGTCATCCAAAAATTTGGAATCTCACAATCCAATTGTTAATCCAAGTGCAAGATTTAAAAGGAAGAGAAATAGAAAAGAAAATGAGAAGAAGAAAAGAAAAGTTTGCGTGAGAAAATTGAGTCTCTTTCATTGTGCAGTTGTTTCTCCATTTTATAAACCATCGAAAAGCCCATTAAAATATGCCGAAATGGGCCCAAAAAGCACCAACGTCGGATGGGACAAAGCTGACATTGGGGGTAGCTCTCTGGACGGAACTGAGAGGACATCCCAGCGTCGGACGAGTGTGGTGCATCGGACGCACTGATAAACCTCATTTATACCTGTTTTATAAGGTCATTTCTGTTCATTTTATAATTGATAAGTGATCATTTGAGCTTTCGTTTGATATGTTTATCTTTACCTTGAAAGATATTATGCCGTGTGTATTTCGTGTCATTTTAGCACAGGTTTTGATGTCAAAAAGGTGGATCACGATAAAGAGAAATTAATGGCCCGTGACGCATCGTGACTATTGCTCGCGACGAAGTCTCGCGATCACAACATGCGAGAAAGGGCGGACAAGCTTCGCGACTTTCATTCACGACCAAAAGTCGCGAGCTAAATCTCGCGAACCATTGCGGGCTAGGGTTCCATATAGCCAGAACAGTCAGAATACAGGAGGCCTGACACACCTAAACTTTTACTTTTACACGATTTACAGAACACTTTTTAGCTCAGGTTTTTAGATTTCTTTTCAATTCAGTTTTGTCTTTAGATTACTTTTTAGAGTTTAGATTTATTGTTGATCGAAGTTGCTACATTCTTCATCGTGGATTCATGCGGTTTTATCTATTGAATTTAGTTTATGTTTCATTTATTTAATTCTTGTTTTAGTATTTTAATATGAGTAGCTAAATCCTGTATTGATCCTAGGGTTTTTATGTCTAACTAGATTCGTATGATTTATCTGTTGATACTGTTTTGCCGTCCCATTCATGATTTATGATTCTTGGCTTTAATTCTCATGTATTGGTACCTGATCAATATTGATGCATGCTAGTTATGTGATTGATGTCCTGGCGGAATTAATTGCATAGTCGATATCTTGAATACATAATACATATTTTACCTTGAGACCTGACGGAGATAGGTGAACTGTAGGAGGTTATTCTTTGTGTGTTTTTGGTAATTAGCTTACTTCTCTTGAGACCTGGCGGAGATAGAGTTTAGGCTAACCTACTACTATAGGCTGTCCTGGCGGAAGAATATAGTTCCATTAGTGATCCTTCATATGAATGTGGATTAAATTGGTAAACGGATTAATAGATTAATTGTGTAAATCTGGTTACGTTAAGTACATCCCTAGGGTCAGTCTTTCATTCTTGAGTTTATTCTTATTTATTTTGAGTCTAGTTTAATAATCAGAATTCTTGATTTTGTTGCTGAATAATAATAAAGATTTTTGTATGAATTATTCATTGTGTCTTCGAGTATCAGTCCATGTGGATATGATATATATACTTGTTGTTTTTACTATAATTTAATTGGTAGAAAATTAAGCGATAAAATTTTGGCGCCGTTGCCGGAGATTGTTTATATTTCATAGCAATAATTTTATGGATTGTAGCTATTAATTTAGGCTTTTAAAAATAAAATAAAATAGAAAAAAAATTATGTGTGTTTACTTGGATCTGATTAGGTTTTTGTCTTTTTGCACAGTGCATGATTACAAGGTCTTATAGGTAGGAAATTGTTCCATTAGATACTGAGATTGAAAAATCGCATAAGAGGGAGTGTAGAGAAAGAAGACAAGCAATGGCAGATAGATACCCACAAGGACATGATCGGATGGCCGAAATGGAAGAAATGTTAGCTGCGATGCAAGCCAACTGGCGTTACAGAATCAAATAGGCCAAGTTGGAGGCCGAGCACCACCCATACCGCTCAACCATATGTATAGGCCACCGACTGATCAGTTTCAAGGTGGAGAATGGGGGCCGAACGTAAACAAGAATAAATTTGAGTTAAAGCCTGCCTTCATCAATATGATACAAGCAGAGTAGTTTGAGGGAAGGGTTACTGAAGACCCTAATGCATACCTAGAGGCGTTCCTGGACATTTGTGACACAATCAAGCAGAATGGAGTGCCGACTGATGTCATCCGGATGCCGATGTTCATATTCTCGCTGAGGAGTCAAGAAAAGAATGGTTCAAGTGTTTGGACCGCTCAACGATTACTACATCGGAGTGACTATGTGAGAAGTTTTTGTCCAAATACTTCCCACCTGCCAAGGTTCAGAAGATCATTGCTGACATCTCCCATTTTTCACAATTGGGAGAGAATCACTGTTTGAAGCTTGGGAGAGGTTCAGAAGCCTCATCCGAAAATGTTCGCAGCATGGTTTTTCACCTGAGCAACATGTGACTCAATTTTACAGTGGACTAAATGCTAACACTCGTAGCATTGTGGATGCTTTAGTCAGAGGGTGCTCAATAGAGGTATAGATGAAGCATTGATGATTATTGAGGAGATGGCATCCAATAGTTATCAGTGGCCGATGGAGAGATAGCCGACCAGAAAAGTTGCTGCTGCCGAGCTTGATAACAGACATGATGATCTATCAGAGAAATTCACATCACTGCAGAAAGAGTATGAAGCCGAGAGGAAATGGCAGATGACTGTTGCCATGGCGCAGAACATTGAGGAGGCCAGTTATGTGAATCAAAGAAAATATTTCCAAGGGAATCAGAGTGTGAATCCAGCATATCATCCCAACAATAGGAATCACCCCAATTTTTCCTATGCCAATGCGCAGAATGCTCAGCAACCACCACCCGGTTTTGCTGTTAATAATGGGATGATTGTGGAACCGAAGAAGCCTAGTCTGGAAGAAATGATGCAATAGTATTGGTGAGCAATCGGCAAATTATAGCAAGTCACCAACAAATAGTGGCTCAGCAAAATATTCAGATACAACAGATGGGGAACAGACTAAATACTTTAGAGAGCACCGTCAATGCCATCAACAATACTGTCATATCCCTTGGAAAATAATTGAAGATAGTGGAGAATCAAGTAGGCGGATGGCCATGAGAGCCGGGACGCCTTAGTGCAGCGGCAATTTCAAGCAATCGGAGGCGTAATCGAAGAATCATATGCCTCCAAATCAATGCAATGCCATTTACTTGAGGAACAGATCATCTTATATAAATCATCCGGAGTATGTAGAGAAAGAACACGTGGAAAGAGCTGAGGAGGAAGAGTACGAAGAGGATAAGACATCCCACCTCGTGAGCAGTCCTCGCGACACGTCGTCGCGAGGTAGCCTCGTGAGAAAAGACGTCTCTGACACAGAACATAACCTCACGAACTTACCTCGTGAGGAAGTGTCGCGAGGTAATCTCGCGAAGCCACACAGAGAGGACCTCACGAGGGAGTCTCGTGACTCAACCTCACCAGGGAAGAGCGCGAGCCATCAGACGCTTCCAACACCTGCAGTCCCATTTTCTCAGCGTCTTGGGAAGAAGAAATCTGACGAGAGGTTCACTAGATTCATGAAGATGTTCCAGAAAGTCAATATCAACATACCGCTCTCTGGATGCGCTTCAAGAGATGCTTGGGTACGTCAAATTCCTCAAGGATGCAGTGGCGAGCAAGAAGAAGTTTGGCAAATTTGAAACGATCAACATGTCTGGAGAATGCAGTGCTATCATACAGGGGAAGTTTCCGCTCAAACAGAAGGATCCTGGAAGTTTCAACTTGGAATGTCAGATTGGAGAGCATACGTTTTCTAATGTATTGTGTGATCTGGGAGCAAGTATTAATCTGATGCCTCTGTCTGTTTTCAACCGTCTAAAGATTGGAGAAATGAAGCCAACTACTATTTCATTGATGATGGCTAACAGATCAATTTCATATCCTAAGGGAGTAGTTGAAGATGTGTTGGTAAGAATTCAGGATTTTGTTTTTCCAACTGATTTTGTAATATTAGACATACCTGAATTTAAAAATCGACCGCTAATCTTGGGTCAACCTTTTCTAGCTATTGGTCGAGCTTTAATTGATGTGCAGGATGGTGATCTCACATTCCGTGTGAACAAAGAGGAGCTGAAAATTTCGATTTATGATGCCATCAAGAGGCATGATAATTCAGATTATGAGGATTGCTGTTTGATCACCAGTTCCACAGTTAGCCCAGTTTCTCACTTGGATGGCAACCGACCAGTTGATGGGGATTCTACAAGTAAAGGTTGGACTCTGTATGGAACCCCGAATGTTTTGTTCAAGTTTGGGGGGAGTCACTTCCACACTCAGTGGTGGCCTGCAGTAAACGCTAAATATAGGGGCAAGCACAAGATGGTGGAGAAGTCAATTGCCAACATGCCAGATTGATCGAGGTAAGTAATGGTCTAGCTAAAGACATTAACTTAAGCACTTGTTGGGAGGTAACCTAATGTTTTTTGGTTTTTTTTGTTCTTGTTTTTGTTTTGTTTGGTTTTGTCTATTTTTGTTTTGTTTTTCTTGCTTTGTTTTGTGTCTGTTTAGGGTTGAGCTGAATGAGGAGCATCCGATGATGAGAATTATTTTTATTAGAAAATTTGTTTGCAACTGATTTTGTGAAACGAAGCATGTTATGATTATTGTGAGTATTAAGCTTTTGAGAACTTGATCACATGTTTGAAACTGGTGAGATTTGATCTTTTGACTGTCATATCATTTCAGTCTTGTTGCTTTCTGTGTTGAGTAGTTTGAAATAGCATGTGTTTCTCTGAACTTGCTCTGGATCTTTTTCAAGGTTGCATTGATGAGCCCGTTTGAGCCTACCTTATTCTTTCATGTAGCCGTGAGTTGGGTTATGTAGTTAGTGTGATGTTTTTTTTGCTAGAAGTGAAAGGTTGAGGAAAAGAAAGAAAAGAAAAAGTGAAAAGTGATGAGAAAGTGATAAATCAAAAAATAGTTGCTTAACCATATAAGTTTAAAAAAAATAAAAAAAATAGAAAAGAAAAAGAAGAAGTTAACACAAGTGTGCAAAAAGAACATAAATGGGTAGTAGCTAGTGCTTGAGATGAGTATATCACTTAGATAAAAATTGTGTGAGTTCTTAGAGAAAAAATCACTTCTTGGTATGGAGAATTGAAATGAAATATGAAAGTTTGGGATTTGTGTCTTGTGATACTTATTATATTTTTCATTATGGGATTATGAGTCTCTTAGCCTAAATATATCCTATCTTACCAAAGAGCCTACATTATAACCTTTTATAAGACATTTTTTATCTTAGTTCTTGAGCACATATTTGAGCAATGGAGAATTAGACGATTTGCAAGCTTATGATAGATTCCGTGTGTTTTTAAACATTGAGAGTATACACGTCCTCATTGATAAACTTGAGTGTTTGAGAGTTCTTATATATATATATATATATATATATATATCCATGTCATGAGGATTAAAGTTTGAAAAGGCTTGTGCTTATGGTTATTATGATATGTGGAGTTTAATGGAAGAAGTTGTGATTTGATTCATTTGATGTGAATCTTTTGTTGCTCATTGCTCTGAGGCTTATTGCTTTTGTCGTTCGACTCATCGCCTGTCTTTAGTCATCTCTCTTTTGTTCTGCTTTGTTTGGGGACAAACAAAATGTTAAGTTTGGGGGAGTTATTAAACCTCATTTTTACCTATTATATAAGGTCATTTCCGTTCATTTTATAATTGATAAGTGATCATTTGGGCTTTCGTTAAATATGTTTATGTTTACATTGAAAGAAATTTTTGGCCCATGATGCATAGAGACTATTGCTTGCGACGAAGTCTCACAAGCACAACACGCGAGAAAGGGCGGACAAGCTTTGCGACTTTCATTCGCGACCAAAGGTCGCGAGCTAAACTCGCGAGGAAGGACGACACTTAGCTCGCGACAATCGCTGGCGACTTTGTCTCGCGAGTTAATCTCGTGAACCATTGCAGACTAAGTTTCCATATAGTCGTGCAGTCAGAACAGAATACGGGAGGCCTGATACACCTGAACTTTTACTTTTGATCAATTTATAGAACAATTTTTAGCTTAATTTTTCAGATTTCTTTTCAATTCAATTTTGTCTTTAGATTACTTTTTAGAGTTTAGATTTATGTTGATCGAAGTTGCTACATTCTTCATCGTGGATTCCCACGGTTTTATCTATTCAATTAAGTTTATGTTTCATTTATTTAATTCTTGTTTTAGTATTTTAATTATGAGTAGCTAAATCATGTATTGATCCTAGGGTTTGTATGTCTGACTAGATTCGCATGATTTATCTGTTGATACTGTTTTGCCGTCCCATTCATGATTTATGATTCTTGGCTGTAAATCTCATATATTGGTACCTGATCAATATTGATGCATGCTAGTTATGTGATTGATGTCCTGACGGAATTAATTGCATAGTCGATATCTTGAATACATAATACAGATTTTACCTTGAGACCTGGCGGAGATAGGTGAACTGTGGGAGGTTATTCTTTGTGTGCTTTTGATAATTAGCTTACTTCTCTTAAGACCTGACGGAGATAGAGTTTAGGCTATCCTACTACTATAGGTTGTACTAGAAGAAGATTATAGTTACATTAGTGATCCTTCATTGTGTGAATCTGGTTAGGTTAAGTATATCCCTAGGGTCAGTCTTTCATTTTGAGTTTATTCTTATTTATTTTGAGTCTAGTTTAATAATCACCTTTCTTGATTTTTTTGCCTGAATAATAATAAAGATTTTTGATATGATACGGCCCAACTACTAGGCCCAAGCATCAGGCCCAATATAAATGGGCCCCGACTTAAGCTCGGCCTATGCAAGTTCGGCCCAAAAAGACTCCTAAACCAACTAAAACTCAAATCGCAAATAGAGACATAGAAGATTCGGATGCATATCTAAAAGAATCCTTATGAAAGAAGACTTTGTATTAGAGTAGAACTCATTATGATGGTGTATAAATAGAGGCTAGATTAGACAGAAGAAGATCATCTACACTCTTTGTAATCGCTTCTTATACACTCAATATACATATACTCTTTTGCTCCGTGGACGTAGATCTAATTCAATATATCGAACCACGTTAAATCCTCGTGTTCATTGCGTATTTATTACCTTACGAAAACAAGATCGATCACTGGAGCCGTCTGTGGCAACCAAAACTCTGTGATTTCGATCCACTTTTTCTCGGTAACGATCCACAGCGATGAGGAACACAAGAAGCGCTACATCGGGGCCGTTACGGTAATAATAACGGTGGCGGGGCGCGCCAAGCGTGGCTTGGGAAAAGCCCGATCAGAAATCGACCCCGAAGAACACGTTCGAGCACGGATGGCGAGGCCACCCTATCCTACGTGAAGAAGAAGATTACCGCAACGAAGCTGGTCGTAACAGCAACAGAGAAGAACCCCAAGCACCGTAGTTGAACCTCGACGAGGCGGTTAAAGGGTTCCTCAAAAAGAATAAGGAGAGCTTCCTCCAGTACCTCAGCCGAGAACAAGGTCGGCATCGTTATGAAGAAAAGGACGCCGAAGCCTCATCAAAGCACGAGGCGGAACAGTGAGGTGAATCCCCCAGCCTCCGGATGATAGGCACTCGTGTTGCAAATAATACCTCTACGTGAGTCGGTTTCCAAACTGATCATACAATGGATGAGCAACGTGGGGCAGGTCGTCATGATCACCGCGAGGTCGATCCCCATAATTACAACGAGTCCAGCCGACGAACTCGACATCACTCCCCGGGAGACGGGTTCTATGGCTACGGGAAGATTATTACCCCTTTCTCTAATGAGATACTCGATACCCCTCTCCCAAACAAGTACAGGGTACCGGGTATCACCCTCTATGATGGACTGCGGGATCCACAAAACTTCCTCTCTCAGTTCCAGTACAACATGATCAATCAACGTCTCAACACCATCCATATGTGAAAGCTGTTCCCAGAGCTACTGATCGACAACGCCCGTCGGTGGTTCGACAGTTTACCTCCCGGTAGCATTGGACTTACCGAGATCTAATGGAAGCCTTTCATCGAAGGTTCTTCCAAAAATCCGAGTCCTAGACCTCATCGGCTCATCTCCTCACTGTAAGGCAAGGCCGAGGTGAGTCCATCAGCGACTTTATGATGAGGTTCAATAAGGAGAGCCTAAAAGTTGAGGACGTGAACGACCTCCTCATTATATCGGCTTTCTAAAACAGCATCTTGCATGGGGCCCTATATAAGGAGATTATCAAGTACGAGCCTCGTACTACGTCGGAGCTGTGGCGCATAGCAGATCGGTTCGCCAAAGCGGACGAAGCGGATAGGAGAAAGCGAGGCGACAAAGGCGAGCCCTCCGAAAAAAGAGGAAGAGGATGGTCGAGGGGACCGAGGCCAAAGTCGATTTAAGTGTCTTGGAAAGGATACAACGTGCCCCTATAGAGTCTAGGCTCGGGCGGCGTCGTAACCCCGAGCGACCTCAATATACACCCACGACGAAGATAAGGTGGAGATTTACGAGCTCCATACGGACATGTTCGAAACCTCGGCCCATGCTGGGGGATCGGCTTGCGATCGAACAAGTATTGCTCCTTCCATGAAGATCATGGAAACAACACGGAGGAATCTGGGGACCTCATGGCGGACATCGAAGTTGGTGCATGACGGGTTCTTAAGAGGTACCAAGGTCATGGCCGACTTAACCTGGTCGATCTGAGGCTCCCACCGAGGTCGAGCGAAAGTAAGAGAAGAGCGAGGCGTGGTCCTCAAGAAAGCGAGGCACGACACCGATGAAGAAGGTGATAGCGAGCCTCGATGCGATGAGTTATATCCACCATCACGGGGCTTCCAGCGGTACTAAAGTCCTCCCTAAAAGCGAAGCCGAAGTCCCCGAACCAACGAACACAGTAAACAAAGGTTAAAAAAGAGCGAAGCCATAACCTTTTACGAGGGCGACCCATACCAACCGTAGTACCCCACCAGGGCGCGATGATAATCAGCGGTGGTCGCTAACAAGTTAGTTCGGCGTGTACGCGTCGATAGCGGTCGTCGGTAAGCATCCTTTTCAGGAGTGCTTTGACAAATTGGGAGTTGAGGAGGCACGCCTAACACCGGCACCACTTCCACTTCAAGCTTCGCAAGAAGAGACCGCGACTGAGGAATCATCGAACTACATCATCAGTGGGAAAAGCGTGACGAGCTCCACCAAAGTGGTACAATTCTTCGTGATAGCGCCTACTCACCATATAACATCATACTAGGGAGGCGGTTGAATGCAGATAAGGCGGTGTGTTCAACGTATCATCGACCATGAAGATCCCCACAAGAGGAGGGTAGGCGTGATCAGGAGATCGAGAAAAAGCGAAGAATGCATGCATGTCGCCTTAAGAGGTGCTGGGACTTGACCCGGCACCCACAGGCATAGCAATTTCAGAAGCCCAAGGAGTTGGAACTTGAAAGGACGTCGTTAATTCTCGACAGCTCAGTAGAGGAAGTCACATTATATGAAGACGATCCCCTCAAGGTCGTCAAAATTGGTTCTACCAAGTACCTCAACTAAGAAAGCGGATCATCCAACTCTAAGAGAATTGAGCGTCTTTGCACAGTCGGTCACCGATATGACGGGGTCTCACCAAGTATCATTACTCACCACATTGACCAGCGTCAAACCGGTTCGGCAAAACAGCGGATATTTGCGGCGGAGCGGAATCAGTCGTACATGACGAAGTGCATCAACTCTTGAAAGCGGGCATATTGTTGAAGTCAGTATCCGACACGGATAACCAACCCGGTGATGGTCAAGAAATGAGGAGGGGATGGCGAATGTGTATCGATTACACCGATCTCGATAAACATTGCCTTAAGGATCGCTACCCCTTCCCAACATTGACAAGAAAGTTGGCGCTTTGTTCGGATCTGAAATCTTGACTTCACGGATCTATCTGAGGGTATCACCAAGTCACGATGAGTGATGAGGACGCATCCAAAACGCCTTCATCACGGACTTGGCGTCTTTGCATATAAGAAGATGCCGTTCGGACTCAAGAATCTGAGGGCCACCTATCAAAGAATGGTGGACAAGATATTTTAGTCCTACATCGATCAAAATGTGGAGGTGTATGTAGATGATATCATCGTCAAAAGTAAGAAGAAATTCGCATGTGTTGCTGACCTCCGGATCATCCTCGGCTTATTTCGTCAAGTGAACCTAAAGCTAAACCCCCAAAAGTGTACATTCGCAGTACGGTCTGGGAAATTTCTAGGGTGCTGGGTTTCACAAGAAGGATTAAAAGCCAATCCATCCAAGGTTGAAACCATTTTGGAGATGAAGGTGCCGAAGACAATCTACGACGTGCATAAGTTGACGGGCTGCATAGCTGCACTGAGCCACTTTCTCTCAAAAGCCGCGGATAAGCAACTTCCCTTTCTCAAAATTCTCAAAAAGGCTCCGGAGTTCCATTGGGATGATAAACACAAGTTGACCTTTGAAGATCTCAAAAACTATCTCGCCAAACTCCCCACTTTATCTGTCCCGAGAGAAGGAGAAGTCTTCCCCCTATACCTCGCAGCTTCGGATGAAATCATAAGTGCCGTTTTGGTACGAGAGGATGGACATCGTCAGCTCCCTGTATATTTCATCAGCCGAGCACTTAAAGGGCCGTAAGCGAGATATCGACCCACGAGAAGCTCGTGTTAGCATTAGTAAATGCTGCAAGGAGACTACGTCCCTATTTCCACATACATCCTGTACAAGTTCTCACCGATCATCCACTTCGGCAAGTGTTGACAAAGCCAGAGGCTTCGGGGAGAATTGCGAAGTGGCAATTGAATTGAGCGAGCACGACATCTCTTTTTGCCCTCGTCAAGCCATCAAGGGTCAAGCCTTAGCAGACTTCCTTGTAGAGGCCAACTTCACAGAGAAGCCGAAATCCACCGAGCCTACCTCAGACAATGCCGAAGCCGAACCCATCATGGAAGCATCCGAAAATTGCTGGCAAATCTATGTGGAGGAGCTTCGGGGAAAACCGGTAGCGGGATAGGCATCTTGCTTCTGGGACCAGATGGCCAAGAGATCACCTACGCACTTCGGTTTACATTCAAAAATACGAATAACGAAATGGAATACGAGGCCTTAATTGCAGGACTTCGCCTAGCTCAAAGTCTTCAGATACAAGCCGTGCAAGTTCACAGTGATTCCCAGATCATAGTAAGCCATATGTTGGGAAAATACGAGGTAAAAGGCAACAGGATGAAGAAATACCTTGAAAAAGCCAAAAGCCTACAACAGTCTTTCTCATACTTCCAGTTGGTTCGTATCCCTAGGAAGCAAAATCGCCGATCTGACACCTTAAGCAAACTAGCCTTGTCATCAACAAGCTCGCCAGTAGAAGAAGTCCAAAACAGAAGCATAGACGATGCCGAGGTCGAAGTCAACATAGTCTCTGATGAAGAGCCTAATTGGATGACCCCCCATTCAAGAATATTTAGAGAAGAGCGAATTACCTCATGATAAACTCGAGGCTAGGAAAATCTTGAACAAATCTTTGCGATACGTACTTGAGCAGAGAATTCTCTACAGAAAGTCGTATCTTGACCTCTCCTAAGGTGTTTGGGTCAAATCGAGCTGAATCATTATTGAGAAGTACATGAGGATCATGTGGAAGCCATATCGGACCCCGGCGCTATCAAAGAAATTCATGCGATGGGGATACTATTTGCCAACAATGTTCCAAGACTCAATTGACCTCGTAAAGAAGTGCCCGAAGTGCCAGATTCATGGAAATGTGCCAAGGCTACCTCAAACCGACCTCGTCAGCATGAAAAGCCCTTGGCCATTCATGCAATGGGGGATTGACATTGTGGGCCCCTTATGCAAAGCTCCAGGACAGTTTCAATTCCTGATTGTCGCCATTAACTACTTCAAAAAATGGGTGGAAGCCGAACCCTTGGTGAAAATCACAAGCAAAAACGCTCTCAACTTTGTCTGGAAGAATATTGTGTGTCGCTTCGGCATCCCTCATAACCTCGTTTCGGATAATGGGACGCAGTTCACAGATAAGGTCTTCAAAGAGTGGTGTCAAGAGCTTCAGAATCAACAAAAAATCACCTCGGTGGCCCATCCTCAAGCAAATGGTCAAACCGAAGTCACCAACAGGACAATTGTGAAGGGACTCAAAACTCGCCTAGACCGAGTAAAAGGAAACTGGGTGGAAAATTTACCACAAGTCTTATGGTCATATCGTACTACACCTCGGACATCGAATGGAGAAACACCCTACAGTTTGGTGTATGGAACCGAGACAATCATCCCGGTAGAAATCGGTATGCCGAGCCCCCGTACAATCCATTTCTCAGTCGAAGTAAATGAGGAGAATTTACGAACTGACCTCGATCTGCTAGAAGAGAAGAGAGACCTCGCCTATATTAGAGAAGCTCGGTACAAGCAACAAGTAGCTCGGTATTATAACCAGCGTGTCAAATCCCAACAATTCTAAGTAGGCGACCTCGTACTTCGAAATAACAAAGTCAATAAAGCTGTAAAGCTCGGCAAGCTAGAAGCCACATGGGAAGGACCATACCGAGTTGAAGAAGTCCTCGGAAAATGATCATATAAGCTCGCCCACTTATCCGGTGAGCAAATACCTCATACGTGGCACATCATTCATCTGAAGAGATATTTTGCATAAGTGTCACTACAAGAATTTAGCTTATAGACCGCATGTAATAGACCACATACATTAATACTAAAGTTGTCTATTATGATACATACAACGTGCAGGGTGAAACGCATGGTCTATAACCATTTTTTCAATCGGTTATAGACGACGGGCTGCCAAAATCCGTGGTCTATTAGCGTAGTTTTTATATTATAGACCACGGGGTTCATTCCGCGTGGTCTATTAGCGCAAAAATTCCATAGACAACGGGCTTTAGCCCACGTCGTCTTCCTCTCGTGTTGATTAAATTTTTTTAAAGAAATGGCACTTAAACAATTCGAAACCAAAACCTATAAGGCATCAAAAATTTGACCAACTTCAACAACAATATTTCTTGTAATTGAATCAGCACTTTATTTTATTTTATTTATATATATTTGACTACTAGTTATTAGGGTTTAAATATATGAAGTCCTCTTCTACACTTATAAAAAAAACTCCAAAATCTAAGCCGCCGCCCCAATCTGTTGAGCATTTTCTTCAAGCTCTCGGTGTAATGCACATGCTTCCCTCCGGTGCGCAATGTTTGAACGCTGCCTTCAAATTGGTCTACTTCTCCTCCTCTACTGCTCCCTCCACTATCTTCATGAAATCCTCCAAACACAACAGCCCTTTCCCGCACGAATCCATCAGAGCCACCGCTGCCTCGGCCTCCTCCCCCGTCATGTCATCACCGATTGAGCCTACGTACTGTCGTAGTTCCCCCGGGCTTATTTTGTCGTCACCGTCAGAATCGATGTGGTTGAAAACCCACTCTTATTGTTCGTATTTCTCCATTATGACTTAGTGTGATGTGAAATTTCACAATTTTCAAGGCCTAAAGTAATATCGAATTGAGTTTTGAAATATGAACTATGAAAAGGTATTTGTTTTTGGATGGTTTTTTGTCGATGGAATTGAGGTTGGAGTTTGATGTATTTATAGTTATATCTAATTAAGATTAGTATATTTGTTTGTTTCTATTTTGGGGAGGGGTCCTCTTCACTGGGCATGTGTGGTGTTTTCCTTGTTGATAGGGTTTATCCATTAATCCACATAACTTAAATGTTCCCCAGAGATTGGCTTCACTTATAATATTCGGTGAGAAGCTAAAAAAGCGAAATTTTGATAAGAAAATAGTTTATACATTTCAGAATGAAGTTGCTCTGAGGTATGAGAATTACTAGTATATATCAATCAAGTTTTTAGCTCAGATTTGGAACTTTTCCAATCGACTTGATTGATTATATATTTCTGCTTAATTTTAAAGGATGCAATGTAACAAAGCCAATTCACATCCTCAAAACCGAATCATGATGATTATGCATTAGCGGTGTCAAGCTGGGACTCAAATCAGAGTTGGGAAGCTATGGCAATGGAAATGATAACTAGATCGTGTTGCGTTTTCTTCAAGCAATAGACGGGTAAATAAGTTCGGATATAATGATGTGTTCCAATCCAAGTTTTCATGATAGCATTTGTGCTTAGTTATTGTTTTATCTTATTCATTTTGTTTTGCCTATGAATAGGAGGCATGGCCTAGTTGCTGGCTTGAGGAAATTGAAGTGCCAAACTCCGATATTTGTCGGGGATAGCTCTCATTTTCATTCAGAGTCCCTCCACATGATTGCTAAACTCGACAAGAGATACAGAGAAAGAAGAAGCAACCAGTTTCTATAATGTAGTTTTCATGTTCTGGGCCAAATTTGGAAACTACAGCCATGCATGATTATAGGTTCTGCTCATTTTGTCCTCGTATCTATTACTTCACCCATTGAAAGATTCAAATTTGGCCTAAAGATTGAAATTATATCTCGAATCTTGTGTGTTACTTGCTAGGTAATGTTGCCTATGAATTATGATAGTGGTGATATTGACAAGTGGTCGTTAATGGTTGACGAGCCCGTTTTTCGTGCTATTTTTGGGGTAATCCTTGCCCTAGAAAGAGTGCATTTTGTGTGTGTTCTTTGCGTGTGTTTGTGTCTGGGAGGACACACTTGGTATCTTCAGGTTGGGGTGGACTTTGGGCGAGATCGGACCTTCCATGAGAGAGTAAAATCCAGAAGATTATCTTGGCAAGGTATTCTCGACATCTTGCAGACAACATACCGCATGGGAGCCGAGCACGATCAAAGAGTCGGCGTGAAGTCGAAGGTGTCGAGATGAGGAAGAGGGTGAAAAGGACGAGGTGATGCGGTGGGACGGAGGGTAAAGTCGGGATGCGGTGGGGGCCTTGAGCGAGATCTCTGAAGACTTGCACACAATTGGAAAGATTACAGGCAAGGTCATTTCTGCCGCTTTGATTTTTGCCGTAAAGGGAGGGTCGACTGCGGTGCTGGAATGAGACAAACTGCGGGGATGAAGCGGAGGAGCCTTTGTCGGGGTCCAGAGCCCGAGCCAGCTTGCTGCCCTCACCACCTACCGCCTCGAGATACGTGCACTGACCAAGCCAAAGTGGAGTTTACATAGGCTCCCACAATAATTTCCAACTAGAAGACATTAGTGCATACACAACACACATTCGGTGGAGTGGAGAGCATCATCCGAAATTCTCTCTCAACTTCTCTCTTTTATTTCTCTTGCATTTCATGAGCGATTGGTGAGGAAGAAACAAGTCCTACGGGCAAACAATTTATATTATGTATTTGGTTACCTCTGCTTGAGCAACTGCTTGGCAGAGAATGCTTTTGATTTACGTTTGATTTTATATTCAAGTATGGTTTCGATGATGCTCTTGTTTATTGCTTTTATGTTTATGTCGATTATGAGTGAGTAGTCGATTCGGTTGGGCTCGGGGTGAAGCACGTTGAGTCAAGGTCATACAAGTCGTGAGGTCTAAATGTCCTTAGAACCTTGAGTGGGTGTTCCCGAAGCTCTAGGCCTTTATACACATGTTATTCCTTTCCTTGGCGTTAACTCGGCGGTAGCCTTGGAGGGAGGGTAGCTACAAGCAATAGCAGGAGTAAGACATCAGTGTCTCTTGTCCGGGAAGTGCGGTGGGTGGGTGATTGTAGGCCACGGCCTTGGGCGAAATTGCATGAGCACTCCTTGGACAGTGTGTGCTAGTTAATTTGTCTAGTGAGTAAAGCTATTGGGAGGACAGACGAATCTTGGAGATCGTCTTGGCAAGGGGCAAGGCGGGGGCCTCTGTACTTAGTCCTAAAATCTACAGGCAGTGGGGTGGGGGCACGGTGTGCGTGACAACCTAAAGGGCATCTACCCTTGGTACCTTTAACCACGACATACACTCATGGTGAAAACCTTGAACCTATGACCGCGTCTTGACCAATATCTCAACGTCACGGAACCCTTGGCCCACTACTTATTATTTAATCTTTTACCTTGTGTTTAAGTTTCGGTTTACATTACGCTCAAGATCTATCTCTCAAGACATCTCTCGAGACCATCGACTGGCCGACGCCTTGCCTCTGGCAACCTCCTACTCAGCTGTGACAACTCGGTAACAACACAACAAGCTCTCTTGGGTTGACCCTTAACTTGCCATATGCGGAACTATATGTTCAAGTTGGAGGAGATTATAAATGTATCTTGGCGAGTCTCGGGACCTCTAACGATGGGTAAATCGGCGGTCATCAGTTAGCGCCGTTATCCGGGGGCTGCGCTATTCTAGTGTTGTTATTCATTTTTTTATTATTTTTGTTTTGTTTTGCATGCTCGACCTAACCTTGCGGCGAGGACGGAGAGCTCTGTTTGACCCGAGATTGAGAGAACCATTCGGAGAAGAAGCAGCGAGGAGAAACACTCCCGTCTTGAGGAGGCGCGTGCAGCAAGACAACATGGAGGAGAGAATCCACAAAACCCACCACCTCGGGAGAGCGAGACCCTTTGGGAGATGATGTTCCCGAACAACAATGATCTCAGCCCTTTGGGCATCACCTTGCCGAGATCGAGGACAACGGGGGCTGAGGCACTCTTTTATGCGAGATCTTGCCAAGCTTCAACGATATGCAGGAGAGACCCCAGCGCCATCTCGAAGAGTTTGAAATGGTGTGTAACCTGATAAGGTATCGCGGATGAAGTCGAGAAAGAGTACATCAGACTCATATCCTTTCCATTCACTCTCATGGCGGTGCTCGAGTGGTACACACTTTGCTACGGGTGGTGTCACTACTTGGCGGGGCTCCAGCGAAATTTCTTGAGAGATACTATCCCGTCTCGAGGATACAAAGCGTGAGGAAAGGATGAGTTCCTCCGGATGGGGAATGGCGAGGCGGTGTCGACTATTGGTGTCGTTTCAAATCCATCTTGGCAAAGTGTCCCAATCACCAAATCTACGATCAAGATCGATCGATATTATGTGAATGGTTTGAGGCGAGTCGGGAGGCAGCTCGTGAGTGCTGCATGCGGAGGTTCCATACTCGACAAGCAACCCAAATGAGGCATTCAAACTACTTGCGAGACTTGGTGAAGAGTCTCGGGATGATGCCAGCGCAATGGTCGAGCGATGCCCGACCAAGCTACCACTTGAGCCGGATCCGACATGAAGATATGAAGGCCATGATGAAACAAATGATGGACTGATGAGGCCCTCTATGGCCAAGAAGAATGTCAGCGTGTCGACTTTGCTTTGCCACCACACAACACGGACGAGTGTCTACAAGTGGTGAAGAAGAAGAAGTGAATGCCTTTGGGCATGTCAACAACGGTGGTGGAGGAAATGCTCAAGGTCAGAAGCCTCACTTTAACCCGTACAACCCACCGTGGAAAATCATGAGAACTTGAGGTGCGGAGGCACACACTATCACGCACCACAGGCGAATCCACCTCAAGCTCGGCCATCTTTAGCCGAGATAGTGCACAATCAAGGAGCTACCCAAGGAAGGATAGTGCAAGACCTCGACAAGTTCAAAAGCAGAGACAAGGGAGTCCTGCAATCGGTCTTGACCAATTTGAACACCTTGGCGCAAGAGATCTCAAAGCTCGACCAAAAGCAGGGACGCTCCCTCTCAAGTGCAAATCAACCCAATGCACGTCAGCGCAATCAACTTGAGGCGGAAAGAAATTGCCAGCGGGGAGGAGCCCGGTCGAGGAGGCAGGTCGAGATAGAAGACATAACCGAGGAAGTCGAGGACTTGGTCGAGGAACCCGAACCGGGTGAAGGCTCCCTTGCCAAGGTAGCGGAGACAAGGCGGAGATCAAGATCGAGACCTCCCTTCCGGGGAGGTTGGCAAGAACAAAGAAGCCGAATAGATGAGCGAAATGATCAAGATCTTTAAAAGGTAGAGATCAACATACCCTTGATCAACTGCTTTGACCTCGATGCGAGGTGTGCGAAGTTTCTCAAAGAGTTGTGTACGAAGAGTCAAGTACACGGACGATGCCAAGTTTCAAATGGGAAGAACGTCTCGGCCGTGCTCAGCGAGACCTCCCAATCAAGTGTACCCGATCCGAGGATGTTCTATATACCTTGCGTGATCGGGACAACAAGGATAGATCAAGCTATGCTTGATCTCGGGGCATCAATCAGCGTGATGCCCTATCTATCTATCAAGAGTTGAAACTCGGACCTCTCAGACCATCTTGTGTTGAGATTCAACCGCGGACAAGTCAGTGTCTATCTGAAGGGATGGGTTGAGGATGTTCTCGTCAAGGTGCGGGACCTTATTTTCCCGGCCGATTTTACGTTCTAAATATAGGCGATGCCGGACAAAAGCTCATCTTGCTAGGCGAGCCGTTCTCAAGATGGCCGAACTTTGATCGATTGCGATCTGGGGAAGCTCACATACAAATTCGGCGGAGGAGGCGGTCACCTTTGATATCTATAAGGCCGAGCAATTTTCGATTGACACCGAGATGGTGGACTTTGTCGATCTCGAGAAGGATATTGAGAGATACTCGCCAGCGTGATGGTCAAGGGCGTGTATGAAAGAGTCATCGAAGGACACATGGAAGATTTAGAGTATCTCGACAAGGAGGAGGTCGAGGCAGCTGAAGTGCTTGAGGTAGAAGCCGACCAGGAGGGACGATCAACCAACCTGCTCATCGATCACCGCTAGTGCATGACAAGGAGAGGATGCAACCTTCCTTGAAGAAACCCCTGACTACTGACTCAGCGCCACGAAACACTTGAAGTATATCTACCTCGGGCCAGAGGCGTTGCCGGTAATCATAAGCTCGGCTGGCGGTCGAGGAAGAAGAAGAGGCGAGGGCCGTCTTGAGCAAGTACAAGGAGGCCATCGGTGGACCTTAGCCAACCTCAAGGGCATCGACTCTTGTTTGCCAACACTACATCTTGCTCGAGGGGCGGCCGTGCGGTCGAGAGACCCCGGAGGAAGCTCAACCCGGTGATGAAGGAAGTTGTCAAGGTGGAGATACTCAAACTCCTTGAGTTGGGCCTCATTTACCACTGTCTCGGACAGCCGGTGGGTCGATCAATCACGTCGTGCCAAAGAAATCCGGCGTGCGGTGGTGAGAATGAAGGCAAGGCTGGTCGCGATGAGACTCCGGACAGTGGAGGGTTTGCATTGATTCTGAAAGCTCAACAAGGTGACCGGGAAGGACCACTTCCCTTGCCGTTCATTGACGGATCTTGAGAGACTCAGCGGGAATAGGTATTTGTTTCCTTGATGGCTACTCGGTTATATACAAATTTGTGTGGCATTAGAAGATCGGGGATAAGACTATATTCACTTGCCCATTTGGCATATTTGCATATCGTCAGTTATGCCATTTGGTTTATCTGATACTCAGGGACATTTCAAAGATGCATGATGAGTATATTTTTACGATTTGCTTGACCAATGCATTGAGGTGTTCATGGATGATTTTCTTGTATGGCAAGGCGTTTAACCAATGTATAGAGCATCTTGAGTTAGTTCTGCGGTGCGTGGAGAAAGATCTTGTCTTTGAATTATGAGAACTGCCACTTTATGGTCGAGAGGAATTGTCCTGGGCATGTTATCTCGAGAAGGGCATTGAGGTAGACAAAGCGAGGTGGAGATAATAGCCAGTGCCTTATCCCACCAACATCAAGCGACTTCGAGATTCCTTGCCCTGTTGGATTCTATCGGCGGTTTGTCGAGGACTTCGCCAAGATAGCACAACCAATGAACCGCCTCCTCGAGCGATGTACCGTGGGAGTTCGACGATGCATGTAAAAAGCCTTCGGATATTGAAGGAGCACCTTGTCCTGGCGCCCGTCATAAGGCCACCCGAATGGGGCATGCCTTTGAGTGATGTCTGCGGCTAGTGGATCTGTTGTTGGCGGTGCTTGGGCAGAAAATTAGCAAGGAGAGCTTCGTCATCTACTATGCATCGAAGACCCTCACCGGACGCAGGATCAATTACGACCACGGAGAAGGAGCTTCTTTGCCGTGGTGTTTGCCTTCGAGAAATTTCGCCCTACCTCTTTGGGAGCAAGGCGGTGGTTTACATGACCACGCCGCCTAGAAATATCTCATGGCAAAGAAGAACACAAAGCCAAGACTTATACGGTGGATACTCCTCCTCCAGGAGTTTGACGTTGAGATCAAAGACAAGAGTGGATCTCAAAATCAAGTGGCCGACCACTTGAGCAGAATTATGAGAAAGGATGAAGAAGATCCAATCCGAGCAATATTTCCAGACGAGGAGCTGCTCGAGATTTACGCCAAGGAGCCGTGGTACGCTGACTTGGTGAACTATATCGTTACCAGAGTGTTGCCCGTGGGGATACCAAAGCACCAAAGGAACAAACTCAAGAAGGAGAGTCGACAATACATATGGGATGACCCATACTTGTGGAAGCAATGCTCATACTTGATCTTGAGGAGATGTGTTCCGGAAGGTGAGCAAAAGAGCATCCTTGAGCATTGCCATGAGAAGGAGTGCGGCGGACATTTTGGGCACAAGAGAACGGCAAGGAAGATCCTTGATTGTGGGTTCTACTAGCCCACTATCTTTAAGGATAGCTACGAGAATTACCGAGAATGCGATAAGTGCTAATGCGAGGACAATGTCTCGAGGAGGAATGAGATGCCCTTGGTACCTATCTTGCCGGTGGAAGTATTCGACATGTGGGCATGGATTTCATGGGCCCTTGCCAAACTCTAAGAAAACCAATACATACTCCTAGCGGTGGACTACGTGTCAAAATGGGTAGAAGCCAAGGCCACGGCAAAGGCGGACGAAGGGGGCTTAGCCATTTTCTCAAGTCGAAACATTTTCAGCCGGTTCGGTGTGCCACGAGCCATAATCGATGATCGGGTACCCATTTCTACAATGCCACCATTGGCGACTTACTCGAAGTATGGGGTGCATCACGGATGTCACCACATACCATCCTCAAGCCAATGGCCAAGTGAGCTCTCAAACCGCATTGTAAAGACTATCTTGAGGAAGGCCTTGGGAGAGCAAGAATGAGTGGAGCATTTACCTCGACGACGGACTATGGGCATCTGGGACAGCCTTGAAATGCCATTTGGAATGTCTCCTTACCGGATGGTGTTTGGCAAGATGTGTCATCTGCCGGTCGGTGGAACACAAGGCGTCTTGGACAATCCATAATGAACTTTGGTAGGATGAGGCAGGAGAAAAGCGCAAGCTTGACATATAAGAGCTCGAGGAGATTCGCCTCGAAGCATATAACAATGTCGCTATATACAAGGATAGGCTCAAGCGATCCCATGATCTTTTAATCAAAGAAAGAAGTTCAAAATGGGCAAATGGTGCTACTCTATCAAAATAGGTTCCGCTATGCCTCACAAGCAGTGACCACCAAGTCGTGGGACCTTACATCGTGCCGCCCAACATCAACAGAGAGCGTGGAAATAAGCGACATGGACGGCGAAAGTGTTCAAGGTGAATGGAGCGGACTTAAAACCTACCATGGGGACGACCGAAGGCTCGAGAGAATGGGACGCCGAGCAAATGAGCCTACGAGGTTCCCCAAGAGGATCCTCAAGGCGCTGAGCTCAAGGAAGGCGTCGAGCTAACGACGTTAAACAATAGCGCTTCCGGGAGACAACCCGGCATGGTATGATTTTAACCGCGTACATTTCATTCCATTTTTTGTCGAGGGGTGGTCTTGACCGCGCAACACTTTGCCTCGAGGCAAAGTGTGTGAGTGGAAAGCCCACCTCGTTATTTGACTTGCTCCTCGAGCGGATTGATTCTTCCTCGAGGCGCGTATTTTCTTAAAGCAATGGTCAAGAAGGAACTCAAGGCGAGGCAAAAAGGAGGTGCTGCGGTGGCAAGGCCTTGACCTTGGCCATGAACATGGGAAGCAGTGACGTTTGAATTTCATGGGTGGACGCAGAGGCGTCCCATCATCGATTGCTACCCTATAACCGCCCCAACCCACGTTCTATTACCCCCATATTTCGCCTACTTCCCACATTCAAACCACACCCAAAACTTCCTCAAACCTCGGCCAAAAACCCTACCTCCTATCCATGGCCCAGGAAAGCGTATCCGTCGCATAAGATGGAGAAGACACCTGTCGAGACACCAGCCGAGCCCGTCGCCGAAGGGAGTCCGTTGTCCGGTGACGGAGCTCCTCCCACTGAGTTCGCCAAAGGAATAGAAGAAGCACCCACGCTCCACGACATTCACGTGGAGGTGGACACCGAGGAAGAAGAGCAGTCCACGACCGAGAACACACCGGAGAAGACGCCGGAGAAGGCACCGGAGAAAAAGAAGGAAGTCATCCCCTCCACCGGAAAAAGAAAAGTAAAGGAGACTCCTACCGCCTCATCATCAAAGAAGACACATGACCCCTCTCACACCGGTGCATCGGCACACGAAACAAAGTCTTTGGAGGAGAAGGAGGTTTCGAGAGAAGGGGAGCTCGATGCTCTCGGAGAAGACAGGGCAGAAGAAATGGCCGGTGGAAGAGATCGAGGATGAAGGCGTCTTCCTCATTGGAGAGCGGCCGGCGAAGAAAGCAAAGATGGCGGCGCGTTCGTCAAAGCGAGGAAGTCCTACGGTGAATACCAAGGGCTAGTCGAAAACCAAGGAGATGGTTGTGCCAAAGTGGTGGAATCCGCCTCCTCGAACAGCGGGAGTCGAGGAGGAGGTCGAGAGGTTGTTTAAGGGAATAGGATGGGGAAATTTCTCGAATGGGATACCACGGTGTGCAGCGTCGATGGTGAAGGAGTTTCGGGGATCTTGACATAGATCATGACAAAGGAGTGCCGGTGGGTATCTGATTCACTCTTCTCGGGGGCGCAGCGAGTTCACGGTTGATGAGCTCAACCAAGCTCTCAACATGGTAACATTGATGGAAGCGAGGGAGCCGACTATGGGGAGCGACCAGGTGGTACGAACTTTCTTGACGGAAATGGTCCGGGATTTGGGAAAACTAATTTGAAAGGATGGCGCCAGTTTAAGTCGTGTGGCGCCAGGGGACAACCCTCGAGGACCCGGCCATGCAAGTATGCCACGGATCCTCTCCTATAATCTTTTGTCGAGAAGGACACAGCGCAACCATGTCGAAGAGCGAGTTGTTCATCCTCAGGCGATGCACAAGGATGAGGCTCAACTTTGCATCCTTCGCGATCTCGCACATGAAGAGCATAATGGGCGGGGGAGCGTGAGGCTCTCCTTGTGCCACTTGCCGACTAACTTTGCCAAGGAGAGCAGTGCTTGCCCCGACTTTGCCATGACCCCGAGAGAGGACACTTTCGACCTAAAAGTACTAAAAAGATGCTCGGGATTGTAGAGGGGCGAGGATGGCAAGCTTACCATCCGGCGAGCTTGAAAGCCGTTGCCAAGCCGACCAGCTCAAAGGCTAAGGCAAGGCGGGACCTTGACAACACGGAGCACTGCCCGAGGACATACTCAGTCGCCACTTGCTCGAATCTGAGGAGACCTTGGTGAAATCAGGCCTTGACTCGCGTTCTTTGCCCACCAAGGATTCGGTACCCACTGCATCCCAGCTTCCTCCCTTTTGTTTTGTTTTTTGTTTTGTTTTCTTGTTTTGTGTTTCGCTTTTTGTTTTGTGTTTGTTTGTTGTGTGTTTGCGTTTTTATGTTTTCGGGACCATACTCGATCTAACACTTTGCCACGAGCAAAGTGTGTGAGTGTCAGATGGCCCTTTTTTTTTTGTGTGTGTGTTGACCAGCATGTTGAGATGAGCATGATAGTTATGATCTTGGCATAGGCTTTGTAATACATGTTTAGCTTGTATCAATAAGGTTAGTATGACGGAAAAGGGGCATAGCATGCACACCTGTGAGAAATTGAGCCTGTATATGCTAAATCATTGCAAGCATGAATTCTATTATGTGTGATATTCGGATGCTTGACTTGGATGTGCTAGAACTTGCCTGCTGTCTTGATCAAAACCCAACTGCTGTAGGTCCGAGTGCTCTAGATGATTTAGGCTTTCTTTTCATAACCATGGTCAACAATGAAAATAAACCGAGATATATATATCCTTTGCTAGCCCCCTTTGAGATGTTCGTTTTCTTTTAAATTATCTTGTGCTCTTCCCTGACCTGGGGATTGAGAGAAGAAAAATAGGAGAGGGATATATACGTCTTGGGCATCATTATGGGCAAAACACAACATTAGATGCCTTGGCCTTCGGCCGGCATAATGAGTTAAATTCAAAATGTGTAGAAAAGAAAAGAAAAATTGGAAACAAAGTTTAAAGTATAAAAGAAAAGAAGTTCCCCAAAATATAAAGTGTGCTCGAGGCCGTAAGTATCTTGCCAAGGAAATGGGAAAATATTACGCCCAAGACTAAGTCAGAGACAACCTTACCCAAGCTTAAATCCTTCCTACTTAGCGAGCCACTCAACATAACCCTAAAGACCTAAGGATGAGAACTTTGACCAAGGTATAGGCGCGAGAGATAGTAGGCAGCGAGGCGAGCTATGGCATTTCCTTGATCAGTCATCAGCGGCGTGAAAACCCTAAACACGAGAGTTTGAGTGCTTGAGAGAATTCCCACAAACTTGCTTTGCCCCGATCTTGACTAACCTTGATGCATATTTGTATTCATCGCCTATGCACGATTATCTTTGTCATGTTATCATCTTATCCTTCTTTGGTTTTGAGTGTGTTGTTTGTGTGTTTGTTTTCTTTGGGCAAGGAATGCTTGCAGCTTGATGACAACCGTGGTCAGTGTGTGAGTGTGGCGAGGCCCATTTTCGTCTCTTTTAGGGTAATCCTTGCCCTAGAAAGAGTGCATTTATGTGTGTTCTTTGCGTGTGTTTGTGTGCGGGAGGACACGCTTGGGATGTTGCGGGTTGGGGTGGACTTTGGGCGAGATCGGGCCCTTCCATGAGAGAGTAAAAATCCAGAAGACTATCTTGGCAAGGTATTCGACATCTTGCCAAGACAACATACCGCATGGGAGCGGGCTGATCAAAGAGGCGGCGTGAAGTCGAAGGTGTCGAGATGAGGAAGAGGTGAAAAGGACGAGGAGTGGCGCGATGAGCGGAGGGTAAAGTCGGGATCTACGGTGGGGGCCTTGAGCGAGATCTCTGCGGACTTGCACACAATGGAAAGATTACGGTCAAGGTCATCTCTGCGCTTTGCTGATTTTGCCGTAAAGGAAAGGTCGACTGCGGCGCTGGAATGAGACAAACACGCGGGGATGAAGCGGGAGGAGCCTTTGTCGGGGTCAGAGCCGAGCCGACTTCGCCCTCACCACCCCGCCTCGAGATCGTGCAGCCAAGCGAAGGGGAGTTTACTTAGGCTCCACAATAATTTCCAACTAGAAGATATTAGTGCATACACACACACATTTGATGGAGTGGAGGCATCGTCAAAATTCTCTCAACTTCTCTTTTATTTCTCTTGCATTTCATGAGCGATGGGTGAGGAAGAAAAGTCCTACAGCAAACAATTTATATTATGTATTTGGTTACCTTTGCTTGAGCAACTGCTTGGCAGAGAATGCTTTTGATTTACGTTTGATTTTATATTCAAGTATGGTTTCGATGATGCTCTTGTTTATTGCTTTTATGTTTATATCGATTATGGTGAGTAGTCGATTCGGTTGGACTCGGGGTGAAACACGTTGAGTCGAGTCATACAAGTCGTGAGGTCTAAATGTCCTTAGAACCTTGAGTGGGTGTTCCCGAAGCTCTAGGCCTTTATACACATGTTATTCCTTTCCTTGAGCGTTAACTCGACCGGTAGCCTTGGGGAGGGTAGCTCTGAGCAATAGCCGGAGTAAGACATCAGTGTCTCTTTGTCCCGAAAGTCTTTGTTGGAGTGGGTGATTGTAGCCGTCGGCCTTGGGCAAGGCTGCGAGCCACTCCCTTGGACCCGGTGTGGCTAGTTAGAATTTGTCTAGTGAGTAAAGGCTGTTGGGCGGACAGACGATCTTGGAGACCGTCTTGGCAGGGGCAAGGCGGGGGCCTCTGTGACTTAGTCCTAAAATCTACAGACAGGCAGGGGCTGGGGGCACAGTGTGCGTGACAACCTAAAGGGCATCTACCCTTGGTATCTTTAACCATGACATACACTCATGGTGAAAACCATGAAGCTATGACCGACGTCTTGACCAATATCTCAACGTGCGGAACCCTTGGCCCAACTACTTGTTATTTAATCTTTTACCATGTGTTTAAGTTTCGGTTTACATTACTCCAAGATCTATCTCTCGGTACATCTCTCTTGAGACCGTTAGCTGGCCCGACACCTTGTCCTCACAGGCAACCTCCTACTCAAACCGTGACAACTCGAGTAACAACACAACCAACTCTCTTAGGTTCGACCCTTAACTTGCCATATACGAACTATATGTTCAAGTTGGAGGAGATTATAAATGTATCTTGACGAGTCTCGGGACCTCTAACGACGGGTAAACCGAGCGGTCATCAATGGTGGAGAACTCTGTGCTTATGCAATGGAAGAAACATTGTTGTGTAGGTGCTTGATTGTGGATCAATTGTCACGTAGGAGCATAAATTTTGATAGCTTGCTTCGCTCTCCTCTAGTGAACATCAATTAAAGATATCTTCTATTAAAAGGTTGATTGGTACATGGAATAAGCAACTTGTTTTGATGCCATGCAATGTCGGGTATGTAAAAAAGATTGATATGTAGTTAATATGCTAATATGCATTGTACTTTGTGATAATTGATTACATATGTATTCTTTTTAGTTGGCATTGGATTCTTATAGTTATCGATCCTCATATTGAAGCGTATATGTGATGGATCCATTGAGTGATGAGAATTATGTTCAGGAGTGGAAGTGCATCATGGAAATGTAAGTTTTTTATATTAAAGTTTAACTTATTGTATGTGTTTGCAGGGCCCTAAAAATGTTCAATATGAGCATAGGAAAAAGGGGGAGACATAATCTCTTGTGGGAAATGATCAAGGTATGAAATTCTTACCATAATTATGAAAATTATTGTCCTTCAAAATGTTGATAACTCAAATTATGCATTTCATGTAGTGTCAACAACAACCTGATGGAAGTCAATGTGGATTCTATGTCATGCGGTACATGAAAGATATTATTGATAATTATTGTTCGGATAACACCATTGCACTTCCTTTTCTGGTAATTATAACGTGACAATTTAATCCAAAATTTTCTAAATACTTATTCTTTAATATTTTTTAGTAATGAAATATGTCTATTTTATTTATTTAATAGTTTTATGAAGACTTTTACTCGAAAAAAGAAATCGACAAAGTCCGTATAGAGTGGGTCGAGTTAGTCGATGATTCTATGGTTGTTGATGGTGGTAAGTTTGATACCTTTATTGAATTGAATATTTTTGAGGTATTAAATTTTATTTCTCACATATTGCATCTTATTTTGGTCATGTAGATGGAGAGCGAATTAGATGATTGATGTTGGAGCAGAGATGGTGAAATGAAAGGTTCAAGATGGTGAAATTGATATTTTGTGGACGAATTTAATTAGCTAGGTAGACAATATTTATTGTGCTACAATTGTTGATTAGAATTTTTCTGATATATAACGTTTATGTATTGTACCTTGATTTCTCTATTTATGAGACAATATATATTTTATATCTATTTTGTATTATTGTTTTTTAATGGCAGAAACATGTATTTTGAATTATATAATAAATAAATAAATTTATTTAGTTGTTGCCGTTATCTATTAATATATAGACAACGAGGATGTCCGTGTGGTTTATACCACAATAGACAACGGGGTTTAACCATTGTATAAAGCTAGAAACCGTTGTCTATCACAACATAGACAACGGGTAACCCGCGTTGTCTATGATGTTATGAACAGGGGAATATCCATTGTATATTACAAGGCTCCGTGGTCATAACATGATAGACCACGGGATTTTCCGTTGTCTATGTTGTGATGAACCACGAGTTTTCCCGTGATCTATAAGCCGCCCTAATAGACTATACCTTGATAGACCACGGGGTTTTACGTAATAGACAATAGGGATTCCCCGTGGTCTATAACCGAAATTCTTGTAGTGTGTCAAAAGAAATTGTTCATTTAGTTTAGTTAAGTCGTGTCTTTAGGTCATTTTCTGTTATCACGTCGTGTTTCATTAATAAAATATTTTCTTTATTTGCTTCATCTGCTCAGTCTTGCATGTTTCATTTGTCACTTATGTATACCACCTCTTCCACAATATAAAATACCCTCTACGGAGGATGATAAATACCCTCTACGGAGGATGAAAAATACCCTCAAAGAGGATGATAAACGCGTATGAGGGGATCACCCCTATCGACACTTTTCGACAAATAAGGAACCTTTACCTTCGTTTATTTCGAGGATGAACTACCTTCGTTTAATACGAGGACGAACTACCCTCGTTTATTTCGAGGATGAACTACCTTCGTTTATTTCAAGGATGAACTACCTTCGTTTAATAGGAGGACGAACTACCTTCGTTTATTTCGAGGATGAACTACCTGTATTTATTTTGAGGATGAACTACTTTCGTTTGATTATGAGGATGAAATGTATACAGCGTTTGTTAAAAAGGAAAGATCAACACAAGGAAAGAAAAATTTGTTCTTATTTCCGAAGTATACAACGCGTACATTACGAGGACAATGAAGGACCAGGAGGCTGGGAAAAGCTAAGCCAATCTCTAGAAAAGTCGGGGTTCAGCAGTTCATCGATGCTAACTCTACCCCTACCTCTACCTCATCCCGATCGACCCGGGAGTTCGGTAGGCTCGACCTCTATGTCTCGCCGCGACCCGTTGCTTTCGATGACCGACATCTTTCTTGGGCATAGAACTGCGGAAAAACTATCTACAATCCTAGGAGAAGCCTCGTGAAGAAGAAACCTCGGTGTCGAGCAGAAGCACCCGCTCGA
This sequence comes from Salvia rosmarinus, assembly GCA_036937905.1. Lineage (NCBI taxonomy): Eukaryota > Viridiplantae > Streptophyta > Magnoliopsida > Lamiales > Lamiaceae > Salvia > Salvia rosmarinus. Next base: position 579,843 of record JAODLM010000689.1, read on the forward strand.
GTTGCGGGTAACGAGCTACAATGGTCTTGTATAGGCCACCTATTTTCTTCGAGGTTGGCATCTGCTCTTGAAATTGTCGAGAGTCCCGCGTACTCACTACGTAGCTCGAACACGGGCCACGATCTCTAAAACTTTGGCTTGGTCTCGAGATGGTCATTCCACCACCTCGTGAATAACCGCCTCGTGTTGGCGTGCTCCTCGGCAATCGATATGGCTTCATCCTTCGCGATCTCGAGCTTCTCCTCCAACTCTAAAAACCGAGCTTAAAGCTCGTCAAACTTCTCTTGAGAAGCCCTAAATTTGACATCGGCTTCCTCGCACATGCCCAAGCTTGCCCTCAGTGAAGGACCTCGATTTCTTTAAACTTCAGCTCGGTTCAAAATTTTTATTTGATCCGACCGAGGAGACATGTTAACGAGTTCGAGAGCAGGCGGAGACAAGCAAAAAGAAGCATACTTGATAAATTGAGAATTTTATTCAAGCCTTTAAGGCGGGATAATGTCGTGAGTACATATACATTAAAAAAAAAAAAAAGGGATCAACCCGGCCCTCTGGCGACTTCTCCCTCGAGCTCGGCCTTCTCCCTCGGGCTTAGCACCTCGGCCTCGCCCGAGCTCCCGCCCTCGGCCTCCTTCCGAGCTTGACCTCGGCGACGCCTGCGCCACAACTTTCCGGCCACTCCGGCCGTGATAGCTTGAGCTGGACATCCCGATCCACCGGCGAGCGCGGATGACTCGGCGGTCGGCAGGTCGAAGGCGAGGCCAAGCTCTCCACGACAGGCAAGCTCTTCATGCCGACGGCAAGGACCTCGGCATACACCTCTGCCGGGGCCTCGTCCTCCATCGCCTCGTACCCGTGCTTGGACTTATCAATCCGGGTAATCCCGACCACATCGTCGAGGTATCCGCGCCACCCTCTTATTAGGACCTCGGCCACTTGCGGCCAGCCGGAAACTCTGGACAAAAATAGCCTCTCCGCGAAAGCGCTAAGGAGCTCTCCTTGCAGGCCCGCTGCCTCGGCCTCCCGACGTCTGGCCACCTCCACCTCGGCCTTCAACAATCCGACCTCGGCCGCCTTCACCGCCGTCTTCTCCACCTCGGCCGCCTTCACCGTCGCCAGAGTTGCGGCCTCCCTCTTCGCTGCATCCCGAGCTTTAGCTTCAGCCTCGGCCACCTCGTCGACAAGAAGGGTCTTCTCATCCTCCAATGACCTAGCAAAAAGAGCCGTTTGCTCGAATTGGGCGACGCGTCATTGAGATAGTCCATCAGTTGGGAGGACACCCTGCCAAGCTCGGCCTTCATGTACTCGGTCCCCTATACAGAAGTTAACAACGTCAAACAAATACATCAATACATAAATAAGTGAAGTGCAACAAAGTTACATTACCTCGGGGAAGGATCGACGTGCGACCTGCGAACCGACGTCCTTGCAATCGTCATGGTCAGCAGGAGGAAACCCACATGCCTTTCCGTAAAGGGGCGTGGGACGAACTCTGGTGAAGGCGACCTCACTATTTCTTTGACCCTCTCAGAAGAGGCCTCAGTCACAATCTTCGAACCCACCTCGGATGGCTCGCCATCAGACCTTGACCTCTTTCTGCTTGCCGAACCAGGAAGTCCGCTGCGAGGTTGAAATAAATGTCAAGTTAGAACATAAAGAAAAAAAATCAATCAAGAGCTAAAGTGAAGTAAGGGGGGCCTCACCCTTCACCGGCTTCACCGCGGTAGCAGGATTATAAGGGCTCGGCCCGCGTGATGAGTTCGGCCTCGAAAAACTTGACGACTTGGCTGCCACTTTGCAATGCCTCCCCGAGGTCACTGAAGCTATCATCGTATGACCTCATCCGCCAGCTTCTCGGTTTTCCAGGCAAATTGGAGGGACTCCTCGAACCGATAAAAGAAGAACTTCTTCTGACAGTTCGAAATTTTATTCTTCGTTTGCACTTTGAAGCCACGACGAGGTGATAAATAATACCACCCCGAGCTGGATTTAAATTGAAAAAACCTAAGGACCAGCCCTAGGGTGAAAGGAAAATTATGGCGATGGGCATAAACGCTAAGGCCCGTCAACTGCCGAAAAGAGTAAGGCATAATTTGAGCAAGAGGAATGCCGAACATTTGTTGCAGTTCGGCATATACGGGAGGAAAAGGAAGACGAAGACCGCACTTAAGGCTATCTTCATAAACCGTAACAAAACCTTCCGGAGGCGCGCAGTTCTATCCTCCGATCGAGAACGACCAACCCAACATATTTTGGAATAAAAAATCTAGTAGCAAGTTCTATTACTGTTGGGGATCCTAGACACGAAGGAAATGTAGAAACCACCAAAATCCCTCAAGGCGGAAAAACTACATTACGCGAAAGGAAGGGAATCAGCGATAAAAATTTCAAAAACCACGAGTCGGTGGCGACACTATCAAATCACGGCCTTCATGGCGTGAGACTCCTCAGAGGACAAAGAAGAAGCTATAAATAACTTACTTGTTTAAAGGAAGGGTTATCGAAGAAGATTGCACTGATGCTCTGGCAAGGGCGATAATGGAGGAAGTACTGAACACACTTTTCAGAAGACAGAGTTTCTTTTTTTTTTGAGTTTGAAAGTTGGAGGCGGAAAAAGTGAAATGGGAAAAGGCGTATGGTGGAAGTTATTCCCCCAACGTGCACTTTATCGAGACCCCAACCGCCGTACGCATTAATTGAAGGTGACTTATTCTGTGTTCGACATCGGCAGGACATCCCGCATTCGACCTCGGCACGACGATACACATTCAACCACGGCGTCATATAGCCGACCTCGATAAAAGATTACGTAATCGACCTCGGCACGACGTTACACATTCAACCACGACGTCATATATCCGACCTCGACAAAAGATTACGTAATCAACCTCGGCAAGGCGGCGAGTATCGACTTGACGATAAGAGCGGCGACATAGAGCTTCGGCGAGCGGCGAGTATTCGACTTGCCAGCCGGAGCTAGCGACATACAACCGGCGGGATTATGCGCGCTCCACTTCGCTGACCACGAGACCTTGACGAGGCAACGTCGGAACCACCCCCGCCATCACGACCTCAATTCTCGTCTTTTGGGGGATGTGATGAGATCTGACCCAACTACTGGGCCCAAGCATCGGGCCCAATATAAATGGACCCGACTTAAACTCGACCTATGCAAGTTCGGCCCAAGAAGACTCCTAAACATACTACAACTAAAATCGCAAATAGAGACATAGAAGATTCGGATGCATATCTAAAAGAATCCTCATGAGATAAGACTTTGTATTAGAGTCGAACTCATTATGATGGTGTATAAATAGAGGCTAGATTAGACAGAAGAAGATCATCTACACTCTTTGTAATCGCTTCTTATACACTCAATATACATATACTCTTTTGCTCCGTGTGTAGGGAAAAACTATGTTTAGCCCTCTCCCGAGGATCTATCTTGGATGTTTAATTCACCATACATTGATTATATACCTAGCATGCACCTATAATTAATTGCAACACGTTGGGGTTTTCTCGTGTTTACCTTTGAATCTGTCGGGCGGAATGGATCGAGACTCATGCTTTGACCTTACGGGTGTATCCGGATTGCCCGATCTCAACATCGGTGAGGGCGATCTATGGAGAATGCTTGGAAAAATCACCCTTTATCCTCTCTACACTTTTTTCAAAATTCTCTCCCAAGAACAATGGGGTCTCGAAATTATGATGATGATTATTAATCATTGACCTAGATTTAATCTCTTACCTCGTATTTATAATGCATTACCATAATCCTATGAAAATTACCATAATCCTTTATGAAAATTACCATAATCCCATATGGAAATTACCATAATCCTATATGGAAAGGATCTATGCATATCCCATAAATATAATAATATCCTTTTAGGATAAAGAGAATCAAATCATTACCTTGTAGAGAGAGGGCGATTTCCATGCTTAGCTACGGGCCTAGATGGGCGACCGAGGATCAAATGCAAGGAATAAAGATGGGCCTCAAATAAATTAATTATCTTATGTTGATCCATAACATAAATTAATTTATAAACATTTATTCATGCCACTAGAGAATAAAAGTGACTTACCCATTTATTACCGAAGTTGAGTCGGGCTTGCACTTGAACATTCTGAATCCCGTATTTAAGATATCGAGCGTCCATTAATTATTTATAGCATTACATTGCTTAAAATAATTAATATCTTTAATTCATAAGTAGTACCACTCAACCTTATTATTGTGCTTGAGCTAACTCAACTGCGGATTTAGTACAATAAACCTTTTGAGCTCCTTAAGGGGCGTCATCACCCTTAACGGATCGGTGACTCGATCACGATAACTAGCATGACATACAAACCTTTGCCACCACCTAAGATCACGGAGAATATTGGGTTAGAACATATAACCCTCACCCATAACAAGTCAAAGTGATGGTCGACCAACTCATACTCATCTAATACCTTATCGAGATTTAGATCATCGTAAGTCACGAGATCTGGGTTCTTCACTACGGTCGGATAGAAGAACTCGTCTCACTGTGATCCTTCAATACGTCGAGCGTGCCAGGCATAGAAAAGTAACCAAGTCAAGTCACTTCTTATCTATCTGCGGCTATCACAGACAACTCGTCCTCAAGTTGTCTCGGTTGTGAAACTTTTATATCTCGTTAAGCTTGACCAATCATACGGACTTACGTGATCTTCTACACACTGTATGATCTAACATATATGAGATAAGGGGACACGGATATATGCGATCAAGTAATCAAATCGGATAGGAGATTGTAATAGTGGTAACGAAATATTGTATACAAGCTCAACCAAAAGCGACTTTCGATTATACAAATCAACAATCTCCCACTTATACTAAAACAAACTTTTAGTATACAATGTGTCTCTACTAGCTATTACAAACAAAACCATCACTTTGCTTCTCCCACTTATACAAAGTTTCCTTTCTAAGTGGGTGCCATCTAAGCATAATCCAGTCCTCTAACGTGTCCATCGTAGACTTTTCGGCGGGCTCTTGTGAATGGATCCGCTGGGTTATCCGTCGTATCAATCTTTTCAATCAGCCGTCACCTCGTCTAACGATTTCTCGAATGACATGGTACTTTCTCTCTATGTGTTTGGTCGCCTTGTGGGTCCGTGGTACCTTGAGTTTGCTGCTGCACAGTTATCACGATGAAACTATGATACTATTGGGCAAACCGGTACCACACCTAGATCCATGAGGTAGTTCTTGAACCATCTGACCTCATAGAAGCCTCAGGCGGCTACATATTCGGCTTCCATGGTAGAGTCTGCAATGCATCATTGCTTTGCACTCCGCCAGGATCGGCTCCACCTCCCAAGGTAAACACATAGCCGAGGTAGACTTTTTCTCATCACGGTCGACTTGGAAATCCAGTGCAGTATAACCCAAAGGCATTAGACTATCTGCATGGTAAACTAGCCTATAATCTCGAGTCCTTTTCGGTGCCAGGTATATGCTTCTTCTGCGGTCAATGAGCTTGTCGAGGTTAGATTGATATCTAGCTACTATGCCTACCGCATAGCGGATATCGGGCCTCGTGCATAGTATTGCGTACATGAGACTTCCTACGGAGGCGTAAGGAACTTGTCTCATTTCCTCTATTTCCTTCGCGATCACGGTGGCTATTTTGTCTGAAATAAAGGCGCGCTTATGCGAAGGTAGCAATCCTTTCTTGGCGGTGCATACTAAAGCAGTAATCACGGTATCAATGTAAGGCGCACGAGATAAGCTCGACATTTTCTTCTTGCGATCTCGGTGAAACCTTGATCCCAAGAATGTCTGCTGCATCTCCTAAGTCTTTCATTTGAAACGATCGGATAGCCACTCTTTACGTCGATAACGACTTCACGTTGTTGCCAACTAGAAGAATGTCATCTACATAAAGTGCAAGAAATACCACATCACGTTGACATCTAACCGATACACACAACTCTCGCTAGGCAATGGGTAAATCCATAGGACTTTACCACCTCGTCAAGCGTAAGTTCCATGATCGGGAGGCTGCTTAAGTCCATAAATGGACTTCTTAGCTTCCATACTAGATGCTCTTCACCCTTTACCACATAACCTTCGGGTTCTGCATATAGATGTCTCTGCCTTCCTCAAGGTAACCGTTTAAGCGGTTTAACATCCATTGTTAAACCTCTAGGTTGAGTGGGCTGCTATGGCGGAAGAATTACGATGGACTTGAGCATTGCTACTGAGTGAAAAGGTCTCGTGAAATCGATGCCCTCAATCTGAGTGTACCCTTTCGCCACAAGCACGGCTTTAAAAGCCGAAACCTCTCCATCGGAATCTCTCTTCCTTTTGTATATCCATTTACTGCCTATGGCTTCCTTGCCATCTGGTAGATGTGTCTTTTCATATACATCCATAGCCATTATGGACTCCCTTTCTAAGTCCATAGCGGTGTGCCATGATCTTGCATCAATGTCCTTTATCGCCTCCTTTTATGTCCATGGGTCGATTATTGCTGTTGGTTTCACGGGACTAAATCCGAAGATTCTCCACGAACATGAATCGCTCGGGTTGACGAACAACCTCCCACTCTGACGAGGTTCTCAGGCACTATGGCAGCGGTGGGTGCGAAACTTGTGGTTCTCTATCTTGCACAACTTGCTAGGTAGGTACCAACATGCGGTCGGTATCTCGGTGGAACTCGACCCACTTCAATTTCTTGAAGTATCGGTGTCGATCCTCCCACTAGACTCGACATCTCGTACCTTTGGCCTAATCGGTGGTGGAATCGATCATCTTTTAATTCTTGAAGAATGATTTCAACTTTGGACTTATGATTCTTCATATAATCCTCTTATAAGAATCGGGGCATTAGTCTAATAATGACCTTATGATCTTTAGGACTATAGAATAAACCACCTTCGTTCCTCTAGGATATCGATAATGACCTTGCGTCGGATCTAGCCTCAACTTGTCGACCTTCTTGTTCGAAGACTTGTCTTTGGACTGCCCCATATCATATGTGGCTTAAGCGGGCTTCGCGCCCAAACCACAACTCGAAGGGTCTTTTCGACTTACTTGGATGGTACTAGATTTAGCAAGTATGCCGCGTTTCTAAGGCATACCCCGAGCGAAATAAGCGATGTTGCATAACTCATCATTGATCTAACCATTTCCAAAAGAGTCGTATTTCTTAGCTCGACACACCATTTCTTTGTGGTGTGCCGGTGAAATCTTGTTTGGGAGGTAATCTCATACTTCACTAGATAGTCCATGAACTCGTTCTTGAGGTATTCGCCACCGCGATCGGACCCATGATGACTTGATACTCTTACCAAGCTTAATCTCCACTTCCATCTTAAACTCTTTGAATTTCTCAAAGCATTCGGACTTCGCGGTGAAGCGGTATATGTATCCGTACCTTGAGTAATCGTCAATGAAAGTGACAAAATACTCGTACCCTCCACGAGCTTGTGTGGACATCGGTCCACAGTCGAAATGGACTAACTCTAACTTTTCTTTGGCTCCATAACCGCCCGCTTTGAAGGGTGCAGTGACATCTTACCTTCTATCTGAGGATTCGCAGATGGGAATGGAGTAGCGTAAGATTACCCAGCGCTCCATTCTTAGCCGGTTGTTGGATCCTATTTAGATTGATGTGACCTAATCTAAGATGCCGAGAGAAATGTGGTGTCATCTTCTTAAGAAAACTTTCTTTTCTAGGGTTTGAAGAAGATGCTGACATAGTTATAGGTATTATGTTTTGCGAGAAATAGTATAAAGCGAATTATATAAAGTGCTAACACATATAACCGTCATTTCTTATGATAGAAACACCACTATCAAAAATAACGAATATCCATGAGTAAATAGTTTGAAAGCGAAACAAGGTTCGTCGAAAATCGACACATATAAAGCGTCTTTTAAAACTAAAGCTGTTCTCTCAAAACATAAAGTAACATCTCCATTATAGCGGCCTCGACTTTCGCGCGTTGCCCATGGAATCGTTATCTCGCCATTACTCGACTCCTTGTCCGGGAACCCACGCAGGTGTAACAAACATGATCGATCGCTTTGTGTCTACTACCCAAGAATGGGTAGAACAAGTTGCTAAACATGTTTCGTTACTAAAACAAGCGGCGTGCGCGAGCATAGGGCACTTAGCCTTCCAATGCCCGATCTTACCGTGCTTGAAGCATTTGCCCTTCTCCTTTGGCTTCTTCAAGCTTCGGTGGCAGCCATGTTCTTGCTCCCATTACTCCCACTATTTCCCTTGCCTCTACCACCTTTGGTGCCCTTTTCTTTTCCATTTTGCAGCGGAAAATTTGGGCCATAGATGTGCTAGCAAGAGCATGTGCTCCTTTTCTCATAACTCCTTCCATGACCACGAGATCATTGAGCAGCGACTAAGTGTATACTCGGTCTTGCTCATGATCGCATTCACGTAGTTCTCAAAAGACTTGGGCGGTGTATTGAGGATGATATCGACCTTGGCCGCCGTCAATACCTCACTCCCAACCGATCAAGACTATCCATGAGATGAGTCGTGTGGGAGACATGTTCATGGACCGAACTTCCTTCTTCCATCTTACACGCCAAGATTTCTCTCATTGTGTGGAAGGCGGATGTCGATCCATTGCCCAAACTTACTCTCGAGACTTGACCAAATATCGATCGCGTCTACCATCGGCGATCTGCAGTACAAGCCTTTGGACATAGTAGTCATCATATAGCATTTAGCCATATTGTTTGACTTATTCCAAAGTGCCTTGACTCTCGCGCTCATTAGTCGATCGTCGATAAGGGCATCGGGTTTAGGAGTAGTGAGAACAAACATGTGTTCTTCAATGATAAGAACATATTCCATGTTTCGTTTCCACTCGATAAAATTTGGACGGATAGCAGTTTTGTGCGAGCATATTGATAATCGATGTAAGAGACATATCTAAAATGATAATATAAACACATAAGCATCGATCGCACATAATTAGTAACAATAATATTGTAACCTTTTGATAAAACAATATTAATTGAAACCTCCAATCGCCTAAGGAATCCCACATGCAAGCCAAGCGTGTGGGCGTTTACATGAACCCTCGACCAGGACTAAAATATACCTTTTAGTCGTTTAATTTCAATCCATGTCAACTTATCCTTATGACAAATGAAATTAACAATTGGATCTTACTAGACCACATCACTATCACGAGAAGGACTTCGTGGGAAGTTGTACTTGAGGTGATGTCTAGCAATGACCACATTTTAACAATGAGAAAATGAATTCTTAGAATTAGCATACTCACTAGGACCATACAGCTTCCAATTCAAATTCTTTTGTTATCTCATTTTATATCTATCTCTAGAGAACTTATGAAAATCGCAAATGCAAGCCCGCGTGTGGGCGTTTACATGTAACTCCCACTTCTCAATAGATTTAAAATATTTTATTTAGAAATCTCATCTAACAAACTTATGATAAGCAGTGCAAGCAAGCCACGCGTGTGGGCGTTTACTCACAGTCGTATCACTTTGTTTAGAGATCAAAAGTGGAGGTCTTGACATTTAATTTAAAATTAATTTGTCGGTTTGCTTGCTTAGTCTTTTTGTTCAAAAGGTTTGTCCATGCGAGATCACGTAATCTAGCATGCTTTTCTATAGAACTCGACATGTAAAACATGCTCATGAATTCTAAAATATGCTTGAAAGCGTGATAAACCTAGCATGCTTACTATGCACACCCATTCTGAAAACACTTAAAGGTTTGTCAGCGCAATTTAAACATACATAGCATGCTCTTGCATAATTTAAACATCCACGACATGCAATGAGCGATAAAAATAAAATAAAACGTTCGCCGTGGCCCACTCGTGGAAGCGCACTTTCTGCCTAATCTATTACATAGAATTGCAAAGTACGAGATCTTTATAATCTTGACAGACCTCGCGTGCAGGCGCGGACGGATTCAAAAGCAGACCTCGCGTGCATGGGTGCGGACGGACTCGTCAAAATAGGATTCAGTGGAAAACGGATGCGGGCTCGGCCCGTCACGGCGGCGCGTCGCGGCGCCGTGCACGCCTAGCGTGCCGTCGCCCGCCGCCGTGCGACCTGTTTTCCGTCGTCTTGATCTGGTGCTTCGTCTTCGTTTTACTTTTACGGATAAGATTTACGGAAAAGTAAATCTAATCTAACCACGGATTTTCTCGTGGTGAAAAACAAAATCCGACAAAATAAAAGCGAGCTACGATGAGCAGCGGGTTCAACAAATAATATATTGCGCCGCGTAATAATCAAGCGTGAATTAATCCAATGAGCTAAGATCACGAAACCTCGCTCGATACCAATTGTAGGAAAAACTATGTTTAGCCCTCTCGATGATCTATCTTGGATGTTTAATTCACCATACATTGATTATATACCTAGCATGCACCTATATAATTAATTGCAACATGTTGGGGTTTTCGTGTTTACCTTTGAATGCATCGGCGGAATGGATCGAGACTCGTGCTTTGACCTTTTGGATGTATCCGGTTGCCAAATCTCAAGCGTCGGTGAGGGCGATCTATGGAGAATGCTTGGAAAAATCACCCTTTATCCTCTCTACACTTTTTGAAAATTCTCTCCCAAGAACAATGGGAGTCTCGAAAATTATGATGATGATTATTAATCATTGACCTAGATTTAATCTCTTACCTCATATTTATAATGCATTACCATAATCCTATATGGAAATTACCATAATCCCATATGAAAATTACCATAATCCTATATGGAAGGATTATTACCATAATCTATATGGAAAGGATCTATGCATATCCCATAAATATAATAATATCCTTTAGGATAAAGAGAATCAAATCATTACCTTATAGAGAGAGGCGCCGATTTCCATACTTAGCTACGGGCTGGATGGGCGACCGAGGATCAAATCTGAGGAATAAAGATGGGCCTCAAATAAATTAATTATCTTATGTTCATTGAACATAAATTAATTTATAAACATTTATTCATGCCACTAGAGAATAAATCTTGACTTATCCCTTTATTACCGAAGTTGAGTCGGGCTTGCACTTAGACATTCTGAATCCCGTATTTAAGATATCGAGCGTCCATTAATTATTTATAGCATTACATTGCTTAAAATAATTAATATCATTAATTCCTTAAGTAGTACCACTCAACCTTATTATTGTACTTGAGCTAACTCAACTGCGGGGTTTAGTATAATAAACCTTTGAGCTCCATAAGGGGCGTCATCATCCTTAACGGATCGGTGACTTGATACAAATAACTAGCATGACATACAAGCACCGCCACCACCCAAGATCTTGAGAATATTGGGTTAGAACATATAACCTCACCCATAACAAGTCAAAGTGATGGTGACAACTCATACTCATCTAATACCTTATCGAGATTTAGATCATCGTAAGTCACCGAGATCTAGGTTCTTCACTACGGTCGGATAGAAGAACTCATCTCATCTTGTGATCCTTCATACGTCGAGCGTGCGGCATAAAGACAAGTAACCAAGTCAAGTCACTTCTTATCTATCTGCGGCCTATCCGACAACTCGTCTTCAAGTTGTCTCGGTTTGTGAAACTTTTATATCTCATTAAGCTTGACCAATCATACGGACTTACGTGATCTTCTACACACTGTATGATCTAACTTATATATGAGATAAGGGACACAGATATATGCAATCAAGTAATCAAATCAGATAGGAGATTGTAATAGTGGTAACAGGAAACATTGTATACAAGCTCAACCAAAATAGCTTTCAGTATACAAATCCAACACCGTGGACGGAGATCTAATTCAATAGATCGAACCACGTTAAATCCTCGTGTTCATTGCGCATTTATTACCTTAGGAAAACAAGATCGATCAATTTTTATGTAATTATTCATTGTGTCTTCGAGTATAGTCCATGTGGATATGATATATATACTTGTAGTTTTTACTATCATTTAATTGGTTGAAAATTAAGCAATAAAATTTTGGACGCGCGAGGACTCGTGAGGCGCTTGAGGAGCCGGGCGTGGAACATCGACGGCTCGGTCTTTGGAGCCGGGCGTGCGGGATTGGGTGAGGGCCGGGGCGTTGAGGTATGGCACAACGTCGGACGGGGCGCTGGAAGGGGTGTCGAGCGATGGGCGTTGGGTGATGCACTGGGATGCTGGGCGATGTGGAATGCCGGATGGGCTGGGCACTGGACGAGGTGGAGCTCCAGATGAACATGCTGAGTGGGATCGAGCACTAGATACGGGCGCTAGGATGCAGCGCCGGACGACTGTACGATGGGAACTGGGTGAGACATGCGGGCACTGGGGCGAGGCATAGCTGGGAAGAGTGCAGCGCCGGATGGAGGTTGGGCGCACAATGGAGAAGACGCATGCAATGCCAGACTAGGCTGAATGCACGATGTGAGACGAGGGATGGATGCCCAGCGGGCGTTGGGCCTGGCACGTGTGTGCGCGACCTTGATGATTCGCTCCGTTCTCCATCGTCTGAACTCCGAATTTCAATCCGTTTTTGCCTACGGACTCTTATCGAGATGCTCATCTACATACCTCAACTCTTGATAGATCCATTTCATCCTATTTAACACCATTTACTATAAAACTTTGAAAGAAATCAAATTAGTCTGAATCGATAATTACTAATCAAAACAACAGCAGAAATAGAACAAACCACGGAAACGACATGCAAAAAATTACCAAGAATATGCACAAAATCATACTAAATACTGACATCGAAAAACTGAAGTCTGAAGATCGAAGACTGAGGACTCAGTGCTGACGAACCGAGAAGGAGTCAGGATATGACTAAGTGTTATATCAAACAGTCAACAGACTTTGTGAAAGTCAAAGTTGAGTACCAGTAGTCAAAGTTGGGAACCGATGGTCAAAGTCAGATACTAGCGGTTGAAGGCGACTACTGACGATTAAAGCGATGTCCGAGGAATCAAAGTCATCGGTTGAAAGTCAAAGGCGACGACCGATGTCAGTCGACAATACAAAGTCAAAGCTAGTAAGATGAAAGGTAAAAGATGACTATATATCTACATATGACTGAAAAGCATCATACTGACTTAGGTTGATCAAAGCTGATAAAAGACGGAGTCTAGACTACTAAGAATATGCTGAAGCAGACTCGACTGACCAAACCTGAAGTACATGCTGAAGAAACATGGAGTCTACTCAACTAAAGAAACACGGAAAATATTATGCCTTGAGTGTTTAACTCGACATGTGTAATAGCATATCTGCATAAGATCCTGACACGCCATATCACATTTTCAGTATTTAGAGCTACAGTGTATAATGATGCAACATTTGTCAGAAGACGAACGGAGATTCTCAACCAGAAGAATTCAAACGACAAAATGGAAGATTATGAATAGTGGTCCCTCCAACGACTCTATTTTTATCTCTCGTTATATATATGTGCAGAATCCAACCTTTACAGGTTACCGAAACGCTGCACAATTGAATTTTCAGAAGCTATCAAGCCAAAACTCAAGACAATCAAACATCGATTTCGAAGAAGGAAGTTCCTTTAGTATCAACAAATCTCCAAAGCTTAAATATATTTATTAGCCCGAGATTTCATATAAACTTCCTTACGTCTAGGATATTCTCTTTGTATATCTTAAACATAGATATACTGAGTTTATAGTATGTGATAACTCAGATCCTAAGTTGGAAAACCCCTTTATAAAACCTCCTATAGTTTAGTAGAAATTTGGACAAGTAGGCACCAAAGTGTTACCTGCTGAAAGCTTACTTTCTAGCATCCATAAGCTAGAGGTTAGGTCAACTGTATCCTGAAAGCAATTAGGATTTCCTAGCACCAGCGAAGCGCAGGAATAACGCGAAGTTCGGTGGGATACTGTAAAATGACTTCAGTATCTAGGTTTAGTCTTGTACCTGTAAACAAGACTCAATCCCGAGTTAGTGGATTGACTGAACAATCAGTTCGTGGATGTAAGAGTTGATCTCTCCGAACCACATAAAAAATCAACGTTTTATTTACTTTCTGTACTGTATTTATATTGTCTGTTATTGAACTGTCATCATCAGCATACAAGTAGCACAATATTGTTTTGAAACCATCTATCAGTATCATTTCGATACTAAAGAGCTATAAACTGAATACTGACTAATCAGTATTAGACTAAGTGTTTAAACCTAAGTATCAATTTTACGTAAGGCAAATCAGTAACCACCACATTCCGCACATACATAAGTTATCAGTCCAACTAACTTGTTGTCTTAACAGTTAGTAGGTTTACTAACTGATATCACTCGGCCTGAGACGATCGTTATTTGAACTAACCAAATCGACATCAATCTTGGTGTCGTTTAACGACTAGCTAATCTCGACATACGATCGGTTTATCAATGAGAAAAAGTTTTAATTTGTCTACCTTGTATATTTGTTCCTCACTCCCTCATACACTAGAGCGTACCAGTGGGACCCGTCAATTGGTATCGAGGCGAGTTAACTCCCCGATGGTTGTTGTTTGAGCGGTCCTTAAAATCATATCTTTTGCATCTTGCATAGTTTGCTATGATGGAAACTAACTACACTAGGTTTACTTCTCTCCTACCTTTGTGGTAGACAACTACGAGATCTAGAAGTTCAAACTAAAAGCTACCTAATTGCACAACACTATCGCATGTGAGAGGTCATCACTAATGGCCCAATTATTATCGAAAGAAGGTGATGAAAGTAAGCACACAACCGAGATAAAAACCTACCTCGAGTTCAAAGCGAATGATCGAGCAGACTTTACCTCGAGAAGAAAACACGAGGATAATTATAATTTTTATAATTATAGGGATAGCATTTTCAGTTCCATTCCTATATATTTTTAGTCATAAGACCTTGGAAATGTGTACCATTCCAACAATTTTCTACCCTATCGTTTCTTTCCACCAGAAACAGAAATTCATTTACATATATGCATATTGTGCTGACTTAATTACGTGCAAATTATGAATCACTTTCTATTTCTTGATTTATCATTTTATATTTAAGAAAGGATTTATTACTCAGTAAATTACGTTGAAGATGAAGGGGGTGTTTGGCTTAAACTTATAAATTCTTCAACACAACTTATAAGTTGTTTAGTAGCTTATAAGCTCCTGCAAAATATTAGGTAAAATAAGCTCCTGAACGGCTTATAAGTTGTAAAAATAAACTCCAATAGTTTATAAGCTCCCCTAAAAATAAGTAGTTCAATCCCAACTTATTTTTTCATAAGCTTATAAGTAATAATGAATTTATCAAAATAACCTTATTATGGTTCGTTATTTTCTACATATACACTATCAACTTCACCTCTCGTCAATTTTCTCTTTCTAGCTCACGATTCTTTCTCTAGCTTATAAGTTCAATCATCCAAACATTTTAACAACTTATAAGCTCTTTAAACATTATGCTTAGAAGCTCTTTAAAATAAACTTATCCAAACACCCTCTTAAAACTTGTCTCCATTCTCATAATCGTTACTTTAGAGATATCAAAGTTGTAGTCATGATCAATATGTCAAAATGTAATAAGTTTGTTATTGAATTCAATTTAACCTATTATTTTCTTCGCCAGAAAAAATGAAATAAAATTGATGACAAACAGAGAGCTATTTTGTCCGGGAGAGGTGTACATAAAGTTTTGTATGATTGTAATTTCTGACAAAATAATAATAATAATAATAATAATAATAATAATAATAATAATAATAATAATAATAATAATAATAAGATATGAGGACCTTTATGGAATCATTATGTAATAATAATAGTAATAATAATTATGTCTGGCCGTATGACAACTATTCATGTACAATTACTACACATGTAAAATGTTGAGTTTCGTATTTTAGTGCTCAAACTCTATTTCTGACGCATAAATATAAGAGGTGATCTTTTGTGCAGACGTCTTATATGCGGATAATAATATTTTTTTTTTCAATAGAAATAATATTTTTAAGTTACAATATAAAAAATAAATGATACTTTTCTTCAATGCAAATGGTACTTTTGTTAAGAATAAATGATATTTTTATCCGTCCACACAATGCAGACGAATGTATAGAAGTTTTTGTGTAAATATAAATATTATTAGATCACACGAAAATATGCCCGCGAAAAAGGGTAATTTTGTCATTACAAAAAAAACATAACAAATAAAATCAGCATACTGACGTAGACTTAAGTACCAAATATTTTCTTGGGGTACTTGAGTATAGTATGAATTCTGTTAGGCCAAAATACAATGTTGTGCGTGTCTGAAAAACAAATACATAATATTGTATTAAGCATTTTGATATCTCACGAGTGAAAGATCATATATTCCAATGTTACTGATCGGTTTTTTCTAGGTTAGTATCACGTGACTCGTATAAGTTATAGTTGCAAGAAGATTGATATGTCATTCCATTTTCGTGTGCATTGTTGATAATAATCCACATAATCTTTTCTTATCTTCTTAATATTTTTTTTATTTTAATACTTTAGAAATTATTATTGGAAACATCAAAATTTAAAAATACATAAAATTCAAAGCTTGTTTATATCCTCTCTGCTTTAACTTGAAGATATTAATAAAAGAATAAATCAAGTTAGATTTTGTTAATTTATAAATTTACTAATCTCATTATATAACAATTTTGATATATTAAAATAATAGTAAAAAATATTGATATAAACAAAAAGCAACAGTGTTGGTAAATAATGAAGGACATATCCATCCTTATAATTACAAATATCTAAACCAATCGAGCTAATATTGTGGATCCTTGTCGGATAGAGAATTTATATTATACTAGTGTTATACTATGCGATGCACGGTATAAATAATTGTAGAATTCTTTATATTTATAGAGTGAATCTGTAAGCCAATTATCAATACAAGAATAATATCAAGAGACAAATTAAAATAAATTGCACTAAATAATGTATTAAAATTTATTACATCATAAGTTGATTAATCAACCATGATTTAATCGATCCGAGCATTTTGTAGATTACTGGTATTCCTCTCTAGGGTTGATGATAGTTATTGGATATCGATATATAGGAAAATCTTATTCTACCATCTTTCAGATGATTTATCTTTGATGTTTAATTCACCATACATTGATTATATATCTAGCATGCACATATATAATTAATTGCAACACATATGTGTTTACTCGTGTTTACCTACGATTTTTTTGGATATGAGATCAATGGCAAACTCCAGCTTTAGTCTTCTGGACTATATTCCGGATGTTTATTCTCCAATACTGGGTGAAAGCAATCTATGGAGAATACTGTAAAATTTCACCTCCTACATTGTCTAGTGATTTTCGAAAATCACACACTAGCAAATGATTAATTTCTAATTTTCTCTCACCTTGTATTTATAATGCATTCCTAGAATCCTATTTTGATAGGATCCTTGCATATCTAATAAATACAATAATTATCTTCAATCCACGAAAATAAATCATATCAAGAATAATTATCACTTGATATCTAATAATATCAAATAATATATATATATATATATATATATATATATATATATATATCTAGATATTGGAGATATATTAAAATAATACATAAATTAGAACATGAGTCCAACATGTTATTACCGAACCGAATCGATACCTATTGATTATCGGTATTCAATAACCGATTAATTCGGTTATTGGATCGATATCGATTAATGATTTATGGTTAATTTCGGTTATTGGGTATCTGATAACCGAATGAATATACACGAATAAACAAAATTATAATAATTATTAATTTATTATCATTAAATTAAAAAAAGTTTAATTAGATTCAAATAATAATAATTTATTATTATTATTATTATTATTAAATTAAATTAAAAATTAGTTTAATTAGTCAAATAGGTAAAGAAAGAAATTTAATTTGGATAATTTCGGTTATCCAATAACCGAACCGACTAACCGATCGATTAATTGGATAATTGATTAACCGATCGATTTTAGTATCGGTTATTGAATTTGGAGAATTTTGATCTCGGTTGATCGAACCAATCTCTGTTAACCGAAACTGATCCAATAAGCAGACATTTCATCTCCTTGTAAGGGTGAGTGGCTATATTACAAATTCAAATCCCTTCATCCCCTAACTAAAAAAAATGATTTAATTTAGTACACAAATAATTGTGTAATTTAATTCAATCATACTATTGAACAGTCGTCTAAAATAAATATTATATTTCATCATCTATAATCATTATAAATAAAATGGGATAATGTGACCAACATAAATACTAATATATGAAGTTAATAATAAATCATGTCCTTTCAATAATTTTATTATTTATTTTAGTAGTAGAAGAAACTTATAAAACTCGTGTGTCCACAGTAGATCTATACCTTTTTGAAAAATATAAAGCATGTACTTTGTTATTTATACAAATAGTTTTGTAGTGTACAAATATCACTCTACTAAATTCTCTAATTGAAACTTTGTTGTGTGGTAAATATCTAAATAAATCTATTTAAATTTTTTAATTATATTTTGAGAACAACAATATTATTCTTGAATAAGAAATAAAAAAATATTTAGTCCGGTGAATATAAAAATAAAACTAAAATAAATATATCATATATTATAAATATAGAATTTTAATTGACTAAAATCTATATGTAGTTTTGCATTATAACCACCAATTCGATATTATTAAACCCCTAAAGTTGACTACACTAAACATAATAAATATAGTTTCTTAAGATATAAAAATTATAGGAAAAAAATAAAAATTAAATATGATTGCAACTATATTCAATAATAGCTAAACTTGTATAACCTCGTTGCTAAAAATACATATTTATACTTGTTGGCTACAAATATAGATATCTTCTATAATTTCTTGTATACATTGTACAATGAAATATCCATATGATAACTATAAATTCAAATAGTGATATTAGAAGATAAATATTATGAAATATATTAAAATTATCCAAATAATGATTTGCCCATCAATTTATTATAAAAACAAAAATATTTTCCCATAATTTAAATGAGCTGCATCCTTAAATTGGATAAATTTGTTAAACTAAAATTATCAAAGTCAATTTATTAAATTAAAATTGAATATTTTTCCATAATATTTAAATGAGCTGCATCCTTAAATATTCGATCACAATGAAAATCTCAACCATAGGAAATACATGAAAATTATGATGCCAATTCCTCCTTCAATTATCATCACCATTAATATTCTGTTGTACCAAACATTTTACCAACCATCAAATCAATAATCGACATGACATATTTGCATTAGAACTTGCATGGGACGGCTACCGTGGTGCACTTCCGTTAAAAATATACCTCATTCGATTTTGAATAAGTGGCAAGATAAATTTAGTAGTATGACATCATTTTTACATTTAATCATGAAATATAACATTTATTTTAGGATAATATGTAAAACATTCATGATTTTTTTTTCTCGATAAAGGCATTGGAGGTCAAAAATAATCTAATAATCTCCTTAAAACAGTTTATAATATGTTTAAGAGAAATTTTAAAAAGTATTTGATAAAATAAGGTTTAATAATTTATAAGATCTAAAATAAACTTCAACAACTTATAAACTTAAAAAATTGTACACTCTATCTTATTTTTCACGATCTTATAAGTAATTATTAGATTTACAAAAATAATCATATTTATTTTTCAACATATACCATTTTCATTTAATATAATCCCTCCCACCCCACCCCTTCCCTTCCCTTTCTCTGTTTGTCTCTCTAATTCAAAATTATCTCTAAGACACTTTGACAATTTATAATATCTCTGAAGACAAATACATCTTATAAACTCTTAAATAATATTATATTATAAAGCCTATAAGATATCTAAATTAAGCTTACTCACACATGAAAAAATGCACAAGAGATTGATTAATTAAAATTGAGTTTTTAGCTGGCATATTGTTTCTCCAATTGAACAAGCAATTCAAGTATCTATTGCTATTTTGGGCACATCAATAATTAATAATGATTATTTTCCATTAGATTTTGCTCTCGTGTTAATTTCATTACTTAAGTTTCAGAGCACTCAAGAAAAGCCTCTCTTTATAATTAGGGAAGCCGGAGGTAAGCTGTGTAGATACTGGAAT